>CM031237.1:753826779-754059279 GCA_018340775.1 Taxus wallichiana var. yunnanensis
CAATTGGAAAATGTGTTCTTACCCTCTTTTGAGGTGGTCCTAGTGGTAGGTCTTTGAAAACATTTGCATATTCATTAATCAGTTGCTGCTTTTCCTTCCATATATCTGGGTTTTGTGTTTCCACTTTTTTTTGGCTAAGGTTACACAGGATCACCAGCCACACTGGCCGTGGACCCATACAAGGATGGGAATTTAAGCATTTAGACTGCATCATCACGACATTCCTGTTAGTAATAGTCTTCACATGGGTGCATTGGTTAGGACTTTGTGCTCCACATCATTATTTATTAACTAGCACATGCACGCACATGTGTGTTTGTGTAAATAATATGTGGAGAGAATAATACATAATGTAACTGTTACTCACATAATAGTCACATTCGAATGGGAGTTGATAGAGATTAGGATAGAATTAGGGAATAGGATGAGAGATTGTGATTAGGATAGTTTAGGGAGTAGGTTGAGAGATTGTGGGAGATTCTAGATGAGATTTGACTCCCTAATTTTAGGAGATCAACTCTCTATATATTGTACTTTCTCATTGAATAATTTATGTTGATTGAATCTTATTGAGCCTTGGCTCTCTCCAAATATGGGGTAAAACCCACAAATACCCATGTATTGAAACTGCTTTAGTGTGGCACCCCATTAAAGAGGAATCCATCAAGCAGTGCCCTGCCTTAACATGGAGTGAGATTTGAACCTTGGACCTCCCATTAACAAGAGATACCAATTTCTATTACACCACTACTTGATGGATATTGTGTTTCCACTTTAATGTGCAAGCCTTTCATAAAATTACTTTGAAAAACATAACACAATTATGCCGATAGGCATCCTACTATGACCATCGGTGGTGGTGGTGGTGGGGGCTCTAATATCCATGGATAATAAACTAACGGTGACCTTTCATTTAACATCCATTTGACTGTCACATAGTAATTTCAACCTTAAATTTGGCATCCATTTGAATGTTACTTAGTTTTTTCTTTTCGCTTAGAGAAGACAATAAAAAATGAGTGTTTTTCAAGCCTGATGCACCGGTGCAGATAGATTTATGCCATTAGTCACCATTCGATAGAAAATTTCCGAATAAGGTAATGGAGTTAATCAATATGTTATACGGAAAATCCAAGATAAGAGTCTTGAGATTGATATGTATCGGCATTTTTCAGATAGATGTATTTAAGGTTGGGAAGATTTTGGTGCAGAGGTGTCTTTGAATCCTCTATGGAAGCTACTCCTGCTTTGCTTGCATTAGAATATTCTTCTACCTCCATGTGGTCACCAAAAAAGCAAGGCCTGTTTATTGTGGTCTCTCCTCAATCTCTATTGGGTTGACTATTCCGTGGCCATCCTTGCCAATGCCTTTTCCATCATATTCCCATCTTCAATGACAGCGTAGAGACAATGCATTCAGTATATTTCTCAAAGCTACCAAGAAACTCATATTGAATCTCATTTCGAGAATCAACAATGGATGAGGTACTTGCCTTTTTGTGTAGAGGCAAGCTTCTTTGGAATTAAGCACTCCTTTGCCTCTTCACTTGCTTCTTTGGTTTGAAACACTTGTAGGCCTAGCCAAAATTTCATCTTTTGCAACCTACTGCTGTTGCAGTTTATCTTGGCTATTTTCTTGTATTTGGAGATTGCAAGTTTGTCTTCCTATCTCCCATATGGCTGGTCTACAAAACCAAAAATCTATGCAAAACTTGTCAGATGATTTGCATTCAACCTTGCTACTACACAGATACCAGTTTCTTTTGTAATTGCCTTTTCTTTGTTTTGTCTCTTTTGTTTTATTCGCCTTTTAATTGACCTTGGAGATCAATCTTTCCTGGTCAGGGAATCATTTCTCCCGCATGTGTGTGCAAATGTGCATTGCAAATCCTTCCTCGAAAATTCCCAGAAAACACCTTCATTGTTGTTAATAGTACGATTCTATGTTGCCAGGATACGGGTACGAGTATTGTATGGGTACGGGTACGATACGCGGATACGTCAATTTTAAAAAACCCTTGGGTACGATATGTCTTGGATACGTCCGTACATATATATTAAAAAATCATATATATATATATATATATATATACATCTACTCATTTTACTCATTTTTTAGTCCATAAATAACTGAAATAGTAATACGAAACTTGAATCAATGTTCAAAACATTCAATATACTTAAGACTTAGCATTTTTATTGATCATGTGGCTGCCATACGTATCCTTGGCGTATCAGTATCCGTATCCATACGTATCCGTATCGGATACGTATCAGACAGGAAACGTGGGGGGTCAGGGCGTATCCTGGCAACATAGGTACGATTCCAACAGGAGTTTGATAGGATAGGGTTTTGTGTATTTTTGCCTTTGCATTCTTAGATGAGTAGATTTACAGAGGAGGTTGAGAGCAAGCTCCTTCTAGAAGGTGAACCTTGAGGTTTTTCCATCATGCAGCCTGTTAGAACCCATGCAATGAATAGGAATTTTCTTCATCTTTTTAACCCTTTTTAATTCATTATTTAAACACGTCATCATGCTGTCACATATGCAATCTTTTGCAAGCCATCTCCTAGAGTGAAAGGAAGCAATCCTAGGATCTTTTGCATCAAGCAAAATCTTTAATTGAAGAGTTTGTGGCTTTTCTTCACTCTAACATGGACTTATCTTGCATTTTTTCCCCTTCTAGCCATCCCCTTTTCCATAGAGGCTGACTATAAGGTTTGAAACGAGTTGAATACACTGGGAAAATGATGTTGCCTATGGGTGAGTCATGGAGCTAGCTATCTGGTTTTGAGTGAGCTGAGTACGCTAGGAAAATGTTGTTGCTTATAGATGAGACATGGAGCTATTTGAGGGTCTCCACCACAATCGTCCTTCAACTACATCAGATGATTCTGGGTACACAATCTCTTTTATTGTTTTGTTCATTCTGGTGATTAGTTTAGTTGTGGTTTGTTGCACTTAGATTAACTTTTCCTTTTTTTACATTTCATTCTGAGGAGAGGATTAATGATTTTCCTCTAGCATTCCAAAATATAACATTTCCTCTTCTCTGACTTTTGATTGCTATTGACTCAGTGTCAATAATTGGCTGTTAGATTTTATGATTTGTCATACTCATTCTGGAACTTGGTATCTTGACAATCCGTTGTTGGCATGTTTTTTGATTAGTTATGCATTAAGTTTTGCATGGACATTTACGAATAAACCATTTGAATTTCTCCATGGATGTCATGGCTTAACATCTCCCCATGCATCCATGAACCTGGCAACCTTGGATTGATTCGTGAATGAATCATTGAGGATTCCAAATAAACTTGCAAGAATTGTGATACTGAAAAGAAACAGAGTGTGAGATGATGGATTTATAATCTATATGCTTTGAATTACCTCCCATTTGTAATTAATGTTCACATAGACAAATAGAATAGTGATACTCATGTTACGAAAGTTCTGTTTAGTATATACCTTTCTTGGTCAATTTGTTAATGATTTTTGGAGGAGTCTTAATCATTTCTTTAATGTCATTGATACTAAGGTATGGACAAGAATCTGCTGACAGTCTTATTGTGGGCCTTCTGTTGGAATTAACTACTTCACTGACCAGCTTTGCCAATACCCTCATTACCGCCTGTGTTTTTTAATGCTTAATATTTTAAACCTTATTGCGGGGTTTTTCCAAGCATGTTTCCCATGTTTTGAAAGTTTGATCTTCATTACTACCTAATAAGGTTTTTTTTTCAAAAATATGATTGAGGTTTGTTGATTATGGTCTGATGATGTTTCTTATGGGAACCTTTCACATCCCTTTGAAATTTATGTGATCATTTTTTTGCAGGCATACATGGCTCTAAATGATGTGGATGCTGCTGTTGCAAGCTTTCAGAAAGCTTTGGTATTAGAACCTAATGATGGTAACTAAAATTAATGTTTTCTGTGATTCACAATTTTGTTTCCAGTGCTTCACAATTTGTCTCGAGTCTGTCCAGCACCTCACAAGTACCATGTTTCTCTTCTGCAGCTGGGATTAAGAAAGAACTTGCCATTGTCAGGAAGAAGGTAATTAATTATATTTGTTCTTTTGGAGTGACGAATAATATTGATCATTTCTAGTACAAGAAAATTTTATTATGAAGTGTGGGATGTATATTAATCCATTGAGAATATATTTTGCAGATATTTGACAGGCGTGAACTAGAACGAAAAGCCTATGCAAAGATGTTTCAATAAGTCTGAATTTTGTGAAAGTATGTTATAGGTAAGTCCAATTTTTTGTCAATTCTTCATGTGGCAATTTAACCTTTTCCATTGTATTGCTGGGGAATTGACGGTTAAGTCCACACCAATAGAATAGCAAATTTGATTGCTGATATTAATATTTTTCTTTCTACAGTATCAACCTTTTGTTGCCTTTTTGCTGAGCTAACATGCTTAGAAGTAGTTTATTTTGAGGGCTAAATGTTGCTTCGTTTTACAGGGTATTAATCTGGGCTCAGAAAAGTCTAGGCCCAAAAAAATATATTGGGATTCTGCAACAGAGGTGCTGATAAATCAGAAACCAAGTAAGACCAAAAAGAAGGATAAAGAAGCAATATAAACTGACCATACAATGTTATTCGGTAATTCTGATCACACCTTACTTTGACAATGCCATGCAAAATCACTAGAGTGATGAAGTATGTGGCTTTTAAAAGAGTACATTTTGACGATGATATTATTAATACTTGTTTGAACTTGGGAAATATTTTTGGACTTGATTTCCTTTTGACAGGAACATCGATCCTCTTTAGATTTTATACAGTATAGCACAAACTAAACAAAATTGATGGTTTTGGCATCGGCCTGCTTGTACTTTCCTTGGTAGTCAACATTTTAAATTTAATCACTGGACATAAAATCAAGCCAGTGAGAAATTGGTGATTTGTCTGGGTCCAAAGCTCAGGAACATCTTTTTGGATCTGTAAGGCACAAACGTCGGCTCAGGAAACTCATGTATACAAGAGGAACATTCTTTTTCCGAAACATCTGATACTGTTATTGCTTTCTACTTGCAGTATAACAGTCTTGGCAAAGCCTAATTCTTATACACTTCTATCTGTATTTTATGAAGAATTTTAGAAGTTTTAGGTTTAAGTTTTTTCTGCTGCGACCTAGATTAGTTTCTTTGGTTTCTGATTTTCAAATTTTAGGCCAAGTAGACGGAACATATGTTTGTGTGAAGATTGTACATACATTTTGAGCCAAGTCCCCTTTGTTGTAGGCAAGTGCCTTTTCCTGTAGATGAATGCTAGTATTGTTCATATCACCATTGCTATTGATTTTAATAACAGGATTTCAGTGATTTCTTTTCTAGTTGAATTACCGCCAATAAATATTACAATGCCATGGTTAGCGACATGTTCGCCGGATCATTATTTTCTTCAAGGCTATTTTATAGGGATTAGCTCTCCTATATATTACAAACTCCACCGTTTTAAAATAATTTTATTCTCTTCAATTAAAAAAATGATTATAAATTTATAAAAATAGAATATACGTGTCAAGTATATATAACATACTAATGCATTCAACTAATTTAAAATCCAACATTGTTCTTTTGCATATGTTTTTTTCAGCAAAATTTATACAATAAATAAATATTACCATGGTATTCGGGTTGATGCTTAGCTCAAGTAATTTCGAAACAAAAAAATGTAGTTTAAAGGGTGAATGTATCAAAGATTGTTTTCTTACAGTTTATCTCAGACATATCTTGCTATAAGTGGGATTGCGATTGTGATTGCGATTGCCAATGAAAAGCTGTGTCGATTATGCCCTAGGTGTTTGTGAAGGTGGAAGGAATCAATGAAGGTATTTTAAAATGCATTGTGAGCTTTAGCTTGTAAACGTAAATCCACACCAAAACACTACACCGTGGTGCTTGGAAAGGCACTTATAAATATTGATTTTGTATGTTTTTTTAGAAGTCTTTCTAGGGATTCTTAGAAGTTTGCTAAGCCATAGACATACCAAATGGATTTTGAACTCATTTTTAGTTATTTTTTTAATGGAAGTTCACACCAAAAGACCAAATTGGTGTGCTTGTTAAGGCACTTATGAGGATTGATTTTGTACTATCTTTGGATTTTTTTATAGCTGTTAAGAAAAATGTAAACATAAGTCTACACCAAAACACTAAACCATGGTGTTTGGCAAGGACTCACTGTATATATGTAATGTATCACTTTATTGAGTTTTGTTCTTTGCGAGACATGAGAGTAGGGTTTAAACAGAAACAATTAAGTGCATCCTTGGGTTTTCCTTAGGTTGGTTACTAGTGGTACTTATGAGAGAGTTTTGATGTGTAGTTTGATTATAGTAGCTATTTTACATGTTGTCACACCCTTTACAATCGTCTTTTGCGTCTCTTGTAGTTGTTTTTACAACTTCCTTGTGATATCGCCTTGTTATTCTCTTGTGATCACTCTCGTGCTTATTTTAAGCACACACACCTTTGTTATTTTATCCCTTTAACATCTTAAGTTCTGTCCATCCCTTTTGGCTTGATTTCTTTATCTTCCCATGCCCGTATTTCCTCGTAAGCAATATTGTTTGTGGTTGATCTTGTTTGTTGAATGGATTTCTTTTGGCAACAACATTGACCAAAGTCGATGTTTGATGTTGTTGGTGCACAAATCAATATTGTTATCATTAGATTGTTTACATTGGGTATTGAGTGCTCATTTCACATTTCATTTATCACTCATTGGGGTTATTAGTGCTTTGTTAATCAATGCCGAGTTTAGATGGTCTTGAAGTTGGTCATTGGAGTCCAAACTCGAGCATTGGGTATTTAGAATCTACAAGCATAGGAGTTGCACTTGATATGGTCTACCAATCCTTTGGAGTTAGTGGAGTCTTCAATCAAGGGTGTTTCTATGTTTTCTTCTTATTTGTTTATGGCCCTCCACACCATCTTGTAAGGCGGTGAGAATGGTGCTTTCATGCAGGTAAGTATTTCTAACCTTTCTTGCCTTTTAGTTTATTTTAGATTTAGATGTTGTAGATGTGGTCGTGTAAATTATGATAGAGTAACATTTTTTTATTGCATTAGTTGTTTATCGGTCCTCAACTATACAACCTTGCACAACCCTTTGATATTGCTTTGCAATCTTTTAGACCTTTCTTGTAATCTTCGTAATTGTTGCGTGGCAACCTCTCGTGTCTTTCACCTTGTTATTTGTTTGATTACAATCCTATTTACAATTTCATTATCATCGTATTACAATCAAGAGTGGGTTAGATGCTACTACCTTATTCTAGGTCTAGGCTTTGGAACTCTATGCTTCATAGAGAGCGTGGAGTAACTCCTTCCTAGTTTTATGTTTACATCAACTTACAATCGAAGGTGTGTATTTTTAGTGTGCCCTCTTTTGTTATCCTAGTTTAGAGAACCCCAATGTATAGAGACAAAAGGATTTGTTATGGGGCATTCTTTATTTGTATACATTGTTGACTCCAATGTGAATCTTACTCTCTTCGAATGAGTCCAATTCATGTTTTCTATAATTTTCAAATTTTTTCTCTTCTTTATAAATTTGTTTAAAACTTTTTAATCTTTACTAAATCATCCAACACGAGACCATTTCTATGTTGGCAGCACAACCATTGAGGAGACAAGGGCGGGGTTGGGGAGGGTGAATCAATGGGCATTAGAACATTCAATCATTTAAACTCTAACCATTCATCATTAATCATGCACTCAAGAACCATAGCAAAACATGAGTAAACAAGATTTCATCAACACATGGACACAAGATATAAGTGGGAAACACTTAAGGGGAAGAAATCCCATAGAAACAAAACTTTATTATAGTCGTGTTTCAAATTTAGTCGAGCACCAACTCAAAAAGGAACATTAATCCCTATATTTAGTGAGACACCAACCCCACAAAGAGCAACAACCTTATAACGAGGCACGAACCCTTTAGATGATTCAACACCAACAAAAGCCGTCTAAAGTCATCTCCGATTTGTCAGCAACAATTGATTATGACACCATGAAGTTCACTCTTCTCTCCATCTCTTTAAAAACACATCTATAGCTTACATGCTCAAGAACTTCCTTCAAGTTGATTTGATCATCCGCCCTAGCTCGCCCATATCGATCACACTCTAGAACATCATCACATCCTCATTGCCCTCTCTTGTAGGTCACAAAGACCTCTCATGCCTTCACTAAGAACTCTCTAGGTCGCACTTAGGCATCCACATACACAACTTCCTTTTATACATAACTTATGATTGTAATACATCTAAGTTAGCCATCATATGGAAAAATAAATCATAATAACATTATAAAAACATCACTCAAAGGACCACTTAGGTTGGCAATGACATCTAGAAGCATCTAATCCTCCATTAGGTCTCAAACATGCCTAATACACCAAAACAACCCTCTCACCAAAACCGGATCTCTTGGGCTAATAAATCCTTCAACAAATCTCAAGGACCGCTTAGACATGATGCCTAAGACCACTAGTAACTGCAACAAACTTCTACACCTCTACACCATCATCCCATGTAATGACACCACCTTTAGGGGCAACCATCCTCACCAAGTCTTATGACCTACAAAACCATTCTTGAGAGATGAAGACCAAAACCTCATCAAATCTCCCCTAATTGCAAGAGTGACATGTCAATGGAAATCTCATGACCTTAGGGTCATCACCAAATGCTCATAAAACCACAAATCGATCAAGCATTACCATAACACCTATGCAACCAAGTCACTTGAAACTACCTAAAACTACCCCAAAACCAATCTTCAAACATGAAGCTCAAACACCATCAAAACACACAATCATGTAACCAAAACATGTATACATCTGCAACATGACCTTAGGGTCATCACCATATGCTTTAAACACTGTCACTCGGGTCATTTAGAGACAAACATTTTAGTGCCAAAAAAGAGACTATTGCTCAACAACGAAAAACACAAATTTGTTTTCAAATCTTTTGAAAGTCGGTGAACATGATTATAAAAACTAAACCGACAAACTTAGAAATGCATTCAGAATACCGGCCCACACCGTTGGTCTCGAGATCACAACAAACCACAGTCTTGAGATAGATTCCAAAGCATTTGAACAGACTTCATGCAGACTCGAAGCAAATAGAGCAGAGTTCGGACAAACTTCAAGACTCTCATTAGTTTAAAGATTATAATTTGGTTTATATATTACATTTGGATTACTAATAGATTCTTTTCCCAACACATTACAAAACGGCAAATCCACACTCTACACTACTTGCCCGCATTTCAGACAAGTTAATACTATGCATGCCACGAGTACTAATCTTGATCTTGCTATTCTAGAAGACCTCCCATTAGGGGTTAAATTTGGTGGATGTTTACATGTTTTTCATGATTGTAACAATAAAATACTTACAAAATATTGTAATAACTGTCACATATGGCTTGCATATTTAAAGTATGATTGTCACATCTATACATATTAAAGTACAAATTATATACATATATATTCATAAAGTTAAATAAATAAAGGTTAATATAGGAGTTTTTGTTTAGCAATTAAGGTATTGGTTAGGGTTTCCCTCATCATCAATCTTGATGTCATCATTCTTTAATGACCATTGACACAAAACCTCGATATCCAATTCCTCGACTCAACCATCCATTTTCGTAACGCATGTTAGACATAGCCATTGATACTCCCATTTGGAAATGCCTATCGACGTAAATCATGTTTGAGGCATTGGAAAAAGAGAAAAAATATTTTTGTGTTCTTGGTTCCTCCTTCAATGCTCTAGCTCATCCAAGGTTAGAAATAGACAATTCTTCAACTTCAATATTATAATTTGCTTGATCAAACTTGAGAGGTGTGTTCTGTGGTAAGACTTTGACATCGCTTGTATATGCACATGTAATAGAATTGGGATTAGGATGAGGTGTAGAAGGATTGGCGTGGGCTTGAGAAGTGGCCTTGAGATGTTAGATTTCAATTGTGAGGGATGTGATCATAGTTTCCATAGCGTGAAATTTATCTTGAAATAAACGATGCAAAGCTTGAATGGATTCACAAATGGATTGATTGATTATAGTATCAGATCGCTATGTTCATCGGAGAGATGATAAAAATGGCACTTGTGCGGGTGGCATATTATGAGGGAGGTACATAGTATCTAGGGATTTTTGGAGAACATCTTTGCAAGGTGGGTGCATTTGAAGTAATTCATACAAGGAAACTTGAGGAGCCTTAGGAGCCATGGTACAACTAGGGTTTGGGTTTGGAGAGGAACAAAACCAAGTAGGATATGAAAAATAAGGATCTAGGTGTTCGATCAAGAGTGGGGGTTCACCAAATGATTTAATTTAAATTGAATTAAATATAATTGCAGAGTAACTACTGTAATGCATGATATGCAAGTAATAAAATACAATAATGTACAATCAACAAGCATGTAATAATATGAAAACCTAAGCAAGAGAGAAATAGATAGATGACTTAGCTAGTTTCCGAGTGATCCGAAAGTGATATAAGTTGAGGAAGTTCTAGAACGGGGTGGGAAGGGTGTCATCAAGGCTCACTTTGGAGGTTTTAGAGCTCAAAAATTTGAAAGATAGAATTGCCCACGGGAGGATAAGAGTGCCCACCACTAATCACCGATCCGGGTGCTAGTGTCCAGTCGGGAGATCGATTCTACTTTTTTTTGACTGGAGGACCTTTGTTGTTGATCTTCCTTTGTCGCTCCGACTTCGCTCTAATGATGCCAGGTTGTACCTTTAACTTGTAAAAGAGATAGCTAGCTGCACATACCCACAAACCACATCAAACCTAATAAATAGTATATACATAATGAGGATTCAAATTGACCCGGTGGTCACCCGAAGAGTGATCTTACGACCGAGCGCTATGTTGGTACTTGAAATTACACCCACTTGGTGCCAGGACAATTTTCAATAGGTGAGTTGATGAAGCGTTGAGAATGACATCTGGAAATGTATGTCGTTTGTAGCTAGGAAGAATTCTGAAAAACTTGTTTAGACCTGACCTTAGATGGATTGGGTGACATGTGCAAAGAGGATGACCTTCCCTACTACTTTAGGTCCTACCTTCGACCAGGGTGAGAGAACCCATTTTATAGCTTGTATTTGCGAAGGGATATATGTAATCACAGTTTCTTAGTCTTTTCTTCGGAAATTAAGTATTAGTCCTGAGTGAACATGGTCAATATATGCACTATTTAACTCCTACGAGTTGTCACACTAAGCAAAGTGCAAATGTCACTCAAGCAGGACTCGGACTATCCTAGACAATGGAAAGTTTTGTTTGCTCTGGATAATTATGAAAGGATGAAGTGAAATCAAGGTTTATTTTCAGTAGTATTTTCAAATGATACAACAAGATGATTGACAAAACATTTGTATAGTGTGATAAGACTCATATTTTTGTTTTATAGGGTGGGGGACATGGATAATTTTAGTGGCGAATATTCGTAATATGGTGAAAATTTCATTTTAGGAAAATTTGAAAAGGTGATTTTTTCGGAGCAGGTCAGTGTCTGTTTGCCTAAAATTTATAGTATATATTTTTTTAGGTCGGCTTTGCCTACATTTGAAAACATCTCCTATAAAAACCTAGGTGATTCACTGGGTAGTATACTACCACCAATACCTTACCAATACCATGAAGTTGTGAACTTGCATACTCTAAGCACCAGAGCACAGTACAAATTTATCATTTGATTACTTAGTAGTTTGCAGTCGGGTGACATATGCTATTTGTTGATGCACGACAAAGGTTTTTTGTGGAAGGGCGACAAGGAGATCTTGCTGACAGTGTGACAAAGGGTTTGTTGTTGACGTGCGACAAAGATATTCGTTGATGCGTGACTCGTTGCATTTTCTGACACGCGACAAGACTTATTTTGTTGACGCATGACTTAGTTTTTTTGCTAATGCGTGACATAGGTTTCTCTAATGTGCGACTCACTATGTTTGCTTGTGGCGAATCAAGTACACTCTGATGCGGGACTCAACGTATTTGCCGACGCATGACTCAATTTTATTTGACGTGTGACTTTGTGCTTGTACTAACGCACGACTCAGTTCAAAATAATGGAAGGTGCTAGTGCTCAGAATGGGAAAACCTAAAAAGTAACTAAGAAATCTCAGAAGTCCTTGTTCAAGTATTTTGGAAACTCTGCTGCTACAGATACCGCAACCACTAGCACCCATATAGAAGCTATCATCGGAAATAATCAAAGTATTGATGTGTGGAAGGTAATATTGAGGTGGACATGCATTCTGCACAATATCAACCAAATGACACCTATGATGATACCATGCCAGATCTTGAAGATATACCTGTTGAGATGCTAGATCCTGAAAATATCCTTCTATTGCGGTGCAACTAGGAGTGGATCAAGATATTGCACATACAAATACTCAACAAAATGGAACAAAAAAATCAAATTCAAATTCTGGTTCACAAAAGAGGAAACCAGGTGATTGTGATATTGCTCAAAATTCTACTAAAAAAGTAAAACATTGAAAACGAACAAGAATATGTGGACAATTGGGAGGACTTACAAGTTCGATTGATTGGGCTACAAATTTCCATTTATCAAACTTGTACAATCATCTAATTTAGAAGAGATCCCATCTAAATGTACATGTATAATATGTACGTGGAAATTGGGAAAGCAACAAAAATGCAACTAAAGTTGGACACTATAGAAAAAAACTATGGAAAACAATATTTGACTGTAATGGGGGAGGATGGCTAGAAAATCAAAACACATAGGTGGAAAACTGAAAAATAATGCATGCATGTTAAATACGTAGTAGAGTATGAAGCAAAACAGAAAAAATACAGACATCTCATAGAAAAGGGAGGAATGATCACATCGCAAATTGGTAAGATGAATCAAACAAATTTGCATGCAAAAATCATACAATTGTCTACTTTATTTCACATACTAAAGAAAGGAAGACCGATTTCAGATTTCCTCGATTTCAAAGTTTTGTATCAATATAATGGAATGCCCAACATACCTCAGTCTCATTGGTTTGACAGTAGTGCATGGGAAATGGAAAAATGCCTTTCGATGATAGAGAAGGAAGATTTGAAAGAGAATGTAAAAAAACAAAGTTTATCTCTCTTTCAATTGATGAAGTGACAACAGTGGACAACATTGCATGGGTATGTATCCACGTCTATACTTTAGAAAATCATATAAGGACACCTCATTTGTTGGGTGTTATGAAAATGGTTGAAAACTGAAATGTCGAAAACCTACACAAAATAGTTGTTTCTAAGTTGAAAGGTATCTTTGGAATGACTGATTATGAAATTGCTACAAAGTTGGTATGTGTCGGAGTAGATGGTACATCAATCATGCAGGGTCATCATATATAGGTGTGTGTTAGATTGCAAACAACAGTGGCCCTTTATATGCTAACAATTCACTGTATGACTCACATAATGAATTTAACATATAAAATGGTAAGAAAATACGAAAAATGTTGCTAAAGTAGAAGACCTTATAAGAGAACTTCATGCCTATATGGCAAGCAACCCAAAGTGATTTCTTGAGTTCCAGAAATTTACAATTGGAATTACAGATGGGAAAAAAACTTCTGAAGGATGTTGAGACGAGATGGATTTCTTTGTATGAACTGCATGCAGAGTTTGTGAGTATCCTTCGTTGGTTGGTTTCATGCACAAATATCATCATGAAGTTGACAGGGCAAGGGACTTGTTGTTTCATTTAACTGATTTTGAGACATTACTTACATTGGTTGGTATTCTTCCAATGTTGCAGGAGATCAATACACTCATGAAGCATGCACATGGGAGATTAATCTATATTGTGGATTTTATACGGATGAGAAAAATGGTATGTCAAAGTCTTGATGTCTTGTACTATTCCCAAGATAGTTTTGATACACCTATTTTCGAGAATTGGAAAGATTTATTAGATCTTAAAAATCCCAATAACTATTTGAGATTTAATATCCACAATCACCTCTGCATCAATGTTAATGGGAGGGACATACCACTGCACATTTTACAAAAACGTCAAAATATTACAGGATCGGAACAAGAAGATGTTTCCTGTGACATGTAATCTCTTTGAGTCTGTTATAAAGATGTTTTTGTGATAACACATTTATAATGAGACTCAAAGAGATTACATGTCACAGGAAACATCTTATGACGAAACATCTTAATATGGAATGTGTTATGATGTTTCTGTCATAAAACATCTATAGCTTAATATTAAGATGTTTTCGTCATAACACATTCCAAATTTTCTTAAAACAATTATCCATTATACAATTCATCATCCACAATCGTACTTGAAGCTAATGCCATCATCCACATCTAATGTCATCATATCATTAATTCATTAGAAGTAGATAGAAGAAGATTTTGAGAAGGTTTAAATGCAGACCTCATACAAAGTTCTAATTTTACAAGTACAAAGTTCTTAAAACAATTATCCATTATCATCATCCATGATCATGCTTGAAGATAAATCTATGTCCACTCAATTCATCATAATCCATATCTGTTTTAATGTCTTCATCCACATCTAATGTCATCATAGAAGATGTAAGTCCTAGTTCAATTGACAAGTAGAGAGAAGAAGATTTTGAGAAACCTGATACAAAGTTCAAATTTTACAAGTAGTAAGAAGATGTAAGTCCTAGACTCCTGACACACTCCAATTATTCTTAAATCAATTATTTATCCATTATCATCATCCATGATTGTGCATGAAGCTAAATGTAAGTCCACACAATTCATCATCATCCATATCTATTTTAAAATTCTAACTTTTCTTAAAACAATTATCCATTATCATCATTCATCATCATATATATCCATTCTAATGTCATCGTATCATATCCATTCGAATATTTTGAGAAGTTTTAAATGTCTTTGTCCTACCACATTCCAAATTTTCTTAAAATAATTATCCATTATCATCATCCATATTCCATGATCGTGTTTAAAGCTAAATCTATGTCCACATAAAACTAATGATAATCCATATCTATGATTCTATTCTAATGTCATCATCCACGTCTATACAATCATCATTACAAGTATTAAGATGCCTCTGTCATACCACATTCTAGATTTTCTTACAACAAATAGTTAACCATTATTATAATGCCATCACATTCAAATGAATGTATCTAGAAATTCTATACACAATATATAAGAAGATATAAAATTCCAGATTCTAAAGTATTTCAAAATTTCAAACACCATCACATTCAAATTTCAAATTTCAAATCCAGATAATAAATTATTTCAAATTTTCAAACATCATGACCATCACACTCAAGTTTCAAATTTTCAAATATAGATTATAAAGTATTTCAAACTTTCAAATTTAAAGTTTCAATTTTTCAAGTTTCAACCCTCAATCATGAAATTTTTCAACCCTCAATTTTCTTAAGCCCTTTCCCCAATGGCTTCCACTCCCCGTAGTTGTACTCTTTTACCCAATGGCTTCTCCTCCTATACCCCTTTCCCCAATGGCTTGAATAATTCCAGAACTAATAAGATCTTCTGCAACATTCTCTATATTCTTTACGATCCTTTGTTCTTCCCTTGTCGCATCTCCATGTGATATGCAATCGCCTTGGCTTTGAATAAAATTTCAAGATCGAAGCCATGCTCTTTAATTATCTGCTTTAATATATTGTTTTGTTTTGTTAACTAAAACAATAGTTTCTTTCAAATTATTTGATGCGGATAAACTGTTCTTCGCGGTTTCCAAGTGAACTTGGAACACCTTTACTTGACTCTTCAATTTTTCATATTTCAACTACACAAAAAAGTGATCTCAATTAAACATATTATTAAAATAAGAAAATGTCAAATTAACAAAAAATATGGTTTCAAATTGATAATACTTACAACCGCTCTATCTCTCTCGGCATTTGCAATTGCTACCAGATCCTTGTCCTTAGACCATTTGTTAAAATATGCTTGGGCTTCAACACTAATATTTTCCAATTTGTTTAATGCTTTATCTAAAATATCATCTTTATAGTTGTTATACGTGATAGTCCCACCTCTTACTTGGGTAAGTAAGGAATCTATTTCGCGAGTTAATTCTAAAGCAGTGTAGCATATAAACTTTCCCTTTCCCAATACTTTTTATAATGATTTATTATTTCATTGATTAGTACTTTTTTCTCTCTCCCATTCTATAAATTTGATTGATATGAGGTCAATAAAATGTGACATGTGATTGACAATCATTACCAATTAAGTTCTCTAAAGGAAATAGTAGAACTGTTCACCATTTGTATCTGAAGAAGATGATGTAGCTAGAGAGGTATGGGGGATTTTTAGTTGATCATCAACTGCTACTGTTTCTGCCTTTGGGTGGCCTTGATCCTATTTGCGATAAAATAAATCAATATTCAAATAAATAAATCTAAAATGAAAAGTAATGAAAGTTGAAATTGAAGTATACCTGCTAGCCTTGAATCATCTCACGTGTATTAAAAAATCCCGATGGGTCATTGCTATCAATGCCCAAGTAATCTTCATCTAAATTTATATTATTTAAAACTAATATGCTCGTTGCGTTGGGAAAGCAACTAAGAGAGATAGTTGGAATTTGAAATGAGGAGGTAATGTTTAGTGTCCCACTAGTGGCCGAAAGAATTGGCATGCGTTTACCAATGTTCTTTTTTCCTGAACCTCTGGTTGGCATTTTGAATCGTATTGGTGGAGGGGGCGGTGCCACTGTTTGTACAGAATGCGAAGGACTGCAATGTGCTAAAAAGTGCAAGAAAAATCATATGAAAAATTGTTAAACTATTGAAAACTTGTATTAAAGCAATAAAATCATACCTTGTTGAGGGGTAACATGTTGTGGAGCTTGAGGTGGCCGTGTTGGAGTAGTAATTGGTTGTGTTTGAGTTGTGTGTGGTTGGGATTGATGTGCCGGTTGTTGAGAAGAGACAATTGTATGCGATTGAATTGAGTGAGTTGGTGAAGACGATTGACTTTGAGAAGCCTCGGGGTTGTCCAAAGTTCCTACAATGTCAACAACAGTCAATTGTATGTCAATTCAATATGGTAAATGGTAAATTGAAAATACAAAATGGGAATTTTTAAATAGTAAAGTTAGGGTATTACGTCTACGATGTTTTAAAAATTCAAATGCTTGGTGGTTTGGAGATGAGTGAAATTTCATTTCAGATTGCGAATTTGTCGATACCTCAGTGTGTTGTTGGCCTCTTCCTCTTGATGTAGTTTTTTTTTTCATGAAAGGGCCTCCAAAATAATTTTCTACAAACAATTAATATTTAATCAGATTCTAGATGAACATAATGTTTGTCTAATGTTGAAATATAAAATTATACCCGTTGTTCTTGAAATGGAATCGAAAAATTCTTCATTGTCTTGTCTGTGCAAATAGGAATTGGTTTGTCTTTTAAATTAAAAAGAGCCTCGTAATAAAGGCCAAGGAGATAGTTTGTGGAGTGAATGATTTTTTTTTAGAAAGCGATGCATTTTTAATGTCAGTCTTTATTTTATTGGATAAAAACGTGCACCAATCAAATTTTTTCTTTCCGATAGTTGCAAGAATGTATGCAATAGCCTAGTTTGGTATATCCGTTTGCCGACCCTGTAAAACAATTCTAGCTTGAAAGAAAGAAATCATAGCAGCAAGAAAGTGGTGTGCAATTCCTTGCATATCCACACCACGTCTTGATTTATTGACATGAGCTGTAAAAGGCCAAAAATCCATTGGAATTAATATCGAAAACAAATTACATATTACATATTACAGATTACAGATTAATATTGAAAACTAAAATATAAAATGAAAATTGAAAACAATTTATACATACAATCAACATGGAAACCGAAAGCGATTCAAGATACTTCTTATCGGTTTCAACGAGGGTTGCTTTCATTGTGACAATGGGGGAATTATTGTATGGAAGGCCTGTTAAGTGATGAATATCAGTTGGATCGACACCGAATTGAAACATACGTCTGTCGTCCACAGAATGTAGTGATGCATTGTCCTCTGTATTGTATGCAAGGAGAGTAGGTAATTCATAATATCATGATCTATTTCAAACTGGGGCATCTTAACGAGCCCATCAAAGTCACATGCATTGACCAAATCCTTGTATTTCGAATTCATTTGCAAAACTGTCTGAATGTGGGGCACAAAAAGTTCTGTAGAGTATTTTGCCCTTAGATAGGGCTTGTGGGTTAACTGGATTTTCTGATTGATTTTGGTCTTGAGCTTGGCCTTGGGTTGCACTTGTAGTCACCATTGTACTTTTCCTTGAGCTTGATTGTACCTAAAATTGATTCCTATAAATGAGAAATTTCGGGATCCAGAGAGTGTAAACACGAAAATGACCAGTATGAGGGTATTTATAAGACAAAATAGGATTTCAACACCCTTTTGTCGCACGTCAAGAAGGCTTCTTGACGCATGATAGCAAGACCTTGATGTCGCGCGTCAGAAGTATTCCGACACGTGATAGAAGGCCTTGCTGCATCACGCATCAAGAAACCTTCCGGATGCGCGACAACACGGCCTTACGTCATGCATCAAGAAGCCTTCGACGACGTGCGGCAGCTAGGCCTTGTTATCATGCGTCAAGAAGCCTTCATGACGCATGACGCGTAAGGCCTTGTTGCCATGCGTCAAGAAGCCTTCTAGACATGTGACATAAGGCCTTCTATTGTGCTTCAAGAAGACTTCTTGACGCATGAAAACAAGGCTTAGTTGCTTTGCGCATCGGAAGGATTCTTGACATGCAACAACAAGGCCTTCATCACGTGTCGGGAAGGCTTCTTGATGCACGCATAACAATAAGGCCTAGTGTCACACGTCGGGAAGGCTTCTTGACACGTGATGAAGGCCTTGATGTCATGCGTCGTCAGAAGGTTTCTTGATGCGTGACATCAAGGCATCACCATCTCGTAGAAAGTTTTCCATTTGTGCATTGTGCAGTTACTCTCCCTCAAAATAATAGCAGGTGAAAATTTAGTTCTCAAAAAAATGGAAAATTCACCTTTACGCAAAAGTGGATCCATGTATATTCACCGGGATTTTCCACCTCCATTTTACCAGCTACTTCTTAAAATGAACCTTGGTGGGGATCTACATATTGATAAATCTTCAGATAACACTACTCACAATACTTGTTCAGACACATATGACATTCCAGATAGTAAAGAACAATTCATCAATTCATCACAATTTCCACTTAAAGAAAGATTTGCATTCATTGATACTCAATTAAGAAAAATATTTCACACAATCCTCAAAATATTTAGCACAAAGGCTCATGTAAGTATTTCAATGAAGTGTTTCTGCTCTTGATCTCATACGCTTAAGATACACTCAAAAGCTTACAAAGATCCATTAACAAAACAATTTCAAAAAGGATTTTATAATTGCATTCAATATTGTAAAGTAAAATCTCACAACACAATATTAAACAAATAACCAAAGCTTAATCACTAAGGATAGAACTAGTGTACTTTAGAGAAAGTAAGAAACATTGAATTACAACAAAAATACGGTTGATCGACTAGGTGTTGAGTACTCAAAATCCATAACATAAAAACCAAACCATAGTTAGAAAATTTCCATTTAAAATCCACCAAATTCTTGACAAGGGAATAAGACAACGACTGATCTCAATGCATGTTAATGACTATACATTGTAATCATCTTAACACCTGAATTTGAAAGAGTAGAAAACTTAAAATGTATTTCTAGGAAACAAATAAGTAGTGTCACAAAGTAAAATATATCAATTCTTGTCTTTTGCAAAAGCTTCAGAAAAAAACCCCTTAGTATGAGGACAAACCCCTCATACTTATACTACTATTCTATATGATTTCCCCCCAAAAAACATCTTAGAGAGTCCCTTGAATCCTCACTCCTTGTAATTCAAAATCTGCAGAGGAAATATCTACTAACTGAAAAGATTCCCTTTTACTTCTGATTGGGCCAAGTGAAAAACATGTGATGACACCTAGAAGAAGTAGAAAGGATATTATTTTACTTCTAACTAACTCTGTCATTCTTCTCTTTACTTTTTATGGCCTTTTCCAATGAATTGACTTGAGCTTTCCCCTACCTTGTTCTTGTAGGCATCATACCTTTCAAACATTTGTGTTACAACTTCTTCATTAAGTCCTAAGTGGTAGTTGAAGATTACTTCATGTTTCATACTTATTTCATCAATCTCATTAAAGATTGGTCTTTCTTTCTTCAACCTTCTTATCAATTTGTCAATTGTTGATTCAATATCCCAGCTTGATTACACATGAGAGCTACATTGAAAGTTTTAGGCTCTCTTGGTTTACCCATAATATATTCTCTGAAAATCTTGATCAAATTGTTAGTGTCCTCCATTCTAATTCTTTCTCCATTGTCTATCCCAATAAATTTGTCTATTAGAGCACGAAGACGATTGATATAATATATTGTCTTATGTCTCACTTTGTCAAGAATTTTAAGAGAATTTGCTAAGATTTCCACTCTTACTTTTTCCATGTTGTAATATTCATGTTGACTACCCACAGAATCAAGGGACACAATACCTTCTTCAAGCAACTAGGTCATCATCTAAGTTTTTGATAGCTTCCATTTTAGGTAACATATCAGTCCACATTAACTTCTCAGCCTCACATTTATCCATTAATGCCTTGGTTGCTTTTACCTTCTCAAAATTACGGGAATACCATCTTACAAAGTTTATGATTATTGGTTTGCCTCTAGCAACCAAATCATTTTCCCATTAGATAGTAGCCTCTCCTCTTCCACTCAAATCACTTACTCTCCTGATATCTTCACTAGTGATTTCTGGGACCTCAGTTCGTCCTTCTTGGTGATTTCTAGTCAATTTCGACAAGTTGGATAGTGCTTCATTCTTTGCCTTTAAATCCTTTTTGTTTCTTTGAACTCATGAATCCTTTGGAATACTCCTTCTACTGCTACAGAAAAATCATACTTCATTTCTTTAGTAGAATGCCTACCTAATGAGATCCTTGAAACTTGGAAATCAGATGGGGAAGCTTCCCCTCAAGGCACGTTAGCTTTGGGGTTATACTATGTAGAAGGTGTTCTCATTTCTTGCTTAGGGCTGCCCTGGAGATGAATTTTGTCTTTTTAGGTAATCTTGCTTTGGAGTGAGGAGAGCCAAACTTTTTAAATCATCATCATTCAATTGTATTTCTACCTTATTTTTCTTTGGGAGAGTATTGTTGATCCATTCTCTTGTAGGATACTCATGTTCATCAAGCAATTGTATAATTGGGGATTTAGGTACAACTATAAGGGCCTCGGAGGAAGATGAAGGCATTGAATTACCTTTTGAAATTGCAAACATTGATTCCTCATGAATACTCTATTCAACAGGTCCACCCTGACTTTCAATTCCTTCCATAGGTTTAGGCTAACCCTATGTTTTCTCGGCTTCTCAGGGGTTCTTTGGTCATCAGCTCTCTTTTATGCTTTTACTAAATCTTCACCCACTCTCTCACCAAGAGTAGAGATTGTTCCATTGAATCCCTGGGAAATGGATTCAATTGTGGGAATATGAGCTTCAAGAATCCCTGCACTCACTTCAGTGTCATGAGGTACTGCTTCACTGTAACATCTGAAGTTCCTTCCCATGAGGCTTGTATTGGAATCTCTTCAGCATGAGGTTGTGTACTTAGAGTTTTTTCTAAGGGTTATCTCAACATATTGTTGTGGAGTAGTTGAAACATCAAGTGCAAGAACATTCATGAGGGTTGTTCCTTGGTGGGTGAAGCAACCATAGTTGTTAGAATGGAAAGGGTTTCCGTCATGGGTACAATTTGCTCAATAAGTAAAGTTGTAAGATACTGGGTGGTAGAAATAATACAACAAGAACATCAAGATTCATTACCTGTCTAGGGGTCTCTTCCTCCTCTAAATCAACCCATTTAGCAATTTTAGTTCTTTTTCTCTTTTGAAGCTAGAATTTCTTCTCCTCCTTTGATCCCTGCAAGTTAGTATGGGGAATATAAAACATTTTTTCCTCCTTAGGCCTCTTCAAAGTGGTCTCCATTACTTTCTCTTTTCCTTTGGCTCCTGAAGCAGATGCGTTGGAACAATATGTAAGGGAGTAACATGAACAATAATACCTTCAACCATACCTTCTGAAGCATCTCTCTAGTTTTTCTTGATGCTTGAAGAAGGGGAGTTCTAAATTTTCTATCCTGAGCACCTACATCACCTGTGGTTGGCAATGAGTCCAACTTCTTAATCTTCTGTCTCCATGAAACCTCTCTAGTGGCATAAACCCTCTAAAATGTAGGAAGAACATCATCAATGAGCTGGTTGTTCCTATATTCTCTCAACAATGGGGTTTGGTGGTAACTTATATCCACTCCTTTTGAAAATAACCACCTTATGGAAAGTCGGATGGGATGTGCAGTCTTTTCCAAGTTATATTTCTTCTCATTGAGGTTCCAATTAATTGGTGGAAAAGGTTGAGAAGAAATGTTGTTTGGATGTATTCTTCACTAATTATATTTCCATCATCCTCTAACCCTTCAGGAGTTTGGATGACCCCAAAATCAATCATCTGAGATAAATTCATTCTTGAATATTATCTTCATTTGACTTCTCTTTCATCTTCACAATTCATCCAGAAATCCTCATAATGAGGTTTGTGCTCTACCTGAGTGGGCACAATATTCGTAAGATATGATTCATCTATTCATGCATCAAATTTATCTATCATGCATCTATTCATCTCTCCTTCTAGCATTTTTTCCTTCTAGATATGAGGACAAGTATAATTCCCTATGACTATGGGAAATTTGATTGGGGATGTTACATGCTTCTGGGAAATGAAATGATGTAATGACAACAACTATTTGACTAATTCCATTAATGCCCATTTTCATTGACACATCTGGGTAACACGTAAGGTTTCCCATCAAAACCACTAACCTTGATATATGAGTAAGTTTTGAATTGAATGAAATAACACCCATATTGAGTAATGACTCTCTTAAAGATCGGGGAAAACCTTTCAATCTCCCAATCTGGGTGATATAATGTAATTCCCACATTTTCAACACCAAAATATAATAGTGAAATTATCATAATAATTTTTTTTTTAACTTTGATTACACGCTACACAACACCACATGCGATCTAAAAAAGAAACTCGACATCATGTAGGAAACTTACATAAACATGAACTAACTCATATAATAAGATAACATAGGGTATGCACCAATGTCTTAGTCAAATAGCGTAAACCGGACAATGACCCAATCACAAGAAGAAACACGGGATAGGCATACTCCACGACATGGCCTTTTCATGGTTTACATATTCATTACTTTAAGTTTTCCATTGTATGACCTTATAGTTTTCAAAAATATTAAACACATAAGTTTTAAATTTTCCTATTTTTCAAACTCCAATTGCTTTATTTTGTAGAGCATTAGTCTTTAATGGAGAATGCATGGTTGGTTTCTTTCTCCAATTCCATTAGTTATCCATAGCTCATTTGTTTAATAAATTTATTTTAAACAACTATGAGTCTCCTAACATTCAATTCTTATGTTAAAGGTTTGTTTCTAAAAAATTGTTTAGTTGACTATAATTGTCTGAAGAACACATAAAATGGGACCCTTCGGTTCTTTACAACTAGGCTGCATGTTTTTGTTCAACATTTCACTTATAGCGGTTCCTTTAGAATTTTCTCGTTTCTCTTATGGAAATAACTTTATATAGCTTAGCATTTGTGATTAGGAACGTATATACACATATGTGCCTCCTAATATTTGACTTAAGGATTTGTTTGAGAGAGCCATGTTCACTTGCTCTTGACAAGTACTCTTATACAAAGAGGAATATTTCACAGTAAGGAAAAAGAAGGTTACTAGATCAATAGAAAACCTATCCTGAGTTCATTTCATAAAGCATTGTTTAATACTAACAATACATTATTTTAATTTTCAAGTTATTACAACAAACTATGTAGGTTAATTAATTAAGTTGTAGCATTCTAGATTCACAATCCGTTGCTCCTATTAGGAATTCATAATTTCATAATCATATTGCGCATGGAAGATCACATTAAACCTATGTTTCCCTTATAGATAGTTTTCCTTAAATCTAAGTGACAAATTTCACATTTCAAACTACATCTGTTTCATCATCTTAAGGATTTACTCCTAATAGCAACGGGTTAATTTCATGTTTTGACCATAAATTCTACTTCTTGAGTGATCCTAGGTTTAATATATTCCTATTTGTGCCAAGGGTTCTACTAACTTTTACAAGTCCAACTAGAGTGTAATTTCCTTAACTCACAAGACCTTGGCTACAACCAAAGGTATCTTAATCTCAAGGCTACATTTCATTATTTCATTAGCATCATTGTTTAACCACATTCATGCATACAAAGTATGTGATCATGCATCATATTTGGTTTTCAATTTACTAGGTTGTTGTATTATTCATGGAGCTCTACTTTATCACATTCATTTTATGATCACATTTGACATTTTAGTTGGTTTTGACATCACTCAATGGTGTACCAATTTCGTAGCGGTCATTCCTTAGTTTAATCTTATTTACCCTTTTTACTAACTACATTTATATGGTTACTTTGGTTCTGTATTATCATCATTTTTGGAAAAATGTAATTCCTATAACACTTATGTAACACTTAGGGATTTAAGAGTACAAGGAGTATGACCTCGCACAAGACAACTTATTTCAATGCTCTTGGACATGGAAGTATAAGTGTATATTGAAAGAGAAATAACCCAACAATCTTATGCATTTCAAAAGTCTCCTAAGGACCTATTTCAATTGTTGGGTAAATACACAAGTAATTTGAAATGTAGTGTCCACTCACATAATTTAGATCTCACAAGAGATCCATCGTAGGTACAACCACCAACTATCTTGTAAGGCTTTGGCCACCCACTAGGGTACCAAGGGAAATTATGCACAAGGGGGTTAACTTATTCAACCTAAACATGATCACCTCACTCGTCCAAAAATATAGGTTTCACAACGTAAAATCACCACCTCTTAAAATATTCGGTTAAAAAGTCCTTAATAAGATGTCTTAGGTGCGAAACAAGGATATGATTAATGAGGTCGAGTATTTTATTAACACGATCAATGTTTTATACCTTGGAAAAAGACCCAAATGGGGGAAGGAATTACAATAGGCATTATAACTCGTTCTTTTAATTTCGATAGTTTTAATGAGATGAGATTCTACCTAGCATTGGGGGTGTTAAGGAAATAAACCAATAATTAACCTAGCAAAAGATTAGTTTAATATCTTTATAATATAGGTACAACATTGAGTACAACTTTACATCTAATTCGAAACTATAAACTATAGCCACATTGGTATTCCCTTTTCAAAATATACAATGAACAATTCTTGAACAACAATACATATCATTATTCTATGGTAATACATGTATTGTAAGATGAATATAAATTTACAAAGTGACAACTCGTTAATTTCAACATATCACATCCAGAAAGTTCCTTTTGTTCAAGAGTACTTGCAACCAACATTGCGTTAGTCCTAGGGGTCGAGTATGGAGATCCCCTACACTCAAGCATAAATACATACATTTATCATTTCTAATAATTTCAATTAAATAGAGAGAGAGCGGGGGAAGACAAAGTTTCATTTCTTATGCATTCACGTTTTCATATTTAGTTGCACTTAATATTTTGGTACTAGAGAGAGAGTAAGGATGAGAGAGAAATTTAAGAGACATTTTATTTTCCACTCACAATGTCATAACCATTTGCATTTCATTTCCATTATCATTTCATTTCAAACCAATTCATATTTCCCAATTCATTTATGTTTTCAAATCAATCAAGTATCATAGTCATTTCTAGAGAGAGAAGAGGGTGGAGAGAGAAAATCACCATACATTTAAAAATCATTTATATAAGATAAAAGATCAAATAAAATTCTACATAGCATTGCAATGGTATTACAAGGTCACACGCATGGCTAAAAGTCAAACGAGACTCAAAAAGGAGATTCTAGCTATGGTCGAGAAAACAGTCCAAAACAACAAAAGTGCTTGCAAACTAGGTCTCGAACACACTCATTTCAAGTTCATTCAAATTTTTGTTGATTCCTACATATTCCCCCATACATATAGAATTCATCGTGTCTAACGGAGGTTGATTACGATGAGCAGAGCTCTAGCTACAAGGGCAACTTCGGGGCCAGTTATCGTAATTACGTCAACAACTCTTGTCGCATAACAACTAGTGGGCCCCAAAACCCACTTGCAAAGATAGCTTCCGAAGGTGTTTTCATTGAACTAGAGGTGTGTTATGATCGTCTTGTTGGTAGTCTAGAGGTATGAGGTAGTGGTTTTTAGTTGCACTCAAGCTAAGCGACAACTGTAAGCCGAAACTGATCGTGTTTTATTAGAACGAACACATCACACAAGTGATTGTTAAGCTAAGAGGGTTTAGGAATATGACTTGCAAGAGTGTTAATTAATTTTTAAAAAACCCATTTAGGGTTTCCTAAGGTGTTTCATGTTACAGGGGTCATACAAAGAGTTCCAAATTTGTGGTACATTTGGGTTTGGCGCTCCATGCGCATAACTTTGAGGTCATAATTTATTGATGTTTGACAATTCCAAATGAAGTAACATTTTATCATTTGTTGGAGTTACATTTCCTAATATTTAACATTTAATTTCCAAATACAAGAAATTATGAAAGTAGAATTTAGTACAAGAGAAAAAGGAAAAGTCCATACCGTTTACTCTAGACTTGTGATCACCGCATTTGACGAGACCGCAACAGCTTCAGGCATCCCAACAAGGGTGAGAATTGTAATCGATCACTGAGGATGACATATTACATCAGTGACAACAAATAACATGATAAGAAATACATCCAAAGCTCAAAGGAAAAAGGTAGATATGTTTCTCAAGCCTCCAAAAGAATGAAGTTTATGCTGCCCTTAACGTTCACAACACCTACTAAGTAATAAGGATGGCCAAGCCAATATTCATAGCTTAAGGCTGGGAAACAATGATTGCGAAAGAGGAGCTAAGTTCCTCGCTCTTCAAACATTTAGAGGCAACAAGGCACAAACAACTATCCAAAACATGGCAAAAACAAACAGCTCAAAAATTGACTAACAAAGCAGGGGCACTGTTCTTAAGGAACCAACGATAAGCACAAGCTCCTGATATAGCAATTTTAATGCCAATAATCTTCCTAGAGTAGAAATAAGAAGAAAAGAAGAATAGAGGGCCGAAGTTCTTCAGGGGAATAACAAAACAATTACTTAAAATAGGTCTTGAGGTTATTCTTCCCTTTGGAAGAGAAAGGAGAATAAGGCAAAGTTCTCTGTAATTTTTAGTCTGGATTTGCAGTTCCTTATGCATATAAACATTCAAAGCAATCTCCGAAATGTTGAACTCGCTTCGATTCTGAGATAAATATCTAAATCAAACAATTTGTATATGGTAGAATGAGGAGGTATTAGGATGACCATAGGCAAATATTTGTTTACCAAGGTTCCTTGTAATATTCTGTTTATTTGATTAGGAGAGTACAAAATTTTTCTTTTCGATTGTGAATAAAACATAGTTCCGACTTCGGAATGAATACGCGACTATCCAAATAATGCTAAATTGCAATGTTAACTTAGGCTTCATGTGGTTTCTGCATCTAGACCTTAAACAATGTGCTTGGATTATTCTGCAAGGAAACTGATAGGTCTCAAAAGGCATTTACGATGCGTCGTTTCCATCCTCTCGACAAGTGCCTTGACAAAGGTGTCTCAGGGATTAGAATGGAGGGGCATCGAATCCCAGACATGGCTCTAGCACCACTGCCACGGTTTTCAGAGAGGTGATCAGAGGTTTTTGTTTGAATCCCCTTCTTGTGATGTGATATTTAATCCATTTGTGCATTGTTATTCCTAGGATACTCATCTATAGCGGTCATAAAGATCACCGTCTAAAACTTGTTATTGACAAGAAGGGAGAGTGTAGTTGTGCACAATGTAATAAGACCAATTCTGGCTGTAAATATTAGTGCGAAGATACAATTTGCACGATGAGTGTGGACTTGAATTGTCCTTGATAAGGGCATCACATATAAGCAAATTATAGGTGCAAAGAAGTGATTGAAAATATTTATGTAGTGCATTTAATAACTTGCTAATATCAACTGATAAAAACATCATAGACCTTGGAACTATTAATCTCCCCATCCATTTGTAATTTCAGAAAATTTCTATGAAAATTAATATTATAAACAAGGTAAGAGGTCATGAAAAATTCACCCATTCCAGGCCTTTCTCCTCTTGTTATTTGGGAAACTCCCATCATTTGCTCATGAATACGGGTACTTATGATCTCAGCCTGGGGGAGGTTGTTTGTTAGCAAGTATTACCTGAATGAATTGGAACATCCATTCCTAAAAATGCATTAGATTCAATACCCATTACTTGGTTCAAAAGTGTAATCACATCCCTAACTTCCTCAATAAATTTAGCCCTATTTAATTTCTTTGTCATTTTGGGGGTAGAGGTTCGAGGATTATTCAACCAATGGTCATTCATAATTTTTGTCCATTTTTTAAAATGATAATTCTAGTACTCTTGTGTTGAATCTTTGGTAATAGCCCCCTCTTCCCTTGCGGGAGGAAAACCCAACATTCTATCAAATACCTGCTCCTGGAAAGACAAAACCAACTCTCCTCTTCCGTCCTGGACTTCTTTGGTTTCAGGATTGTAATTTTGGGCACATACCCATACAAGTTTCGAGAATGGCATAGTGGGAGGGAAAGCAACAATGATGTCAATGAAGCTATTAGCTATTTGGGTCATGAAATTACTTCTTTTAGAGGAATGTAACCTTTGTTTAAAATCTTCTAAGTCTGCAGATGTAATATCAGAGTCTGTAATTTTGTCTAGAGGGGAGCTAAGAATGGAGCTTGTTTTTAGGGAAACACAAGAATCTTCATGATTTCAGTTTAGTTCTATCACACCTCTTTTCACAATTATTCAAACTTCTTAGACCAACTTTCAAAAGATCACAAAAAATATGAGGATTGATGAACTCACCTTTTTAACAACTTTTCGGTTGGTGCTCGGAACTGATCGAGAGATTCTCATGACCAAATTTTGAGCTTTGGGTTTGATTTTTGCTTTAACTATCCTTTTATACTATCTCTTTAACATCAAACTTTGGGGATATTTGTAGATAGTTTTAAAACAAGTTACCTTATTAACGGCTCACAGATTTATGCATTAATGCCGAAGATTGCATTCGTGGGGAGTTTTTTTTGCAATTCTCAATCTCTTCTTTCTTTTCAATCATTGCAATCTTTTTGTGTCTTTTCATTCGTGTATCTCTCCTATACGAGTCTCTTACATTAATGGGCTTTAATCTCGTATGACTAGTGCATTAATTAACCACCTCATTTTCCGCTAACGGGCTTCAAAAGGATTTTGTAAAATGACGGGGGCAGCGTACATGTAATATGCAAAGTATACTTCCTTCTCCACCCCGTGTATGTTACATAATTGGTTCATGTTCACAAGTAACTTGAAATTTTCATTTGCTTTATCAACTGCACACCCCAAATAATCATGAGACTTTGTTCCCCTTTTCACAGCCTTTCCTGAATTTTCTCTTCATATATTGCTTTCCTTTTGCTTGTTGACTTTGACCGGTGAGATAACATACGTCTTCCTTCGGGTTCTAGACTTACAACTTCATCTTGCACTTTATCGGGTGTAAGGTGCCTAGGAAAATAAAGGCACGTTTCCCGCTCCAATAATACCTTTACATGTGTTATATTTCAGGGAACGGAGATATTTCCGCACTTTACATTAGACTTTACATAAATTCTCCTTGGAATATTTTATCAGACTTTCGGGAACTATTTCGTGCCTTGCATATTTACATTGCCTCTGCATATATCCAAATTAAGTTTGACATAGCGAAGAAGACCAATAACACATCACTTTACTTTAGGTATCAGGGAACATAATGCAATTTGCACAAGGATTAACAAAATACGACATACCATGAGGCTTGTGCAAATATCAATATGACTATTTAACAAATTTTGTATGAAAATTATTTCCGTAAACAGGGCATGAAAATATTTGGAGGAACACTTCGAATGCCATGGGGAAAGTTTGAAATGAGCACCAACACGTTGTACTACATCTCAAGATCCATGTAGTTTTGTGTGAATGTGTGTGTGAATGATGCCCTAGGTTGCCCTTGAGCAAGTTACACTATGATAATGGGTTAGATCTAAATAGCTCCAAGTATGCAAATGTGTGTAATGGAATAGAATAGACTTCCCCTCCTATGTTGTGTAGGTAAATTGATGCAGCCCATGTCCCTTGTATGGGTGTGCTAGATGGATGCTTTTGTAACACTATTGTGCCTTTAGATGCAAGCTTAGGTGATAGTAGATAATGTTAGTGCTTGGCCCTTTATTTTGGAAAAGTAATTAAGTATATATATGATTCCCTTGTTTGAATTTTGTAATTGACAACTGGAAGGCCGACCCAAAGTATTAAAATATTCTCAAGAGGTAAAAGATACCCAAATGGGTAAGAAGAGGATAAAGAGGGCCAGGAGCACCTAGGAGGGACAGGAGCGCCTAGGCACTTGTGTCCTAACTGGGCACTAGTGTTCGTGGCCATAAAATATAAATAAGTTCCAAAAAGGTTGTAAGATGTGTAAGACCAAAAAGAAGACAAGAGATAAAGAAAAAAGGCCAAAAGGAGTTGTCAAACACTAGTTTTCTTGCTTATGAATCATGTATACATTAGTATGCTTTAGGACCTAGAAATGTACCCAAGTGCATGGATTTTTTGTCTGCACATATAAATACAGTTTGTGTCACATATGTCCAAGTAGTTTGGATAAGGATTAGTTGTCCTTTGTACAAATCCCCATCATCTCTGCTAATGTGGTGAAAAGTGGTTTTTCGATGTTTGAATGGGGTCATGGAAGCAATGGTTGGAATCTCATAGAAGACAAATGATGGCAAATATATTGTACATCTAGAGGCGTTTCATAAAAAAATAGGAAAGCAGAGGGCCACATAGGTAGAAAGAGGCAACATTGTAAGCGTCAACACCCTATTTAGTGGTAGAAAACAATCCCAACCACACCTGAGATTGATAGTTCAAAGTCCTTATCTCTACCACCCATTTTATTGTCTGCAAACATGCCATATTTATTGGATATTAAACCCAATCCACCTCCACTCAAATGGTCACCTATGCCTATTGTAGGATATCTAATAGAGAAATTGTAGCATGTCGTCTTGTCTACAATTGCAGAGTACAACCTGGATCATAGTTGCGTTGAACTCTACTCATCTTGTATTCAAATTTATATCAAAATTAATTACATCCAATTTCATCAGATGAATGGTGTTGAAAATGGGGGTATGAAAGGTAGAGGAGAGGCCCTAATATTTTTTTCCATATGATGCACACATGAATCTCCCACGTGTTGTATGAATCACTACATGATACCTCATGTCTAAGATAATCAGAGCGTATGATTTGGGCACACTTGATTCCACATACCATATATTTTGAAGAGAAAACTTGACCAAAGAATCATAATTTGTTGATGATGATAGATTACGATGATGACAAGCCTCTAAATGTAACATTTTTTATACCATTCTTACTCGGACATGAGATGAACTCTCTAAGCATTTACATTTTTCTTTCAATTTGGTAATGGATACGTGATATAACATCTCCCCTTCACAAATTATCAACCCACACCACCATGACCAAACTAATAAATCTCAAACAAGTACAAAGCACCATGATAAATAAATTGGGTTATAATCTTGATATCCATCAACCGAATTATAATCTTCAAACCGATTAAGCGAGTTATATTCTTCAAACCGAACGGTTCCTTATTTATAACCTTAGATGATATAAAGTATTGAAGGAGGGCTTAAGGGCACACATAAACATTAAATTTTCTCATTTTCCAATGCTCGAAACATTGATTATGTAGATAGACATTTCCAAATGGGAGTCTCAATGGTTGATTCGACATACATCAAAGAAATGGACAATCAAGTTAAGGAATGGACTAATGATATTTTTGTGTTAGTGGTTGTTGTGATGGCATCATTAGGATTATTGATGAGAGAAACAATAATCACTACCTTAATCACTAAAGACAAACCCTAATTGCAAATGTGCATGAAATTAGTGAAAAAAATAACCCTAAATGCAAAGTTCTCGTATCTAACCCTAAAATTAGGGTTTTTATATTTAATATATGCATAGTACAGTAACTCATACATGTGAAAAATTCCCTATCTATGGTCGGTGGAAAAGGACACTGCAATGCAACCAATTGGTCCGCCTCCCCACACAATAGAGTAACGGGGGCCACATAAATACTAATTAATGTTTTCCTTTATTTCTCAACCAAGTTGGTGGGATAATCGATATAAAAGCAATATTAGTCTCATATTCAAACCTTGTCGATAATATTTTTGGCATTAGTAAATTTGATGACATAGTGGTGGTCATAAAACATTTTTGATATAGACATACATGAAAGTGTTTCACATTTAATGAGTGTTAATAACCTATTATGGTGAGGACATGATAACTACAAATGCACAACAAAAACTCTTGTAGCTAGTAATTGTTATTTCTTGGGAAAGCGTGGAGAATGGTTGAAGACAAAGTCTATAAAGATGACACAAAACAAACCTAGTCAACAATGTTTTTTGGTTATCAAATTCAACTACTACATCGACTGACTTGAGATGTCGAGTCCACTTCACATACCCTATCCCTAAAGCATCATGGGACATGCAAGTGAAATCCCCTTAAATATAAGTGTATTCTAACTACCTACAAATCATAGGAGCTAACATTTGTTAACAACTTGCATCGCCCCTTTATCCAAGTCAAATAATTGATAAAATGGCACATTGTTTGTATGTACCTAGTTGTAACAAATTAAAGTTTCACATAGGTTCTCCCAACATTTTCCGTATCATTAGACTTCTCTTCCTCAAACCCATTCTTCATTTCCCTCCCGTAATGTTTCACTCACTCGAGTTTAACTTCTTCCATGCATCCCCTTTGACATCTCCATTGCGTTATTCACATATGATTGCTAGTTATAAGACAATTAACATGATACAACAATGCTAACAATTAATTCTAAAATATTGTTCCACTTACAATTTATTGATTTGTTATTAATAGTTTGTTGACACATACATTAATTTATTATAATTTACCGTCTTAATTTGATGTGTTTGTCTTCATCTTTCCTACTTTTAAAATTACCCATGGGATGTCGAGTTTCCTCAACATGTCCATATCTCTACAATTTTTCATAGGTTGTAAAAGCGAATTCCACCTCAAAATAGTGTGAGCTCTAATCATCCGCAAACACATGTTAATGTGACTTATTAAAAAAAGAAAATTGTCACCTACATTCCTCCAATAGTTTGTCCCCTGCAAAGATTATCCCTCCTCAATCCCCTTCTTCATCTCCCCTCTTCCTCCTACAATATTTTCACTTCAGTTTTCTAACTTCTATTTCTTCAAAATGTCACACCTCTTGAGTGCAATTACTAGTTATAAATTGAGATCTATTATATTTTTCTGTCAAGTCCTTATGCAAAAATTTGTAAGAAGAGGTCGTTTTCCCCAATTTGAAACAACGAATCATCTACCTCTTGATGAAACTTTCCTCTTCAATTTTCAAAACCCTTACCAAAAATTTACTTGTGTAAAAACCTAATCATTGGGTAACAAGAGAGGATGGATGTTGGCATTCATACTTCACTTGAAAGCATGCATCAGTAGGGTAACATGTCTTCGATTATAACCAATAGTGTATGCACCAACATTGATTATCATCTGGAGGGTAAGGGTTTTAATGCTTTATTGCTTGATGAGTTTGTTGAAGTTTTTGTGAATATTTCCCATCTTACAGTTCCTTTTTTCCTTAGAGGTATTCCTCTCAAAAATGGTTTCTATGGATGGACACGCCAAGTTCGGGATGAGACTAGAGGGTGGAAAATTAATTATGTAAGGGGTTTGGGTAGAGGTTATGCTTTTGTTCTCTTTTCCTAGAAACCCTTCAAGACGACACATAGGTTATTTGTGGCCAAGTTTGTTATCTTCAAGGGTGGAAGCTCAATTTTCACCTTGAAGGGCCATCCCAATCATAGTATCCCATGTGGGTTGGGTTTTCCTTTCTGAACCTATCCGTTAGACCCTTTCTTCATGAGTTAAACACTCGGTTGAGCAATGTTCTCTAGTGTAAACTTGATAAGAACAAATTCTCTAGCCTCCAAAACCATCCCAAAGTTTGCAATTAAATGGATCTCTCTCAATTGCAATTCAATTTAGCTTTTTGGTCGAGGGGTTTCTCAACTTCAAGCTATTATTTACCTCAACAAACCCAACACATGTTTCTAGTGTCAAAAAGATGCCCATTTGATCTCGTGACTACCCCAAACATAAGCTCAACCAAAAAGGTTAGACAAAATTAATACGAATAAGTCTAGAAATCATGCCTCAATTCCAAGTACTAAAGCCTAGAATTCACCAATACAAGCCCAAGCGTGGCTTGGCACATCACTTAGCCTAGAGTGAGCGCTCACCGAAGTGCACAAAGGTACCTGTGCCCTCTTTAGGGTTGTTATTACAAGATGTTAACATGATGAAGACTTTAAGCATTCAAATCTTTGACTAATATATCATTCTACAAAGTGCATGTTTAGATCTAGATCAAGAGAATAACAGACTTAAAAGATAACCATGATGAAATCAAGCATGCAATATTGAACTATAACCATGATAACACCTTGAATCAGTCCATAATCTCCATTATATTAAATGCAGTAATATACAGAAGCTTCCCTACAATAACGATAATATACACTCATGTGCATAACAAATTTGTCAAAGATAATTTCACTATAACCTATTTCTCACACGTATATATCCCTATGCTACACAGTTCACTACATACTTATAGGGGTGGGGACTTTCCATTCACCGCTTATCTAATCCCAAAATAGGTTGCATGCTATTATTAGCCACACACCATTATAAAAATAGTCACACATGCAAGTGCTCTAACAATAGACTACTTTTAGTTAAGCGACATAGTAGATCTATTCCCGACTGTGTCCATGCAAAGTGCTTTGTAGTTGATCCTCAAAATAGCCAATGCATGTTGCGTAATTCTTTGACCGGTTTGTGTGCTCCGCACACTATCTCTTAAAATAGATCATCATCATGAAAATGGCTAAGTCCGAACTTGTTTCTCTTCGCATGCGGTCCTTTCCGATACTTCGCACCTTTGAATGTACTCGATTTCTCACGCAAACCTTCTATATTTTCTTTGCTAAGTGTCGAGTTTGTCAAGTCAACATTACTCCACACTAGTTGCATTACGGCCCCGAAAATGGTTGTTTCCAAAATGAATCAATGAATATGAAATAGAAAAACGAGAAATAATTGATGAATAAAATAATGTCTTTACCGTGCAGTATCTTCTACTTCAAGCTGAATAATCAATTCGGGATATTCTTCTTTTATCTCCACCTCTAAGGTATGCCAATCATTGAGTGTGGCCTCTCCCTTCTCTGGAATATCCACTTCAATTGATTCTAACTCATCCCTTGCAATCTCTCCCTTCTCATTTTGCAAGACCAACACAATGTTGGACATGGCAGTCATTCTCCCTTCTAACAGTCCATCTTTTGTGCAATGAGTTTCCCAAGCTCATCCAACCTTTCCTTGTGTGGTTCTTAAGTTGTTGTAAGGCCCTCACACTTCTTCTTAACAAGTGTTAATCATTCTGTATGCCCAATGTCTCATATTTCATGGCCTTTAGGACCTCAGTGTCTTCCAAAATGGTCCTAGTCCTTATAACGGCTTCTGATGCTATACAAATATTCAACGCTTGATCTGCCTTCTTTAGTTCCTCCTGTAAGCTTTGAAGCAACCCCTCATATGATGCAATCTTTCACATCACTGAAGCCTTTTCCCGCTCTACTTCTTGTGCTAGATCCTTTGGTTCTAGCATGCACAGAGGTTCATCTTCAAGCACTAAGTCCACCAATGTACTTACATAATGTATTTCCGAAGGAAACGTTTTGGGTACCTTTGGCTCTAAGTGTGGCCTAGCCTTCATGACATTATCTCCAATATCCTCTGCCATGTTGATAAAAACAACATTATTCTTCTGTGCCAAGTCTCTTTCCTGCTTTAGGCACGTTATTTCCTCATCCTTAGTCTTTATCTCCTCCCTTAGTGCCCTAATTGTTGCAGCTTTATCCATATTCCGTCGTGCCACCTCTATCGAGACTTTCACCAAAGCATTACTTACTTGCTCATCTGACATAACAGTAGGCTTTATTGTTATGTGTCTAGCTTGAGGTGTATTTTTCAACCTCCTTGATACGCATGACTCCTCACACACATCAAAGTCTGGTTCATCCATGTGCATGTGCATCAACCATGACAATTGCTTCCTTGTGCGCATGGTTGCCATATCTTCATCCATCAACTCCCAACCATACAACTCATTTTGTGTCATTGTGCTCTAGAAATGAGCGCGAGAAATTTTAACTATGTCCTCAGCCAGAACCCATGGTTGGTGGAATATATTCCCCAATCTCTCTTCTTGATCTAGGCTGCTTAGGAACTTGGGCTTCAAGATTTGGAACTTGTGTTGTTGCGTCTTGAGCGAGTCTTGGTTGTTGTTTCATCTACCCCTTTTTCTCACTCTTCTCCATACTTCATTTCTTCATCTTTTTGTTCTTCCACATTCTCTCCGGAGGTGTAAGAGAATGGGCGCACTTTCTCGGACTCTTCCACTTCCTCATTGTTGGGTTTCATATTTACACTTAGAATGAAACCACAAGTCAAGGGACAAGCAAGTCCCTTCTCTTTAATGGGAGAGGTTCCCTTATTGAAAGCATAGGAAAAAACCTATGTACAAATACACAATCTTTCATTCAATGGTGGTTTCCCGATATCTTGAAATGTGTTTTATGCCTAGAAAGTTATCAATACATGAGGATAGAAGACTTGAAGAGAGGAGGGAGGCATAAGAAGACAATACTTTTAGGGAAAAGAGATGGCAGAGAAAACCCTTATATGTATTGAGCAAATGAGATATAGAGTAGAAATATTCACGTATATAACGGGCACAATCTCTGAGACTCAAAGTTATTGAGATTGTATAAACTAGAACACAGCTTTCTAATCATGCAAGGATTAAATGGTTCATAGATTAGAGCAAGAAGGAAAGAGAAAATAGAGGAAAAAGGGGAAAACCCTTGTATTGATTTCTTCATATTCAAAATTATAGTTCTAGAATATCAAAATTCCAACCCCGTACAATGGCTTTGAAATCCCATGAAATAGCTCGCAAGAGATGGTTACAACTTCCTCGAGCAAGCAAGAAACGAGTTACAAATCATTCCAATCATTCGTGCCCTTTTGAATTCTTGATTCACAAAGAAACGTTAATGGCGGAAAAACCAGATTTTCAAATATACGGTCATTACATTATTTCACCAGTTTAAATATGGGCCATTCGATTTGATTTTACAACTTTAAATTTGGGATGCCCACGTGGAAGAAATTGATTAGAGCGGGCGCGGGGGAAAACTTTACGCTTTATAAATTTTACAGCGAAAAGGCATTTTGGAACATTTTGGCCCGCTTGCCCGCTTTGAATTTTCAATGGTCAGACACGTGGCGTTATCTCTGCTGACAAAGTGGGGTCGCGGATCACTTTTTTACTTTTAACTCTTTTTGATAAAAAAGCTTAAAACTTTAAAATTCTCCGCCGACCCACATCCCCACTTTGACTTTTCAACGTGGCTACATGGCACCATCGATTGGTGGAGGACCTAAGCCATTCTTTTTTATCTCTTTGCGCGGGCTCATAGGCCCACCATCATTAACTACGTCCTTTTCCAAAAGGTGTTAAGTGCTAAAAACACTCCCGCAACCCCGTCAGCCCGCCTTGGGCAAATAATACCATCTCAAGTCCATCGGTCCATAACTTGAAAAATATGAAGAGCTAGGAGGACTTCTTTACCTTTTCGGAAATGGGAAAAATTTCCCATCTGATGAAGAAGTTTCCAGGAGACCACAAGCCATTGGAAAGAACCATATTTCACAATACTTTGGTTTCAATATTTTTAGAGGCACGAACTCAAAATTTTAAGTCTAGACTTGGAAAATGAGAGGAATTTTGAGGGTGACAACACTCATTCAGATTCAATTTCCTTCTTCTTTTCTTAGTTGTCTCTTCTTCATGGAGAGATTTGAGGCAATCTGCAGACTGCTTGTTTGAGTAGCACCTTGGGTCCTTGTTCTCCTGAATACTCTCTTGAAATGGCGCTCTCCTTGGACTGCTTCCAAGTCCTCATCATCTCCTTCTTGTGGTTGAGGTGGTGTAGTCGCGTGCTCAACTTCTTCCTTATTTGGAGGTTGTCTTCTACCTCTGTGTTCCAAACCACCACTATCTTCATGCTCTTCTTCTTCATCATCTACCTGAATTGTTTCTATGGGCTTAGGTGTTGGAAAATTTTCCATTGTATGCTTACCTTTTGGCGGCCCTGGGAGCGAACTCATTCTCCACATACTTAGTGTTCTCCAGCTTGGGTTTGAGTTGCAGGTACACAAGCACTGCTCTAGTGTCCCCAACTACCAAGCTTATAGGATTCATGCTTATAATATCTAAGATAAGCCTTTCAATGTAGGAATTCCACCCTGGATATACATATTTCTTTCTCAGAGTGTGGTAGTCACAATCTATCTTGTCTGCATTGAATGTTAGGCGATGCACATCTAAAAACAGGTGAACTGATGCCTGGAAATACCTTTCTGTGAAGGCATATGGAATTTTGCACCATGGGATCCAAGCCTCGTCCTTCATCACAAATCGCGTGATGCAAAAATGTTGGTAGACTACAAAACTGAACTGCCTTTCCCACCATCGAAGGAAAATCCTTGGGTATGCGCCACTCTTCTTCGAATGTCGCACGGAATCTCTCATACCACATCTCTTCCCTCTACTTGAATGGTCCGCTAATTGATCTGTCACACAAGTATTTGCCAAATATTTCCATAGGTGACTTGTGTTCTGTGTGGTACTCCCAAATCTTCTCCTTTGGCCTATAAGGCACCCCAATCTCCATAAACACTAAGGACAATAACACAACACCAAAACTTATTATTTCACCTGTCTGCGCTTCTTCAATAATTGTTTCTGCTATGTGATCTGCAATATTATAGACCACTACTTGAGACATCTTCTTTATGATGTGCAGACACATTGTGTTTACCTGCGACCGTCTTCCTTGGTCATTCAACTTTGTTACAAGATGTGTAGTTGCTTTTGCACAACTGGGTACCTTTTCAATTTTTCAATATCCATGCTATGTGCAGACCTTTGGTATACCCCAGCTCCTTTCTTGTCTCCAGGATTGCGGCCTTATCAGTTAAATCACTATCCAGATCCGCTCTTGAGGCCCTTAGTCCTGCACTTATTGAAATCAAAGCAGTTGTGAGTCTAACCCTTCATCTGCAAAGTAGAAGAAGTCCTCATGGACTCTTCTCATCAACCACCGATACAATGGTTCATACTTTCCAAAGTATGGCAGCTCATACAATTGGTAGACTCTATTCTTATTCAAAAACTTCTCACCCGCGTCATTGTATATTGGCATATCTTCTCGATGTACACTTGTTCATTTTTGTGCTCAACAATACATCGAAATCCTTCGTATTATCTGATGTTCGATGGTTGTAATTGTTGATTTTACATTGGCGGATATGGGAATCCCATTCTTGTCCCACAATCATGCCCTCTGGATATTGCATTTATGAGAAATTACTCTCTAGAGAAATTTCTTCTTCCACTTCAACCTTCTTCTTCCCCTTTTCTCCTCGCTGCGGAGTGCTTTCTTGGTGTCATTTGAAGAAATCTCTTTTATTCTTTTTGTAATCGAGCAAGTCGAAACCCTAGTTTAAATCTTCGTGCCCTAGTGGAAATCATGTGCCCTAGCTCGTTCATAACACATTTGCTTCACTCAAACCCTTCACCTATGGGAACGCAAGATTTTCCTTCACACAAACCTTGTCTCCACGTCTGGTTTCACACTCTTCACACCTCTACACGAATGCTCGTCTCGTTCACACTTAGCCCTTCTTAAATTCTCTCAATTGTAATGGTAAAAATGAACTCGCATCCCATCCTTATATAGAATTTCAAAAAGTTAGTGCATTTATTGCTCCACCTACCAACAATCCTCTCATTAATCGACCATTTTCATTCTTTCCGTGCGGTACATCTTCGTGCCCAAGCTATAACATTCTAATGCGCCCTTCTAATTTTTGGTTTAGACTTCTATTTAACGCACTTCCATGCACCTGAGTACCTCATCATTGCGCCTTCCACTGGTATTCTTCCGCCCTCTACTTACCTCACGTTATACTCGTTTCTTCATTCCTCTTTATCTATGGTCCTTGTGTCTAGATGCAATCTCTCTTGTTTTTCAATTCTCCAACCTTAAATAGCACCCGTATATAGTTACTTTCATGTGTAATTATTTCCATCAATCTTGTACTTGGATATCAACAACCTACCCCACACTAAGGGTATGTGCAGTCCTTTGCGCATAAAAATTCTTCAAATAGTAATTAGCAAGCTTGTAAAACACGCTTATTACGAAACACACCAACCGAATTGACAAATCATAGCGACAAAGAATGAAACACATTAAGGAAATGTAGAATTGAAAACCTAATCTAAATGGAAACATTGCCTTATTACAAACACCAAGAAGACTTATTTATAGTAGGGACTTCAACCTACTCCGTTGAAGTAACCGGTAACCATATTCCATCAAGTGCCTCTAACTAATAAGTGCCTGATTCAAGTATGTGAGCGATAACATACGGCCCCAACCAATGTCGGCTCAAAATTTTGTTGAAAGCCTCCATAAAAGTCCCATTTTCTTGAGGATGATAGGGTGTAGTCTTATGGTGTGCAATCATGAATTCATCCAATAAAATTTTGATTGTCTCATTAAGAAAATGTGTGCCCTGTATCACCTTTGGTCAAACTTAAAGGACATCCATACCTTGTAATAATATTTTCCCAAAGAAACCTATACAATCCTTTGTCAGGTGCCGCTTGCTTTTGCCCACCTTGTCGGATAGTACGTGCAAGTTATGATGTAGCGCGATCCGGTTTGACACATGACTAGTGAAATAGGACCCACAAAATCTATAGCCCATTTCTCAAACGGTTATGCACTAGTAATGGGTCTTAGAGGCATTTCATCTCATTGACCTGGTTTCCCAAGACATTGCAATGATCACATGCCTTACAAAATTCCTTACAATCTTTATATAGGGTCTCCCACCATAATCCAATGAGTAGAATCTTGCATGCAATGGCATCACCTACATAGTGGCCACCTGCAATACCACCATGAGATTCTTCCATAATATATGTGCGCTCATGTTCCAAAGTACACAATGGCGCAATACTTCATCCCGACCTAATTTGTATAGGTCACCACTAATTAACATATGGGGTGCGCGTGTATAGCAAGTTATCTCTTCTCCAAGGATTTCATTCCTTTTGGTGTCATACATGTTCGTAGAAAGACATCAATGTCCTCTAGTTCTAATGGTGCTCGTTGTAACTTGTATAATTGTGCATCTGGCATGGTATCTTCAATTGCATGTGCTTCTTCTCCTGACTGTATTCTAAATAGATGGTCCGGTCCAATTAATTTTCCCCGATTTTACCACAAGCTGTGAAATCAAATTCTTGGTGTAACTAGTAGGTACTTAGCAGAATTTATGTAGCGCATAGATCATTGAAAAAGCTTCACGCTCGTAGTTGTGTAATTCGTGCAGAGTCGACTTTCTACTAGCAAAATAGATAGGATGATCTACAATAACTTCTCCCGGTTGAGCCAACATCGCGCCAATGGTCATTCCAAAGGCATCAACATGTACATGAAATGGTTGGTCCCACGAAGGAAAACATAGAATAGGCGTGGTAGTAAGTTTCTCCTTTAATGTCTCGAATGTGCGTTGCTGTGGTTCTCCCTAGTAGAATGTACCTTTCCCTTTCAAGAATTAACTCTTCCAACAAAGTGTAAAAAAATTTGCATATCCTTTGATAAAATTTCTATAATATCCTATATGACCCAAAAATCCACACACCTCACTCGAATGGTAGGCTATGGTAGGCCTATAATGACTGCAACCTTGGTGGATCAACCAACAAACCTTCCTTACAAATTACGTGTCCTAACATTATTCCAAACGACGTAGCAAATATGCACTTCTTGATGTTAAAATAAATACTCAATTATCTACATCTTTCAAACATTAAGCATGATCGTCACAATGATCTTAACTAATCCATACACCATCCAATCATCTAAATAGACATGCAAGAAGTTGTGAATAAATTCCTTGAATGCTTGAACAACTATGCATGAAAATACGAGAGGCACATTTTTCGGACAAAAGGCATTACAAGTATAGCGAAGCTACCCCATTCAAGTAGTAAATGTAGTCTTTTCCGATCCTCCTAGCAATCGAACTGGTGATACCTAGAGAACCCATCTCGTAAACGAATAAATTTCGCACCCCCGTAACGCCTTTTAGTATTTTCTCAATGAATGGCGTAGGAAAGGGATCAATTACACATGTAGCATTTAGCTCCATGTAGTCCACGTAGATCCTAATCTATCCATCCTTCTCGATACTTCGATCACCATTGGACTAACCCATTCGATTCATCGAGGGCTTGATAATCCCGAGACTTCAACATTTTGTCAATCTCTTCTTTGACCTTTTCACGCAAATTTGGGGTTCATCCTATAGCGTCTCTTTCTAATTAGGTGCACACCCTCTTTAAACTTTATCTTCATCTCCCCTAATGATTCATGCATGCCTTTAAGTTCATGGTACCCCCTAGGAATAAGTCATGATAATCCCTTAGTAACTCTATGATTTTTGCCACTTCAGAGTCTGACCAATAGTCTCCAATTATGGCTTCCTTAGGCTCAACATTTGACCCAATATTCACCTTCTTTGTCCTCATAGGTTTGATGATAGCACGTGTGGTCTTATTTGCAGCACTCGGCCCAATACCACCACACCTACTATTGTATGGTTTACATCCATATTTTATACTTCTTCGTCATCCACTAAGTAGACCATTTTTCCTTTTTCTTTCTCAAGGAAAGCGTGTTGAAGTAGTGTGGCATCGACCTTTGTTTCTTCAACAAGACGCGCTCTTGAGTTTCCTTCATCCAATAACTCCTGAAGGAGTTCTTCACCTTGGCACTATCTCCCATAGTTAAGTGCTTTATGACTTTTAATGTTTCTTCCACCGGAGGCTTTGTAGAGAAGAAGTCAAACGTTTGGGCCATTCTTGTAATTAAATCTTGCCAATGTCCAAAGTGTCTCTATAGAGTTCGCATATACATATCGAGCACGAGTGCATCCTTGTAAAGTGGAATAAAACTTGTGCACCCATAGCAAGGGTGGTAAAGCTTCTGCCCTTCTATCCGAGTCTCTCACACTTTGGAACGTTGTCTTTGAATAGGTTGATTACCATGATAAGTGCAGATTTGAGTAGGTGCATTTCTCCTGAAAAACCTAGTAGTAAGAGCAATCCTAATTTCATTCCATCCTACAAGATTATCCTTGTGGGTCACCCACCAACATCTTTGTTGTCCCACGTAGTGTATAAAATAGCATATTTATTCTTTCCAGTGGGTCTATCCATTGTTCCTCCATGGCGCATAGGAATATCATAGGATCTCCTTCTCTAGTGTAACAAGGTACCGAGTTATTACCTATCCTCTTGACATAACGCAGTTTTATTCCCTTAGGAAATATGCTCTTGACTTCGTGCCCTACCAACTCATAAGTGCTATGAGCCCAATTATCACAAGCAACACTTGTAGTATCGCTAATAGATTGTGCATCCTCCCATTGAATTATTCCTTCTTTAGTTGGCTCAAGCATCTCTGGATATCGGATGGCGCGTACATAAATCCTATTCAGATCTTCTTCACTTAAGGGCTCAACATAGGGCGTAAATTTACCATATGTTAAAGGGATAATAACTCTCTCCTCCTTGTTTTTAAAACTGATATAACCCTTTTTGAACCGAATATCAACATTATTTGCATAGCACCAAGGATGCCCCAATAGAGTGGGAAGCTATTCGACTCTGTCAACACTAAAACCTCAAAATCTCTAGTGAACTTGGCTCCTTGTATGGTAATGGATGCATCTTTCAAAACTCCGATGGGAGTGGCCTTAGTCCGATTAGCCATGAACAATACATTATAGGATGGCTGCAATAGGGGTCTTCCCATTTGTACCCATGCATCTAAAGTAAGAACATTGACTTTCGTGCTTGTATCAATTAATATATTACTCAATAGCCACCCATCCACAACAACATTCAGAGTGATTTCCTTATCATAATCTAGGCTATGAGGGGGAAGATTTGCATGCAAGATCTGCCGTCCAGTTCAACACTTGCACGCGGAGTGTTTCCTTTTAACCAATTCCCTAATAGTGGAATGATATGTTCTGGTGCAACAATTTACACACTTCTCTCAAGTCATCCATATCAGTTTGGACCATCTCTGATTCTTTCTTTTGCTCCATCTTCCGTGATTTCTCTTTTAAGTATTGTATCTCACCCTGAAGATTCCTGAGAACTTCCATGGTTTCCTGGTAAACCTCCTTCTAATGGGCAGGATTTGGGTATCGTGCATGTAGAACCTCCTCCTTAGTGATGGTAGGCTTCTGCTGCAATGCTTTCTATGGTGCGTGTCGCCTCAGTGCGGGTCGTGATATTTACTTGCAACGCCTCGGAATCTACTTCCAACTTAGGCATCCACTGATTTTCCACAGCGCATTGTATCCTAACCATCCTTGTGCCTTTGTTTTCTTGTTTATGTTGCTTACTAAGATGCTCATACAAGTCTGGGCACTCCTCATAGCTATGGTTCTTTCCACAAAAAGAACATGTAATATTCTGAGGACATTCACGCCTATAGTGGTCAGGAGATCCGCATGTATAACATGTTCCGTGAGGGAACTCACTTCTTCCACCACCACGGCCTCAACCTCCGCCACGACCACCTTCAAAATGTCCTTCATTCTGATCATAGCACACCTGATTGTGATCCCGATCTTGATGCTCATTCTCGCCTTTAGAGTTATCTAAGACTCTTGTTTGTCGTACACCAATATCTATAGCATCATGGATCTAACCAATCACCCGACGAGTCTTTCGTGTCGTGAGTCGTGAGGCTTTCTGCAAATTTTACAGTGAGCTTGAAATGTTCTTCCCTTATCGCGTTGTAATAATGGGAAGCGGTTAGCATCATGTTTTAAATGGCATATCTCACAATCCAACAACAATGAGTGCATTGATCTATGAGGACAACTATCATTGGTGTGACCTTCTACTTCACAATCTGTTCACCAAATCCCTGTGCACATCTCATGTGTTGAATTTGCCGATAGTTTCTCCAATTGTTTTTCCATAGCTGTGATTTGTGCTTCTAAAAATGGGCTCACCCCAGTGTCTATGCTTCCAACTACCTCAACATGTAAGGTTGCTTCAAGTGCTTCGCGTGGATCAATGTATGTCTTATGTGATAATGCCCTCCTAAAAGGGGTAATTAGGCCCCAATGAACCATTGTGCGTGATGGTTTGCGTGTATATCATAAGAAAGCTTAGATAATGAGTGTTTAAAAACAAGTATCATACTCTCTAACACTTTCAGTAGTGCCTTACTTAATATCCTTGAGTGCACTTATACTCTTCTGCTCAAACTCAAGGATGTGAAACTCTTTAAGGAATGCATCTTTTAAAGTTGTATAGTTTACGCAAGTCGATCGTGGTCACAATTTTTGTTGCATTTGTGTGCGCGACCTTGTAACATAATAGCAAATTGGCTTGCCCTATGCTTAGAAGCCGTGATTCCTTTTGTGTGCCACATTATTTCACACATATGCACATGTTCAACAACATCTTCTATGCCCCTATACTCTGGAAGACAAAGAGACATCTCCATGTAAATATTCTAGGGTTGGTGCGGACCTTGCCCACCTAATCCAAAACCTCCTGTGTTTTCTTTGCCTCCATAACCACTAGCTCCGCCGAAACTAGAGCTATATATGCCTCCCGATCCCGAACATGTACACTGGGTCGGACTAGAAGATGTACTTCCTTGTGTCCCAATAGTAGAATTGAACTGTACCCCAACAGTCTGCGAAGTGTTACCACTCCCAGAAGTTAGTCCAAAAATCGTGCCTCGTGTTCTCTGCAACGATGATACACCCGAAAAGGTACTCCCATATAACAACAAAGTTGTTTGCGTTGCCATCGTTGTGCCTTTCATAAGACTCGCTCCTACTCTCCCACTACTTGAATTAGCTTGTTGATTGTTTGTTGTACTAGATGTTGGAAAACCAAGCGCAAGGGCAAGATTGCCATGTGGATTGGATGCACGCCACGAACCAGGTCATCTCTATTGGTGTGCTTCTGCATGAGGCTGAGGAGGGATCCTTGTCATGCTTTCCTAGATGGGGGAGTTCCTAATGCTTTGGCTCCACATCTCCTACGTGAGCTCCAAATCCTTCACGAGCCATCTCTCTCCTCAATGCCATCCGCTCTGCAATGTCACGCTGCTTCTCTACCTCCCTCTCATGCACCTCATTATACTTAAGTCGTCTTTCCTCTCTTTGCCCTTCTCCGCTGCTACGCCCGCCATCTTTCACCAACCTTGCCCCCCCCGTGCGTGGTGGGGTTTAGTTAGCCATCGGTTTACTCTCCAAATTCAAAGTTACCATCAAGATCTTGATCTCCAGTGGAATGCCTTGTAAGTAAGTTCCCCTTGGATATCGTAAAAATTGGAATTCAGCTACCTCTGGGCACAAATAAGTGAAAATTGAGTATTCCAAAATATAACTATTCAACACACCATGGAACCACGTATCACACGGTGTGAGTCCAAATCGATCAAGATCATGAAGGACTGAAATTCTTCCTACATCCGTGCAAGTGTGCGATACCTCCAATTATACTTAGATGCATAAGCAATCAACCACTTGTACAATTCTATGGGAAAATAATGAAAAAGCTCTCATATAAACTATCATACATATTTTGTTCCACCCACACGCGTGCAATAAACTCAGAGCCAATGTTGAACCACAGTCCATATTCTTCTTCCAGATCGTGTATCCACGCCTCAACACTTGCTAAGGTCAACCGGTATGTCTTCATCGCGAACCATCTTGAAAACAACTGAAAAAGAGGTCTCGGAAATAGAACCAATGATGTAACCTAGAATTCACCAATACAAGCCAAGCGCGGCGTTGGCACATCGCTCGGTCCAAAACAATCGAAAAAGAGGTCTCGGAAATAGAACCAATGATGCAACCTAGAATTCATCAATACAAGCCCAAGCGTGTTGGCATATCGCTTAGTCTAGATCGAGTGATGTGCCAACGCACTGGACTTGTATTGGTGAATTCTAGGTTACATCACCAACTAAAACACCATCTCCACCCTGAATGACCATGGCTCCATTGTTGTCAACCACAATCAATTGAATAATGACATCTAATTTCTCTCTATTAACTCTACTTCTTATTATGTTATGAAAACTCAAGTCAATGACATCCATCTTCCTGACAATTGGAAGGTTGTTGGAAAGAGAACCAAATCTTCCTCACAAGGCAAAGTCTCCACTTGGGGTCCTGATGCAGTAGCCAAACCCATTATTGGGGACTCTCATAAAGTGTCTAAAGTGCAAGTTGGTGGGGAGAGATATCTAGACCAACAAAACACGTTGGAATAACTCCATCTCTCTCCCCTATCCCCAATCCTAAATTGCTTGCTAATAATGAGGTTGAGAAGCCTCTTTTTGGTGGTGTCCAATGAATCATTCCATATTCTCATGTAATGTTCCGGGGTCACCCTCCCTAAACGAAAGTTCCACATCAAAAGGGTTCTACAAAATCATCACCTTTGATGTTATCTTCATTTGAGACATTAAAGTTAGTGGCTCTATTTTGTTATTCAACCTTCATTGCATTAACATGCATTTCTCGTTGTACTATACATCTCATGAAGAAGGACGTGGAAGTGCAATCGCTCCTTTCTCCCTCCCTTTATTCTATGATCACTAAACACGGTGAAGACCCAACACATAGGTGTGTTTGGGCTATGGTATGTGTCGAGGAGAAAATCAATTGATTTTGCTCAATGTATGCTCCAAATATAACACGTGACACTGTGTAATTGGATGAGTTATAACATGCCTCCCACTAAGTAAATTTTAGGGGGAAATTTTAACATAGTTGAGCAGAAAAGAGATTGTAGTTTGTCTAAAACATCTCCCTTCAAGAATTTTCAACTCGGCTTCACAATCGCAACTCACGAGTAGACAATTGGTTCACTTGGTCTATTAATCAAATTGGATGTCAAAGGTGGGTGAACAAACTTGACAGATGTTATGTCAGTGCATTTGTTAAGTCACTTCTATCATTTCCTTATGTTACCACCTTCAATGACCTTGTTCTCCCTTATCATTCTCCCATTTCTTGCACCTTCAACTTAGATCCTTCATCTCCTTGTACTCATCATCTTCCCTTCAAACTTAATATTTCTCATCTTTCTTCCCTACATTACATAAGCTCAAATTTATGTTTGGGAGTTGTAACGCCAACCTCTTTCGCATCGACAAGTTGGATTTTATGATGGGAAGCAGCATTGTCAATAATGCCTTGCACTTGAGGAACATCCCCACGTCACCTCCTTTAAATTGTTGTTACAAAAATGGAAGATAATCTAAGAAATTTTGAAAATTGAAGGGGTCAAGTTGTAAGGATGTGGTTTCACCTTATCGAGATTCAACATGGTGAATGCTGCTCTACATATTTTTTCAAATACCTATAGCAAAAACAACCTCATGAGCACATCTCACACATCATTATTGAGGACAAAGTGGAGACCCACTCGATAATATCAAAGGAAAAATTTTCAACATTATAGTAAACATTTTTAAGAACAATACTTTGATCGAGTATGAATCTTTTGGAAGGATGGGTACATGAATGCATTCAATGCAATGTGAATAAGACAATCAATCATCTTCTTAAACAACCTCTTATTGTAAATGATCTTGATTTGACAATGAAAACTCGATAAAGTAATTCTTAATATTGATTGTGACATGTCTAGATCCAAATTGTGCAACCATAAAACAAAAGTCTTCATCATTAGCAAGAACCCACAATTGACGTGTATTCATCCAACTTGGAACATCATCCCCCATGGGAAGATTACCTAATACTTGGGTATCCCATTTGGTATTCATCTTTCTCCTCAAGACATGTGGGATTGGGTGCTCAATAAAATTTAGAAAAATGATAATGAAAATTGGTCTTGTAAATTCCTCTCCCTAATTGCCAAGCTACTTGTCATCAATCACATGTCTTAGCTAGACATGTATACTATTCTTATCAATTTCCTTCAAATCAATTTATGATAGGCTCTCACACAAATAGTCAAAAGTTTTCTTGGAAGCAATTGTGGTTAGAAAGGGATGGCAATAATTTCTTGAAAACTTGACACAACCTAAAAGTGTTGGTGGGCTTGGAATTATTGACCCACTACAATGGAAATGCCTTACTACAAAATGGGTTAAATGAGCCACTCAAGGTTCAAAGCCTTAAAAGACACTTGTCAATGAATAGATCCAACAAGCTTCGTATAAAGGTTACATGGGAAGATAAAATCCTAAATGCACCTTTGTAAATACATTTGGATTCCTTACTCTTAGGTGTAATTGGATAGCTTGACAAAAAATTGTCTCTTTTCTCTACTTGCATTATCAATCTCTCTATCATAAGAGTATTTCCCACTTCCCATTTTTAGTGGAACCGAATAATTCAATTTATAATGGCCTTCCCCTTGTTGTCCAACCTAAATTCAAAGGAAAATCCTTTTGCATAAAAATAAAAACATTAATACAACTAAAGGCATCTCGGATAAAATACCAACAATTACTCTATTGAAACCTATTGCGCCAATTAATTTGTCCACAAAACTTAAACATGTTTATACCTCAATTATATAACGTATTCGACCTCAAGTTCTCCTTAAAATCACAAACAACACTTCAACTCCTTAGAAGGATTGATACTCGCAAAACCAAACAACCATCAACATGGCCACACCAAGAGTTTTGTGCAACTAATTCAACACCCATTTTCACTTAAAAACTTTCTTAAAACCGAATGGTCTATATCCTTATAATTTTCAAAGTTAAATCTATGGTCTATGTCCTTTTATAATTCTTCATGGCAATGAATGACTTATTTACTTAGGCAATCTCCTGCAAAGGCCAAATGTCAATTATTGGAATGACAACTTTTATATATAAAATTTATAGTAGGCCTCACTTTATCCAAACTCTTATCTCGATAAAAATCGTTGCACGGGTAAATTAACAAAGTATAAACCACACACAAAGGTTTAGGGCACACGTGAGGTAAAAGCGCAAAGAGGGCGCGCACAAGTTATATGGGACAACGTGCAAATGTTCGCACCCGAGCAAGTTAGTTTGGTACTTTGCAATTTTGATGATCACAAGCTAAAAATAAAAGAACAATAAAAGAGTGACGTTCAAACAAGGTCTATATTTATACAATATCGGGATGACTTAGGACACATGCAGAGGAACTAAAAATGGAAAAGCACATGTAGAGATTGTAGGATAATCATGCACGAGACAAGCTAATAATAAGATTAATGCAGAAGCTATATTAGGATAATCTACTATTAGGGCTTGCTATAAAAGCATACACGCCTTATGACTATTTTTGGATGTAATACATGTTGGCTATTTTTGGGCACGCCTATTATTAGGAGAGTGCATGAGTGGTGACAGGGAAACCCCACATATATATCTATTGTATGCCTTTATTTTGGCACAACTATAGAGAAAGAAACCGTGTATGAACTTTGTAGTTAAGATCTCATATTAAAGTTGTGTATGGATTTATGAACTGTTATAACACAAGACCATGTATTCGAGTTTCTTTTGTGATGTAATACTTTTGATATAATGGATTATTGTAGATGGATTATGGTCATTGATATGTCTAAATATGGAGATCTCATGGTGCAATTGATATTGGTTATTGTCTGATCTATTATGTTTCCTTATTATATTTGTTTCCAAAGTGAAATTAAAGCACCAACCCACATAACATTCTAGGGAAATTAAAGACTACAAAAATATATGCACTTTAGTTATACTCTTAAAACTATTCTTAGTCTCTTATGATATTGCCCATCCTACTCTCAATTCTAATCTTCCCTCTACTCTCTTTCCTACCCTATCTATCCTCAATGTCATTTGGAACATTTATCCCATGATTATCCTTTTTCAAATTAGAAAAATCATAACAATAATTGAATACTAAAAATGGTATTATTCTCATTATATTTACAAATTTAACAATCTAACATTATAAATCTAGAGGTGTGCTACAATTGGGAGGATAAAGGAACAACTTCAAAATCTATTACCAAAATGCTTTACAATAATCAAGTTGACTATGAGATGCATTAATTATTAGTTCTTTCCTTTCTACGAGGGTTAATTTTTAATTTCCTCTCTTTTATGACATTTTTTTAATGAGTATTTTTGGTATAACCTTTATGTTCTTGACATGCCCCTTGTTGGGGTCTTAATGCTTCTACTCGTTTACCATCATGACTTGTCTATTTCATTTATCATTTAATAAAATCATTTTCAATTTAAAAATTGCTAGTTATAAATTCCAATAAAGAGAGAATATATAAACTTTTTGCGAGTGCTATAATTAAAAGAAAAATGTTTATCTTCCTTCCCCATTATATTCAACCTCTAGCTTTTAAGCTTAAACTTTACTATTACTTTCACCAAATATCACTCGTTTATATCTTTTATCGGCCATGGTTTGTTATTAGCTCATAAAGGTGTTTCTTGTGGTATTCTCTGGGGTGGTCATTTCATCCTAGAATGCTAGTGTAGTTTTAACTATATTCTCTTTGAACTACAATACATACTCTCTGTGAGTCTTCTCATGTGTGTCCCAAGCATAAGTACTATACTTCAAAAGATCATTGAACCCTATATGCCATGGACTTGTGTAAGCCAAACACTAAGATGACCCATAAATACACAATTGCATAATCGTTGATTGTTCTTCAAGAAAAACTGCCCTACACACAAAACTTAACTGTATGACATCAACTTTTAATGAGACACGATAAGCAGAATGAAATCCTAACCTCTAATCATTTTGGGATTAGAATGGTGTAAAATGGCATGGACTGTTTTCCTTCAACTTGCAAGCAACATGACTGACTGTTCTCCACCTTGCAAACACCATAACTGACAGTTCTGAAGTGGGATAGAAACCCAACCTTCTGAAATATCATTCAAGGCAATCATAGCGGGGTATATAGTTTAAGAATTAAGTTTGATCTCTTACCTACAAATTTTCTGGACTGTAAAAAAACTCTTGATGATTTTAGAGATGCATCAGATTTTGTGTAATCGTTCTGGTAAATGGTAGTTTTCCACCACCTCCTTCATATCAACTACAAATATGATCTTTTTAACATCACATCGCCTTTCTGAAACAAGTAAGAACACTTGAAATTATTTCCGTTAGTATTATGGTTTAAGTAAGCCTTTCATAGATTATATGTCTTTCATAGAGAAATTAAATAAGTATCCCGTGTAAGGTCCTATATACATTCAAATCAATTTTTCTCATTTATAAATTGATATTTGGTAAAATACATAGTTAACCTAAGTCTAGGGGCAGGGGACAGGGATATAGAGGGATGGGGTTTTCGGGATGCAAAACAGTTCCTAAATTTTGGGGACAGTCAGGGAAGGCTATTAAAATAAATACATAAAATATAATATTTTAATATTTTTAACTTTTTTCAATGACATTTACAGATTTAAATTGTATTTAATGTATTTTAGGTACTTTCAAGATTATAATTAAATGCTCTTTGTAAAAAAACAACTTTTGATGGTAAAAATATCAGAAATTTTAAAATAATTAGAGACTCCCTCCAAGTCCCCAAGTCCCCAGAACGTTCACCAAAATTTAAGGGACACATCCCCGCGTAACACTGCTAAAATATCTTCCTATCAATGCATCAGAAACTCCCAATTTAAATATGCCCGGTCCTTGTTATTAGAGAGGATGGGACCAGGAGAGGCAGGGTCTGCCAAAACATGCAGCCAGCAGTTCCGTGAAGGTTTTCCCAACACACTATGCAAAGAAAATGAATTTCCCCTATAGTACATGAGCCCTGAAATTTTAGGTTTGTTCACGAGGTGAGGATGTTAGTTTAGGGTTTTTCCTGTCCACATGACACTCTGCTTACACTGCATTCTGATAATTTCCCACCTAAATTTTTCCTACAATGCTCTTCAAAAAAATCTTCAGGGAAAAGGCTCATAAATTTTCCCAGAAAGGGTCACTTCAAATTTTTAAGGTAGATAACCCCCAACATAGAACCACAGCCCAAAAAAATTTCAATGTTTTTCATAGAACCACATGCTCATTAAAAATAGATTATGTAACACGCTCCATTAGGGGGTGGTGATTTATTACATCTGTGAGTAGATTGCTCTCTCGCATGCATCTACTAATTCAGTAGTACTAATATAGCCTTTTTAAGTAGATTGCAGGCAGTGATTTAGTCTTTTTACTCAAATGGATTGGTAAAAATCTTGTATTAAACACAAATCTACTCTACATTAAGAAACTATCCTTTCATAGATAAATTGATGGCAGAAAATCTGGTCTTTTCTCAGATTCTTACATGGCATTTATGGCATTCAGCTGACTTTAAATAAGATGGGGTTAAGTACAATGAATACTCAGTTATCCTTATTAACAAGATCCAGATTTATATTGTGATTAAAGAGGAATGGAGTTTAGGAGCAAATGGATCTCACACAATAACTTTCAACGTGTATGTAAAGTTTATAAGGATAATTCTACCACAAGTCTAACCACAGTTATGCTATGTTGTTTTAAATTCTCCCTTCTAACAAATAATGCAATTGAGTTTAGCAATAATTCATCAGAAAACAAAATATATATACAATAGAAGAAGAAATAAAATCTTTTTCCACCCAAATCTAAATAACTTAAACAGTTGGAATCCCAGAATGCAAATTTAAAATTCAAAATTCAAGTTGAATCTTTTTTTGGGGATGGCCTGATTCATTCTTAACACATGAATTTAAACAGAAATTATAAATAGACAAAAATCACTGTACTTATAATAAAAAAACCAATGTCTACAGGTATTTCTTTAGAAAAATCCCGTAGAAGCAATGCCTTTCGGGTAGGTTCTCCATGGAAAACAAGAATCCTAGTATCTAAAATATACACAAACCGAATGGCGAATATAAAAAAACAATATGACCTGTTCAATGAAATAATTATATTCCCTAAGAAAAACTAGATGAAAATGGATGACAAATGACAATGAATATAACAGATAACTAACGCCATTAAAGCTAATTTTTCTCGATAAACTTGGCTTCCAATCGTAATTTGAACAAATCACGCCACCAAAAAAAAAAAAACCTTAAACAATTACACATAAGAAACCTAAATCTGTTGAGTCTGAGATTGTTGCTCAGGTAACCGCTCAGGTTGAGCGCCTCATCAAGTTCGCTCTATACATGAGCCAACTTTCGAGTTATATTTTTTTCATCATTGCAACGGTCAAGATAAAGACATTTCATTACAGCCATTTACAAAACCTGAATTGGGAGAAACAAACGTCGGATTATACAATCCAAAAACAATAAGTGCACAAGCACTAAAAAAAATACAATTTATAGTGCACCAAAACAGTTTCTACAGAATCCCACAAGAATGAGTGCGTAAAAATCTATCAGTTTTTTACAGCTAAAATTATCTGAAGCCCGAGAAACCTGAAACTTGTTTCAGCGAATCTTATTTGAAAAAAAATGCGATTTACTTTAGCGTAATTTTTTTCGGAACCAAGTCGAAAGAGGAAACTATAGCAAGGTTCAGCGGCTTCTAAAGGCTAAAAGGCAAAAAAAACACAGACGCCCTGGATGCCCTGTGGTTATTTCCTGAAACAAAATTAATAGAGTACTTGCATTCAATCCAACATCAAAATCAAATAACCAGAAACCCCGTTACATCAACAATAATATGTCGTAAGCCTAATCAATTAAGCAAAATTTTCAAGACAATACCAGAATATATATAAATTTGAAGATAAAACCAATTAAATGCAAATATAGCAGACGATGTTGCTCAGTTAACCGCTCAGGTTTAGTAGCACATCAAGCGCATAAAATAAAATGCACCTTTTGCCTCAATCTAAGGGTTTCATCACTGCAACAAAGCACTCATGCACATTCAAACCAAAGATAAAAACCTCCTCTCCACCGTAGATATTACAACCTCATTCAAACCCTAACTCTGCATTATTCAGGGGTCGCGAGATTTAAGTGCTTAACCGAACATATATTCAGTATAAAGTGAAATAATTGTTGATTAGATCAATGCTCGTCCATTACAGTCCATAGCCCACGAATTTATCTGCAGATCTAAAATTTGAGACCTCAAAGAAACTCAAAAACCGTAGTACAGAGCATTCTCCAATCAACAAGAACTCGTTTGTTAATGGAAAATTTATCTGTAAGTTACCACAATTTAAAAAAATCAAAGAAAAACATGACACACTCCATTTTGCTACTTTAAGAAACCCTGTGATCTGGAATTGTATATACTGAATAGATGAGGACGATCACTCTTGCGAACACATTTTACCGATTAGTTAAGTTTTCAAACCCTAACCCTAATCGTACCCTTAGAGCAAGGTCTCATGGAGGGGCTCTATAAATATAGGGTACTCTTGAGAAAATTTAGGAGCATTTTAGCAGTTTAGGGGGAATGCATATTATATTCTACATGGACATACTCAGCCTAAACTCTAAGGAGAAACTCCCAGCGCCCTATCTCCAGCCACCTCTTAAGTTTAGGGGGCCCAAAAAGTGGAGCTCCTATTTTTAGGCATAGATTCTATTATTTCATGTAGCTAGCTTTGAAAATAATCATGGGACCTTCTGCTGCAAAAAAATAGGAGTCTGCAACTACTCCATGGGACCATGCGCTTAGCTAATATGATTGTGAGATGGAAAAGTCTTAAATTTCATTTTATTTAGATTACTACAAATTTTGAGAGAGGAGTTAAATTTCTATATTTATGTCTGATAGGGGTGTATGTGCCTCTGTTTCACACTCATCATAGAGATGGACGGTGATGATGTTGTTTTGTTGGTTATTATTGTATGATTGTTTCTTGATCGTTTATTAGATTTTGTCCTCATGCAACTCGGTTTAGGCATCTTTCCTTTTGCGATTGGCATGGAGTTTTGAAGTGCTCTAAACTTCGGGTCAACAATTGAAGGTTTTTGATAAAAAAATCTAAATCTACAACGGGAATTGAAGGACTATTTTTATTCTAATATTATTTCAAATTTGGGCTAGAAATTAAAGTCATGTAATATAACCCCCACGGTTGTACCACAACGGTAAGGTGTTGCATTGGTGACTGCTAGGCCATGGGTTCAATTCTTGATTTACTTGTAATGTGTGGAGTGGGGCATTTGCACATCACATGGTGGTTATAATGGCCACGGGGACACCTTGAGGTAAGGGTCACACTTTTCCACGTGGGACCGAGCGGAACACGGTGGAGCGCTCCAAATGTGGATCGCTCGACTGATGCAGTAAGGACCCAAGCCCACCCTCATGTTTCATTATCACAACACACACACACACACACACACACACACACACACACACACACACACACACACACACACACACACACACACACACACACACACACATGTGGGATAATGGTAGTTAATCTAACTAAGAGCCGCAGTAAATGAGAATACTAAGATGATGTAAATAATAGCTACATAAATATAAGAAATGACCTAAGCAACTAGATTAGTGAAAATGGAAACCTAATATGCAAAGAAGGGTTGGAAGGAGCTTAGTGATTTCGGTGGTGATCGGGACTGTGTTGCGGGATGGATGGATAAATGAGAATACGAGATACGACCACACAAGAGCTCTAGGAAACACATATCTCGAGTTGTTTCGCTAGGCTGGGCATCCGAGGAGAGGATAAGGGCACTTGTGGGCACACTAGTATGAGATTTGAGTGCTCTAGTTTGTGTACAGCAGACTCTAGAAACAAAATTTTCAGGTCGCTAGTTGAATCAAGCCCTATGTCATGCCGCACTAAGTTCATCAGACTTGTCGTTTGTCATTGGTAGTCGGTAATAAGAATGAAGAGGAGACTTGCAAAACCCCAAAACAAACATCAAACCTTAAAAAAGAAAAATGCATATGAAGGGGTCAGATTGTCCTTAGCTACCACAATGGTGGACTTACTAACTGAGTGTTGCACTACATCTCAGACCCGATGTAGTTCTATGTGCAAGTGTGTGCAATCATGCCCTAGGTGCTCTTGTGTCAGTCGCACTTTGTGAAAGTAGTGAGCAATAACTATGTGTAGAAAATGTAATAGAATGGTGGATGGAATAAAATAAACTTCCCTCCTATGTTTGTGTGATGCAGATGAACCAAAGATTGTGCCTTATGATGAAACTAGATGGATGCAAATGAGCTCTACATGCCTTATATGATGCAACTTTAGGTGGATGATAGTAGTGACTAGTGTTTGGTCCCTCATTATGATCTCATACCTTTATATTTATATGGTTTTTTGGTTCTAATTTCGTGATTAACCCTAAAAAGGCCTACCACAAGAAATATGAAATGCTCAAACGGCTAGAAAGTGCCTAAAAGTGATAAAAGGATCGGGCACCCCGATTGGGCGATCTGGAGGATTTTTAGGTGTTGGAAATTTTCCTAAACCTTCCTAAACCGTGACCACGTTGTACAACATTATGAGACATTTCCGACAAGATGCAAAACTCCGGAAATAGAGTCCTGGATGCGGTTATCGATGTCAAAGATTTGGTTTTAAAATGGTTCAAATTGGTCAATTCGCGAATCACGCATTGACACATGACAAGTTGGAAAAAGGCAAAAAGGTAGAAAGTTTGTGTTTGAGTACCTCCGGGTCTTTGACGGACAAAAATTAGTGGGCCCCGCTATTCTTGGCGCTTGAGGACCCTCAACTAGGTTTGGCACAAATTGTGCTTTAGACTATATTGGTGCTTTGCATGGCTCGAGCGAGCTATCTATTAGCTCGGTGGGGTGATCAACTCCCCAGCGAGTTGATCACATTTATTACCTACCTTGGTGTTCAAAGGTTGATTTGCATATGACTCGGCTAAAGCCTTTTATCCAACCATTTGGAGGTTCAACGATACCGATAGATCCACAACGAGGAGCTTGGCCATATCACTGCATAGCCTAGTGCCCATTTCCCACAAATCACAACACATCATATGGAATGAGATAAACATTCAATGCACGCGGCCACAATGAAGGGGATTAATGCACAATCACCTTGGTTGGATCCTCAGAGGGGTCGATGAAACCAACCTCTCGCCAACTCACCACAGTTACGTGGCCAAACAAAAGGATAGGATGCATTGAGGCCACGATAACATAGGCCTAACCGCCTATACTTAAACCCATCAACGACCAATTCTGCTACAAATGTGGGATTTTCCCTATGCCATGCACAAAATCGGTCGGCACAAAATATTGAGGCGGGATTTGTACCCCCAACCTCATGGAAAATAACCAACGTTATTTTTTTTTTAGCCTAGGTGGCTCACTGGGTAGGAAAAGGAGCTCATTGGTATTTAAACAGACACAAAGGTAGGACTATGGAGGAACTAGCCAAGGAGCAGTTTTGAAAAACCTCATAATTAAAGTACTTAGGGGCCAAACCAGGCCTTGGAGTAAAAATGAAAAGTGCTCAGAATTTCATGAGGATTCCAAATATGTAATTTATTTTCATGTAATGCTTGTAAATCTCCATTTATAGGTGTTTTTCTAGCATAGTTGTAGGGGGTTCATTGTGAAGACACTGTAGGGGCCACATATGGACTTGTGAATAGTTTCTAGTAAATTGTAGAGTTCCCAAAGTCTGAGATCGGCCCATTTGCATATTACATGTGTCTATTGTTTTTTTAATATTGGTAAATAGTTTTTGAAAGGGACTATACCCTTGTGTACAAAAAGAAGGCCTAAGAGCCGGAATAAGAGAGAGAGCGAGCAGAGAAGTGTAGCAAAGCACAAAAGTTACAAAGAAAGAACATCGAAGCCCGTAAACAAATGCCTACACAAACGAGACTTAACAAAAACAACGGCAAAAAAACATCAACCCTACAACAAGAAGCAAAAGTAAAAACAATAAGGACCAAAGCAAAAGTAGTGGGACTACTTCTTGGCCGCTTGATCAATACTGCGTCTTTATTCTTTTCCAAGCATGATACATGCCCAACGTGGTCATATGAGAGCAAAGATCCGTCTTATCGAGCTCCTCTCTGGTTCTTTTGCTCTCTTTCTCATTGCCCCAAAGTGTAGCCGGGACACCGCTAAGATGTGAAACACTTCTTGCATGTCCTTCGATGAACTCCTCGATGGCCCTGAAGGCTGCAATATTATACTCATGCCTAGTCTTCATCTTCCCTAGGCGGGAGTCTAAGGAGGTCAGTTTTTTGTATATGTCATCAATCTGGCTATTGCCAATGCTCCCTTCCCCCTCAATGCTTTTTTTGCCTTTTTGCTTAGCAAGGTTTTTGACCTCATCCTTCAGCAATTTAAGCTCAGCCTCTAAGGCCTCCAATCTCCTAGAAGGGTTATCCGTTGGTGCCGCCTGGGGACTGGCACTACTAATGTTCAGCAGATCACGAGCAATGTCTTCCAAAGGTTCATCCCCCTCAGCAGTAGACTCAAGGTTGAGTCTCCTAGAAGCCCTGGTGACACGTTTAGAGGTAGAGACAGGGTGGGTGGCGGGGTGGCAGAAAGAACAGGAGGAAAAGAAGGAGAAGCATGAGCAACTGGCAGGGGGTAAGCAAAGCACCGAAGGCGGGGCGGTGGGGGGGCAGGGGAGACAGGACTGGCAGCAGCGGAGCCCAACAAAGCCGGGCCGGGAGAGGAAGGGAGACCGGGGAATTTAATAAGGCAGTGCTTGTGAATAAGCAAAATAAGCCCTTGGTGTAAGGGAACCGCCAGGAATGCTTGGAACTCCAAAATGGAGCGCTCAAGAGAGTTTAATGAGATAGTGAGGGAAGCAAACCAACCTACTCCTACGAAAGTGATTCAAAAAGACAAGGTGCTTGGCAGGACGAGAATAAACCCGCCTTCCAAGGATATGGCGAATCATCATGCGGGTGACTTCATCATACGGGGATGGAATTGAGTTAACAAGCAGACCCGCGGTGTTGAATATAAGCTTCTCCTCCTCCTCCACAAATCTTCTCTCTTCAACCTCTTTGATAACCCTCTTGTTGAAGAAGCGGTATCCTTCCAAGCTGAGGCCAGTCGCTTCGGCTATGAGTTCCTCATTAATAAGAATTTTCTGCCCTCCATAGTCGACCGTCCTCTCATTCCACTCCTTGGCAAAGCGAACAGAGATGCTTTGATCATGTCCTTGCACTCTTTCCACAAAGTTGGTGAATCCGCCGATGCTAAGAATGTTCCAGAGCTCAGTGTTTTCTTTCCAGTCAGGGTCCGCGCACGGCTCAATCTGGCAGGGAGGCCCTCCCATCTTCACAATGATGTGCTGGTTACAACAATTTTCAGAATACCTTTGGGCGTTGAGAGTGGTTCGTTTCTCACTGTTGCGGGTCGCATAAAAATGGGAACTGTAGCCGTTGGTCCTCCCACGAACGGCTGTATGATTGCCGATCTGAGCCTGCGTGGAGTCGCGCGTGAAAACCCTTTCCCTGTCAGCTTTCACCTTGTAGTTATCTTCGGTTTTCGCGGAGCTTGGCATCCGAATATCAACAGCTATTGTACCTCCCGCGTGCGCTGTTTTTAAATTTAGACAACTCCACTTGAAGTTCCTAAACAAAATCTTGCTATCATTTGAAGTAGATATCATTTGCCACGCCAAATAAATTAAAACAGCACATGTGGAAGAATTTATGGATTTCCTCCAAAGATTAAGGCATATCTCTAGAGATTGTTTGCGTGTGAAGGTCCGCATGTATGCTGTTGTGAAGCTGATTAGGGATACTATCATTATCCCAAATAGTGAAATTTATATTAATGCCATAATTGGCCAATGCATCGGCCAGCTTGTTTCCCTCCCTGTAAGTATGTATGATTCTGATACTGTTGAAGGTATGACTGATGCTTATGGATTCAGAGATAAAATCTTTGATATTCCAGCTAGGAGAAGAGGACTGATTAAGCAGTTTAATAATATTAAGGGAGTCCCCTTCAACAATGAGGTTCTGGATATTTTGGGCCCGTGCAACTCTCAAACCCCAGAGAGCAGATAAAGCTTCTGCAAAATGATTGGTTTGGATTCCCATTTTTCCAGCATATGCAGCAATCAAATTACCTTTATGGTCCCGTATTGCTCCTCCTCCAGCTGCTGTTCCAGGGTTCCCCTTAGAGGCTCCATCAAAGTTCAGCTTGAACCAATTGGATTCAGGGGGATGCCATTTAACCAAAGATCTATCCACACTATTCCCGGGGTTGCTCCAATATCCGATCTGCCAATTTGATAAGATGTGCTTTTCATTTTCAGGGTAACAATTGTTCTTGGGAGGTTTAAATCTGGCCATGTCCTCTTTGATGCCTTGGGAGATCTTGCCAGTAGTGAATTTAAAATTCTGCTTCTTATTTCTAAAAACGATATTATTTCTATCCTTCCAGATCCTCCAAATTAAATGCGGGATGGCTAATTTCCAGATTCTTTTGATAGCACAATGTCTGAATGGTGGGTTCCATTGATTCCATAGCTGAATAAGATCCTCCGGCATCACCCAGAGAGCTTCAAATTTGGAAAGGACAAAGTTCCAAGCTCTAAAGGCATAATCACAATGTATGAACAGATGGCTAATGTCTTCATAGTTATTCCTACAAAGGTGGCACCAATTGGGAATGATAAATCCTCTTTTCATCAAATTGTCAGTGGTGAGAATTTTGCCTCTGATGGCCAGCCAAAGAAAAAAATTTATTTTGGGGGTTAACTCAGGCATCCAGATCAAGTTCCAGTTAAAATCTGATTGGTTACTGTGGAAAAGACTGGTATAACCAGATTTGACTGAGTATTTACCATCGTGTGAATTGCTCCCAGATCAGCTCATCCTTGGAATCCAACTGACACAAAGGGATGAGATCTAAAAGGTCTTGGAGGGAGGAGATAATTTGTTTGATTCAATACGCTCCATAGTAAGTCTTTTCCAATTCTTGTTGGTGCCATTTCCATCAATGTAGTCCTTGACTTTAGTTCCATACTTTCTTATAAGGCTGTCCTTAGCAATCCCAAATCTCTCCAAGAGATTATCATTGGACCAGTTATCCTCCCAGAAGTTTATGTATTGCCATCCCCAACTTTCCATTTGCTTCCCTTCTTAATGAAGTTTCTACTCTTAACAGATTATTCCAAAAATGGAACCATTGGGAGTTGCTCATCATGCAGATAGGAGTAAACAACTTGCTGATTCAAGTATTTTGTTTTAATAACATCAATCCAGGGTTGTTTCTCAGAAAGCAATCTCCAGCCCATCTTAGCAATGAGTGCCTCATTCATTTTCTCAATATTTTTTATTCCCAGCCCTCCCCTAGATTTTGGGGTGCAGACTTTATCCCAGGCCACAAGGTGAAATCTGAACTTTTCTTCCATGCCTTGCCATAAAATTTTTTTCTGAATCCTTTCAATTTTCTCTCTGAAGGAGGAAGGAATTTTGAATAGTGACATGATATATATGGGCAAACTTTGGAGTGTGCTTTTAATGAGAAGGCACTTACCAGCACTAGAGAGAGTGGTCCCTTTCCAACCGGCCATTTTTTTCTGAAATCTCGTCAATAAATCATCCCACACCGTGTGAGAGACTTTCTTCGTGCCAAGAGGGAGGCCTAAGTATGTTGCTGGAAGAGTACCAATTTTACAGCCCAGAATTTTAGCAATCTTGAGTTGTCTTTCCCCAGGGGTGTTAAAGAAAAAAAGGATGCTTTTGTCGTAATTGATCTCTTGCCCGGAAGCAGATTCATATAGCTGCAGAAGAGCCTTGATAGCTTTAGCTTCTACAACTGAGGCCAGAAGAAGAAGGATGGTGTCGTCTGCAAACTGTTGATGAGAGACAGCTTGGCTGAGAGAAGTGGGTTTAGAACCATTTAAAAGGCCGACTTCCACCGCTCTGCTAATTGTTCTACTAAGGCTGTCAGCCAGAAGGATGAAGAGTAGGGGGGAGATGGGGTCTCCCTGCCTTAGACCTCTGCTGCTGGTGAAGAATCCCACAGGCTCTCCATTAACAACCACAGAGAACCTGGCTGTAGATATACAAGACTTAACAATTTTTCTAAACTTTTCTGTGAACCCAAATTTAGATAAAATCCTGTCAAGGAAGACCCAAGAAACTTTGTCAAAAGCTTTATTCATATCAAGCTTAAGGATCATGTTTGCCTTTTTGTTATTTTCCATAGAATGCATAGTTTCGTGCACCATAATCACACCGTCTTGTATTATCCTGCCTTTAATGAAGCCACTCTGCTGCCTTGAGATGAGATCCTTCATTATGAGCTGCAGCCTAGAAGCAATAATTTTGGTAAAGATTCGAAAAATAGCATTAACAAGACTGATAGGTCTGAAATCCTTGAAATCTTTTGCATCCATTTTCTTAGGTGCCAGCACAATGTGTGTGTTATTGAGTTCTTTTAGAAGATTTCCCGATCTATAAAATTCATTAACCGCTTTGAGTAGATCCTCCGAGCATATTTCCCAGAATTTCTGAAAAAAATTAATGGAGAATCCATCCGGTCCAGGAGCCTTATCCCCCTCAAGAGAAAAAACAGCCTTTTTTAGCTCATCAAGCGTGACCGCTTTAGTGATATCTCTGAATTTCTGGTCCTCAATATCATTCTGAGGGATGGCCTCTAGCATGAAGGAAATAGCTTCCGGATTGCTGACATTACTCTCTCTAAGAAGATTTTTGTAGAATTCAAGTGCTTGTTTCTTAATGTTGTTTGGATCTTTAGTGATACTTCCGTTGCTTTTAGAAACCTCTAAGATCCTATTACTGGCTCTGTGCTTTAGAGTGGTCATGTGAAAGAACTTTGTGTTCCTGTCCCCCTCTTTAAGCCAGATAGCCCTAGATTTAAGGCGCCAAAAGGACTCTTCTCTACTGCAGATCGTGTGCAACTCAGAAAGAATTTTCTTTTCATTTACTTCATCTTCAACTGATCTCCCCATAGTATCCATCTTTAACTCAAGATCCTGAAGCTTCTGTTTTAACTCTTTCTTTTTTCCGAAGATGTTTCCAAAAACATTTTTGTTCCAAAGTTTGACTTGTTTTTTGACATTTTTGAGTTTTTGGACCAATCTGTACTGGGCAGTGCCTTCCCCATTCCAATCCCACCATTCCTTTATTCTATCATAGATATCAACGTGCTCCATCCACATTTTTTCAAATTTGAATGAGCTTCGCAGTTTGGTCCAATTTAGAAAGCTTAAAGCAATCGGATTATGATTCGATCCAGTGCAGGCAGGAAGAGAGGTAAAAGTCTTGGCTAAGAATCCGATTTCTTTGAGATTAGTGCCCTGTCGAGCCTCACTGAATGAGCTCCTTTCCCAACCTTCTATTATTCCAAGTATACTTATTACCATGCAGATCCACATCAATGAGGTTTTGTTCAGTGATAAAATCAGCAAAATCCTCCATTCCATTAGAGAAGGTGGGGGTTCCCCCAAACTTTTCGCCTGGGTTTAGAGGGGAGTTGAAGTCTCCCATGATAAGCCAGTTAACAGAACTGTGCTGGTTTCTAAAGATTTTAAGATCAGCCCATAGTTTTCTTCTACCACTAGCAGAGTTAGGGGCATAAATATTAGACAAGATCCATTCACACTTATTTTCAATAGTGACAAATTTAATTGCAAGATGATTAATATTATCACTAAGAATCATACCAGTACAGTGCCTTTTATCCCAAAGAGTAGCCAGCCCTCCGGAAGCACCCTGAGAATCAACAGCCGCCATTTCAGAGCTGTCCCAAATTTTTTTTTTAATATTATCCATGGTCATTGCTTTCATCTTAGTTTCTTGAAGAATCAAAATGGGAGTTCTTTGGAGTCCCGTAACTCCTTGATGTTTCTTTGCTTAGAGTAACCGTTAAGGCCTCTAATATTCCAAGATATGATCTTCATATGGAATGGTTGGTAGTTGGAATTGCTTGCTGGTTCAGTTGCCTGAACACCATCTGCAATATCCCTCTCTGTTTTCTTAGCTCTGAGAGTCTTTTTAGAGGGTCTTCCTCTTTTCGAGCTTCCTCCAAAATCAGCTATTCGTCTAACTGAAGATCTGGTTTTTCTGGAGGTAGAGGTTTCCCAATTGTCAATTTCTTTTTCTTTTCACTATAAAGTGATTCTGGGATCCTTTCAAAACCTTCCATTCTTTTTTTTTCTTTTAGGTCTATTGTTATTATTGAAGGTAAAAATTATACTTCATTGGACTTAATAGATCGATTCTCTTTTCGAGAATCCGAGAGATGTAGCCTTTAGGTGAACTCCATTATCAATATCATTTTGTGGATGATTTATTTCTATTTTTATGAAGCTTTTGATAAGATAAAATCAGTAATGGGTTTTTATTAATTTGGTTAAGCAATTCATCAATTAAAATGGGAAATTGGATTGAAGATTTCATTTTAGTATCCATAATCCACAAATTTTAAAACAAATGTGCATTTCAGTGTTGTGATTGAAAATCGATTGAGGTGCAAATTTTAATAGGGAATTAATCAATTTTGGAAAATTGAATCCTTAAAATTGAGTTTAATTTCGAGATCCTTGGAAACAATTAAAAGTGGAAAAATTTAACACCCATTTTCAAATCATTGGGACCGGGCGCTAATCGACCCCAAGATTACTAGCCTTAGCGCCTGATCGAGGTTAAAATGACGGGAAAGACGAAGACATGTTGGGCAAGTAGGTGTTGAAGGTCAACAATGAAGATAACAAGCAAATTAAAAAATGCTAAAAGATGGGGTTAATTAGTACTTTCTTCACTCAAAAACCATATGAATAATAGTATGAGATCGGGACTAAATAATGTCTAAAATGCATGATTTTGTGTCTACATTTTCCCCACTTTATGTTGGTGAGTGGAAAGCTCGGTAATATAAAGTAGATAGAGATGCGTACCTGATGTCCATGAAGATTGTAATAGAAGACGTGTCAAAAGACTAGACAAAGAGTGAAATGACAAAAAGATGATGGGGCGTGGAAACTAAAGATGAAAAAGCGCAAAAAAGGTGATGAGAGTGAACCTAGGGCAGAAACATATGTGTAGTTGTTGATGTGTGTAATGTACCTGCATGGTTAGTATGGTGTGTGCTACTCGCAAAACCTTGTTGTTGCCCCCATTGTTGTTGATTGTTTGTTTCTCATATGGACGGACTGCGAGGAGAAATTGAACCAAATCAATCATCTAATCCAAAATCCTCAAATCTAACACCTTCCAATCCAACGTCCCATAATCCAAAATCTCCAATCCTCACCCCTCGAGTGGGCATCCAATAATCCTAAATCCTCACCCCTGGACCGGGACATCCTATAATAAAAAAACTTCAAATATTCAAATCTTACCCCTTGATTGGGGCATCCTCTAATCCAACATGCTAAATCTTTACCCTTATCATAAATCATCAACTAGGGAATCCTCCACTCCAAAATCCTTAAATCTTCTAATCCTCTAATCCTCATCCTCTAAATCCTCAAATCTTCAAAATCCTCAACTCTATTAATCCTTTGAATCCTCAAATCTTCTCATCCTCTAATCCTCTCTCATCTACTAACTTGGGCCTCTCCTCTTTTCAAGTAGTTACCCGATTCTTCCTTTCCTTCCTAACCCCTCAAGGGGGCATCATGTCATTGTCCTAACATCCTTTTTCGTTTTCTTTGAACAGTCATTGCTATGCAATAACCCTTCAAAGAGGGGTAAAATGTAGACATCTAAAATGTCGACATGATTAATTATGATTAATCTGTCCCATGCAAATATCCTAACATCATCCATATAATAATTAATCATAAGATTAATCATTATTATTTAATCGATTTTATCATATTTACACCTTTATCCCATCATTCCATTATTAATCCTTTAAACCATCATTATATCCCATTTTCTTCATTAATCTTTTAAATCCATTATTATATCTCATTATCACACTAATAATCCTTATTAACATTTTATAGGAATTTAGTATTCCTACATCTTACCTACCCACCTACCCTACACATCCCTACACCTAGCCTTTCTATGTAATCTCACTCGTAATCACATTTATTAACCTAATCCAATTCTAATCCTAATCACATCCTCACACCTCTAAATCTAGAGGCTTCTATTTCTAAAAGCCTCTCTAACTCTCTCCTTCTATTGGATTTTTAATTCAATGGAAGGTTCTTCCCTCCATGAATTTTGAATTCAAATTCTAGATCCTTCCACTCTAGAATCCTCCATTCTTCTCATCAATTCTCCACCATTGATCTAAATCCAACATGGCTTCATCTTAGCCATTGAATCCTCCACCCACAAGCTATAAGTCTAACTCTCCTCCTCCATGAGAGACATATTAAGAATCCATAACCAAACTTTTCTATTTTTATCATCCAATCAATCCATCTCATCTATCAATCCATCTTCAATCCTTTCCAATCAATTTATCCTTCATCAAACATCTAGCAATTCAAGGCAATCAAGGGGAGGTGTTGCCCAAGTGTCTCCAAAATTTGAAGCAAGAACATCCAATCCACCATCATGAGCACATCCAAAACATCAAGGGAGTTCTTCATTGGTAAGTGAAGGTATTATATTTCTTTCTCCCTTCCATCTAGCTCAATCTGAGGTATTGTTGAATATATTAGATTTATGAATCAATTACTTTGTTTTTGGTTTCCAACTTTTATCTAATATTTAAAAAAATTACATTTTAGCTCCCACCGTGGGGCTTACCCCCATTTTAAATCATTTTCCATCTTATTCCATCCCTAGAACAAGCTGTCAAAATTTGAAGAATTTTCGTTGTCGTTTACCCCCTCAAATTTTTAATTTTCGTGCTCAAATTCATGTTAGGAATTATTAATAGTGCTCACATAGTTTATTGTTACGTGGGTTAATATTTTGTCAAGTGTGTGTGTGAGGTTGTTTGTAACAACTCACGTAGAATAGAAATAGGTGAGTAATGTTGGTAGTTTGTTAATAAGGTTAGATCCTAAATTATAGGAAAGTTATTTCCTATATATATGTATTTGATATTCATATTGAATGAATGAATATTGTTTGTGTTAAGATCTACAACTGCTCTTTCTTTTGGTATCGAGCAAATTCATAATCATGTAATGTAGAAATAGTTTTGTTAGGTGGGAAATTTTAACTCTTTATTTTTCCCTGTGAATGTTAATCTCTTTCCCAAAATTTTCATTTTGGCTTGATCATATTCAAAACATTCAGTCTTATATCATAGGGATGATAGCCTTGTTTTAATAAGTGCATTGGGAATATTTTTGGAGCTTTGGCCATGGTATGAGAACAATTTTGTTTTTATAGTGATGTTGATTTCATCATCGAAGAGATACTTAAAGCTCTGCGTTGAGACTTTTCAACATTCATTTGATAGACATTTCAAAAGCGCAAAATCTATTATATCATCCTAAGTCGATCTGATCTATCTTGTTAACAATTGTCTCAGATTTTCACCATGTGGCTGCTCCCTACCTTTGTCATTCACTATTTTTTAATTTTGCTTTGATTTACATCGATGTATGATAAATTTGTGATCATTGGGCAATTAAAGGCTATTTGAATATTGATTTTCTATGTTAAGGATGACGTGCCCTTGGAAGCCGTAAATGGCAATCCACCGCATTGTTATTCTCATTTTGCATATGCAACGTTTAAATTACACAACTTGGAGAAAAACTCATTAATACGTAGCTTAGACTACATATTTCTAAAATAGTGGGATTCGACATCGATCTCTCCATCAAAGACCCATAATCTATATATTCACCACCCAATAAACTAATTAAGAGCTGAATAGAAGATTATTTATTGTTCTAGATTCTACAAAGTTGTTTGATCGGATCCGTGATTTAATCCACTCATTGAGTCCATCATTTCCTACGTAAATGTGACACAAATCCATATGGTGCATCATTTTGAAATCATTAAGATTCTAGTATGAGTTATAAGTCGCATGTTATCTCTTGTAGTCTTCTTGATGTTGTGATTTTTTTTTTTTTTTTTTTATCATAAAGTGTCTTTGTTCAATATAGTATTGCATCTCAAATATTTTGTCTCCTTAAACATAATTTTCAATGTGTCATTAAAAATGAACAATTGTGTTTCTTAGTCTAGAATAGTCAAAAGTTTTTGTTAGAAGTTCATTGTTTTATTGTGTAATAGTCATTCCATCTTTTAAAAAAAAAGTGTGTCAAAGAGAGTGTGTCGGTGTCAAGTGTCACTTCAATCCAAGTGTACAAGTGTTTGGTTAGTCATAAGCCTATTGTAATTAGAGTTTTGTGTGATGATAATCTTTAGTAGTCAAAGTGTCATCAAATGTCTTGTTGTAATAAAGTCATTTTTAAGAGTGTTGTATTTGTTAAATTTGTAAAAAATCTATAAAAAAATTCCCTCACTTTTCAATAATCAGATGCATTTTCACTTGTATCGACACCCATCTTGTGGGGATAAATTGTACAATGAGCTCCATGATCAAATCCAACTAAGTTAACAATAGAATTAATAGAGGCAAGAGGCAAATGGAGGTTGGAGGTCAATCATCGACCTCTCGTCGGTCACCAACGACGAGGCTGCACAAAGGTTTGGTGACTTATGTGTGTGCGTTTTCTTTAAGATTTTCCGGTGTGCTTTACTGTTGTGTCCAATGTTCCAATATGCTTTAGTTTGCAGTGTTCATGTTTTCAATAAGTGGAAATTTCACATCGGGGGGAACATGATCCTATGTTCCATTTCCAGTTTTCAGTTTGTAATGTGTGAGTAGACTTCAGCAGATTTTCCTATGTTATTCCTTGTAGTGAGATATTGATGAGGGATGATAATAGTACTTGGCACATCATGATGTGGTTATAGGTAAACCACTTGAAAACCTTCATTTTTTGGTTTATGTACTCCAATTGAAAACCACCATTTTCGATTTGTGGTTAACCATTTGAAAACCATGCGATGGGTTTGTGATCATCCCGTAGTAAAAATCACCTAATCATGAAAGCAAATGCAAGTACAAAGGTAGGTTTTCCCCATGTTCACACTAAGGGGGGGAATGTTAGGAACTATTAATAGTGCTCACATAGTTTATTTTTATGTGGGTTAATATTTTGTTAAGTGTGTGTGTGAAGTTGTTTGTAACAACTCACGTAAAATAGAAATAGGTGAGTAATTTTGGTAGTTTGTTAATAAGGTTAAATCCTAAATTATAGGAAAGATATTTCCTATATATGTGTATTTGATATTCATATTGAATGAACAAAGATTATTTGTGTTAAGATCTACACCTGCTCTTTCAATTCCATTTTCAAGGTGAAACAATGCCTTTGCTATGTGTATTGGCACATATGTGTGTAAAATGACATGTATGACCTTAATCAACACCTATGTTCTACTTTAGTGCTTTTGTAAAACCCGTGGCGCCTTTGTTTTGGCCTTTGAAACCCCAAAATTATATATTTTTCTTGTTTCCATATTTTGTTGATAGAATGGCATGTTTGCAGATATAGTGACACATTTGTAGAAATAGTAGCGCATTTGTATATTGGAGATTTTGAGATATAGTAGCACATTTACGAGATATATAGTGGCGCATTTGTAGAAATAGTAGCTTGTTTGTATATTGGAGTGTTTACTGAGATATAATAGCACGTTTGCAGAGATATAGTGACACATTTGTAGAAATAGTAGCATATTTGTATATTAGAGATTTTACGAGATGTAGTAGCGCGTTTGTAGATATAGTGGCGCCTTTTCTCTGTCAATCAACACCTTTGCAGAATCACAATTTTCGCTCACAACTATTAGTCTAATCTTGTTTTCGAGTGTTTTTGCTGAATTTTTACAAGCCTAACATTTTTTTATAGGTTTATTGCAGCAACAAGGAGAATTTACCCATTTTGATATCTATCTAACCTTTTTGTGATTGTAGGATTGAAAACTAACCCTTTTGTTTTGCAACTCGTTTTGTCCAAGATATTGGGGTGAAAAATCAAACTACTAACCCTTGTTTTATAGGGCCTCCTCTTGAAGACCCAATCATCAAACTAATAATCTTTTCCATTTCATTTTATCATATAGAATTTAATTATCTTGCATTTATCATCCTTCATGTGTTTTTCCTTGTTGTTTGTTCATCCCGAAAGTGAAACCATGTATGCTCTCCTCTTGCATCCTAGGATGATCTTGAGGATCAAAAGTAACTAACCTTCCCATTTTTTATTTTATAGGGGCAATGTGACATGGAAGTGACATCCACACACTTTTCATAGTCCTAGGGGTCTTGTGACCATAGGCTTCATCTCCACGCACGTAGACGGATACTATGTTCTAGCGGGATATACAAATTCCGAGATAAGCTGTCATTATTGACTAAACGCTTGCTTGTTTTAAGAGTGATGTGAAGTGAGGAGATTCCATGTCATAAAACCCAAACCTTAGACAACATCCTTGGAACACATAATTGGGCTCCATGTACGCAAGGTATATAAAGGACTCTCGTAGTAAGCTTGTGCATCCTAGATTATGCAACCATTTGGCCGCATATTGAGCTATAGTGTAAGGCGACCACACTTTCTAAGATTACTCGCTAGCTAACCCCACACCGACACATAGGTGGAGAGAAAATTATGGAACCTTTTTCGGTGTGTGGTATTGAAAGTGGGCTATAGCTTGATTGCAATCCCACTTGACTAGTTAAGGTGTGTGTTGCGTGTTTATTGTGTGCTTGTTAATAATCTTAACCATCCTATCACCTTAAAATTTTAATTAATCAAACATCATCATAATCAACCATCCTTAATCACACAATCCCAATCCTAATCCCATATTCATCCTTAATCAACAATCCTAATCCAAATCTAATCCCCACACATCTTATCTAACCATGACCTTTGATCCTCAATCCCCATCCTCTCCAAACCAACATCCAAACCCCTATCTCTTTTCTAAATCCATCAACCAAGCTATCCCATCATCCCCCACCCATCAAATTCAACCATCTCACTTTGACCACGAAGTCCCACACACCATCCAACATATTAACAAACAAATCTCAAACTTAACATCCTACCTCAACCAATCCCATCCTCGTCATCCAAATCAACCATCCCATATTGATCCTAACATCTTAAAAACCATCCAACAACTCAATCAACAAATATCTAATCTTCAATATTCAATCAACCAATCACCCCCTAAACCATCATCTCCTAACCAACCCCATCCAAAATTCCCTTCCTAATATCTCTACCCATCATCCCATAGACTCCCTCTTCAAGGAACTGAATCATCTCAATCCGCACCCCGACCTAATCAACATAAGCCACTATCCCCATAAGTAAATTACATCAAATTTGACCACCTCACTAACTTTGACCTAGACCAAGAGGACCTCCTTTATGTCCTCTCCGGTTCAACCACCAATCCCAACCCCAAACCTCCAAATCCCTTATAAATCATCATAGCTTACATCTTCATCCTATCAAAACTCATGTCAATAATACAACCCCATCTAAAATATCAACCCCTAAATTTAGTCATCATAAAACCTATCATCGAGTCCCATTCACATGTCCACAACAATCCTAACATGACTTAACCCCAAATTATTATTCCCACATCTCATCTTAGTCCTCCATCCTTTTACGTAATGTCCCTTTTCCTACGCCAAAGGCCTAAGGTCCAATTCGAGTCCAAGCCTTGGTCATACCCAAGGGGCTTTGGACGCTAGGAGCTATTGGGTATGAATATCTAGTCCATTTTGTTATAATTCTTCATTGACATATGCAAAAAGGTGTGTTGGAAGGACTAGATGTTACGTTTTGTCGTTAGGAAGGGGCTAAACGGTACTAATGTTCTAATTTTGCGTTGGGGGGTCACTTTTGGACCACGACGACTTAAAAAGGGAAAAGTAACTTAAGTTACTTTTATCTTATTGGCCCTTCCAAGGGAAAATTTACGACTAGGGTTTATTGGGGCTCTTTTTCCTTAGAGAAGTTATATAAGGAGTTAGGGGAGAAAGGAAAGACATTCTAGCATACCTAATTATCTCCTTTCATGTGCAACTGTTGTTTGCAAATCTATAGCTTGTGGAGTGAAATTCCGCAGGAATCCTAGCTTCGGTGGTGAGAGATCCATCCCTAGCTAGCAGGGCATTCTTCGGTAGTGAAAGATCTACCATAGCTTGTCATTTTGGAGTTGTTTTCAGGGCTGATTTATAGAGATATTTTCAGAGGTTTTAGAGATAGGGTTTTGAGATAATTTGTGAAGATAATCAGTGGGTTTTCAGATCAGACTTACGACAACAATAAAGAAAGGGTTTGGCATCATTTCCTGAGGATTTCAAAGGGGTTTTGACCATCTACCAAAAAGGGCAACTTGTTTTGGAGATTGCAGCATTTATTTGGAGGGTTTCCAGTTGGCCATTTTCAGATCGAGGGTTGGAATATCATATTCTATATTTGTAAATGTTATTTCCAAAGTTTCATAGTTTTTGCACTTGTATTCGGGAAGATATGAATTTTAGAAGTTTTCAATTTGTTTAGGGCACACTATGATTTCTTGGCGGTGTTATATTGTTTGGAAAATTCCAAAAATAGTTTTCTTATGTTCTTTATAATATTAGTGATCTCTCTTTAAATTCTCAAGTGATTTGAATGGATATTTTGGAGTTATTGATTTTCTTCGGTTCGTTGCCCTAGCTGGTAAAAATATGTAAATATCGGTATTTTATTTGGCTGCAATTTTTCAACATTTTGTGTTATTTAAGCGGTATCCCACAAGAGGATATTTCGGTGGTATCAGAGCGGTTGTTTCTCCGGCCGGTTGGGATTGAAATCGAGAGACGAGAGCGGTGAGGATATAGGTGTAGATATGATGAAACAATTGTTCACCAACATGGTAAAACAAAAGGAGACTACCAATCTCTATTTGAGTGCTCATTGAGAGATTAGCACACGACTGACTGATTGATGCTCATACGTAAAGAGGAGAAAATAGCAATATGGGACAACATAGTCAAAGAGGTGAGGGTGGAAATTCAGGAAACAGTCTTCCCATTCTTCTACTAGCCCTTTGGGGTTTCACGAACCTTCTTTCTTGAAGGATCTAGAATTTTCACAGTACGATAGCGAGTGGATGTTGTAGATGAGAAGTCTTGTTGGGAAAAGTATCGGACCTTGAGTGATGGATTTCTTCACAACATGTCATTCAAGGAATATTGCAAAATAAAGATTGGTAGTAGGCCTAGGAAAGATCATCAAGCACAGTGCGAGTTGCAAAGGAGATTGGGACTGATTTCTATTCCACACTTAGATGGCTCTAAGAATGTACTACACAATATTCGGTTTAGAAGTTGAAGACATACTTGAATTGAATCCTATGCATGAGGAAGATACAATTAAGTTTGTAATCTTACATCTTGAGGGAGACGCTCATGATTGGTGGCATCATGGGTTGATTACATAGGGACACATATACATTACAACTTATGCGAAATTCACACAGAGGCTAGTGAATAGATTTGATAGGAGGGACCCTGACAAGTATTTTAGAGAGTTAACTCATTTGAGCGAGACCACTTCCTTGGATTAGTATATCATAGATTTTCAAGAGATTATCAATCATGGTACCGATGTTACAGAGATGAGGTTGATTTCCCTATTCACAGTAAGTTTGATAGATGCTCTCGTTGGATTTGTGAAGGTATTTGGGCCTTCTTCTTTGCATGAGGCTATTAGGAGAGCTCATGAATTGGAGTTATCCACTCCTAAGTCAAGGTTTCCACCTCGAGTGCAACCTAAGGGTTTCCTTTCTAGATCCGATGGTTTGTAGCTGAAGGTACCTCCACCTAGGCAAGATACAACAGGAGACCATTCGTATCTAGAGAGGACAGAGATGAATTGAGGCAAAAGAAACTATGTTTCAATTTCCGCACACCTTGGGTTCCAGGACATGATTGCAAGGGTAGAGGGAAGGCCCAATTCATAGAGGTCTTTGAGGAGAGTGATGGTGACGAGGAGTTGGACACACAGGGATTAGAGGATGATGATGATGAGGCATTAGATAGTGCGGGTGTTGAGCAGGATAGTGAGACTTTTCCCCAGGAGACTATCGCCACTTTGTCTAGTACCCCGAGGTACAAGGCATTCAGAGTTAGGGGAGTTTTGCAGGGACAACGAGTAGTGGTACTCATTGATAGTGGGGCAACCCACAACTTTATTGATGCCTCATTGGTTGAGAGGTGAGGGTTACAGACAGAGGAGTTTGAGGGCTTCAACATGGTTGTAGCCAATGGAGATTCTATGAGATGCACACGACGGGTTCCCAATTGAGCATCACAATGGGTAACTATACAATTACCGATGATTTCTATATTGTTGGTATTAGAGAGACCGTGAGTACGGTGGCTCCATTCCCTTAGTGAATTTTAGATAAACTTCCAGATGATGGAGTTGAAGTTTAAGTCTGAAGGGAGGAATGTGATCTTGAGGGGCTTATCTTCAGAGGCACCCCAAGTTGTTACGACAAGAGGATCGAGAGGATTTATAGGCATAATGGGGTGGATTGGGCAGTACATTGTTTGGTTTCAACCAAGAAATCAAAGGATGGACAACAAGAGTATCATGTGGATATACAAGGCTTATTGGACAAACATAGTGCAATTTTGGTGACATACCTCTAGGCATACCTCCAGATAGGGGATTTGAGCATGTGATTGAGCTTGAGGATGCTAGACCAGTGGTTACTTCTCCTTACCATCACCCCAAATGGTTTAAGGATGAGATCGAGAAGACTATACATGAGCTCATTGATATGGGGCATATTAGGCGAGTTCTAACCCTTTTTCTTCTTTAGTGGTATTGGTGAAGAAGAAGGATGGGACCATGTAGATGTGTATAGACTACCGTGCCTTGAATAAGAAGACAATAAAGAACAAGTATCTCATACCACACATTGATGAGTTTCTTGACAAGCTACATGGTGCAATCTATTTTTCAAAAATAGATTTACGATCTGGATATCATCAGATCAAAGTTAGGGAGCAGGATGTGCATAAGACAACTTTCAGATGCCATTACAGTCACTTTGAGTTCTTGGTGATGCCCTTCAGATTGTCTAATGCTCCAGCTACATTCCAGTCTTGCATGAATCATGTGTTTAACCGCCACCTGCGAAAGTTTGTATTGGTTTTCTTTGATGATATTTTAGTCTACAACAGGACTTGGGAGGACCATATCAGGCACCTTGGTGAGATATTGGGGATATTAGAAGCTAATTCGCTATATGCGAAAGCTTCTAAGTGTGATTTTGGCATGACTGAACTTCTATACTTGGGATATGTGATTGGTGGGGGTACAGTGAAGGTGGATAGAGAGAAGATACGGGTAATTCTGGATTGGCCGCCACCTAGGACATTGACACATTTGAGAGGATTCATGGGGTTGTGCACATACTACAGGAGGTTCGTGAAGAATTTCTCTCGGTTGATTGCTCCATTGACTAGTTTGACCAAGAAGGGGATTTTGCTCTCGGTCGAGGCAACACAACATGTTTTTGATCACCTCAAGGAGGTGATGAGTTTGTGTCCTGTTCTCGCATTACCAAATTTCTCTCGCCCATTCATTCTAGAGTGTGATGCATCAGGAGAGGGTGTTGGGGTAGTTCTCATGTAGGATAGGAATCCCATTACCTATGAGAGTCAGAAATTGAAACCCGTGGAGAGAGGGTATTCAATTTACAACAAGGAGATGTTGGCCATTATGCATGCTTTGGCCAAATTCAGATAGTACCTTGTGGGTAACAAATTCATGGTTCATATGGATCACAACAGTTTGAGGTTCTTCTTGGGATAGAAGGAGCTCAACGATCACCAACAAAGATGGGTGAACAAGGTACAAACATATGACTTGACATAGAGTATACTAGAGGTAAGAATAATATTGTTGCTGATGCTTTATCTAGGAGGCCTTACCTCACTTCTATGCTTAGTTCTATGTCTGAGATTTCAGGAGGATTGGAAGGCTCATATACTTGTTGAGTATTCCAAAAATTAGTTTGCATGTGAGATCATGGATGGTATTATACATGATGACTGATACAGAGTAGTGGATGATCTCATTTTCTACAAGGATAGGATTTTCCTTGTACCAGGATCCAAAATGAAGGAGAAGATCCTTCGAGCAGTACATGATACACCACTAGTTGGACATCTGGGATTTCAAAACATATAGGTTTATCAGGGAGAGATTTTCATGGAAGGGGATGAAGGACGATGTCCTTAATCATGTCAGAGAGTGTATGGTTTTCTAGCAAACCAAATCTGAGCTAGTCTTTTCCAGCAGGATTACTTCAGCCTCTCCCCATTCCTAAACGAAATGGGAAAACATATACATGGGTTGCCTAAAAATATTGTCAATGACAGGGACAAGATCTTCATGAGCACCTTTTGGTAGGAGATCTTTAGACTAGTAGCTACGAGAGTTGACTCCTAGCACTAGCTACCACCCATAAACAGATGGGCAGACAGAGATAGTCAATAAGTGGATAGAGGGCTACTTGCCGAGTTATGTGTCAGGACATTAGTGGGCATGGATTATATGGTTACGTATGGGTGAGTATTGCTACAATACCACCTTTCAGATGAGCATAGGTATGATTCCTTTCCGAGCCTTATATGGGTATGATGCTATGACATTTGTGGATTTGGTATTGCAGATAAATGAGCTCCCAAAGCTCGAAATTAGTTATAGGAGAACCAGGATTTTCTGAAGGCTCTTAGAGAGAATCTTTAGAAGGCATAAAATCAACAGAAGGTATATGCTGATCGACATAGGATAGAGAGGTGTTTGAGGTTGCGGATCTAGTATTCCTACGTTTGCAGCCATATAGGTAGTCCTCATTAAAGCAGAAGGGTGCAGAGAAATTGAAACCACGGTTTATGGTCCATATCAGGTAGTTCTTCGAGTTGGGGCAGTTGCATATGAGCTAGAGCTACCGAAGCACAATAAGATACATAATGTCTTCCATGTTTCATGCCTTAAGAAGGCACTCAGAAAACATATTGTACCATCTACAAAGTTGTCGCCACTATATGAGGAGGGGAATTTGGTGTTAGAACCAAAATCCATTATTGAAGAGAGACAGAGGGGGCTTAGGAGCAGAGTGATCACCGAGTATTTGGTGCGATGGAAGGGATTGCCACTTGAGGATGCTACTTGGGAGGGAGAGCAGATTTTGTAGCATCCTAATTTGCATTTGCTTAAGGACAAGTAAAATTTGGGAAGGGAGGAGTTTGTAATGTCCCCTTTCCTACGCCAAAGGTCTAAGGGCCAGTCGAGTCAAGCCTTGGTCATACCCAAGGGCTTTGGACGATGGGAGCTATTGGGTATGAATATCCGTTAGGAAGGGGCTACATGGTACAAATGTTCTAATTTTGTGTGTTGGGGTCACTTTTGGACCATGACGACTTAAAAGGGAAAAGTAACTTAAGTTACTTTTATTTTATTAGCCCTTCCAAGGGAAAAATGCGACTAGGGTTTATTAGGGCTCTTTTACCTTGGAAAAGTTATATAAGGAGTTGGGGGAGAAAGGAAAGGCATTGGCATACCTAATTATCTCCTTTCATGTGCATTATGTTGTTTGCAAATCTATAGCTTGTGGAGTGAAATCCTGCAGGAACCCTAGCTTCGGTGGTGAGAGATCCATCCTGGTTAGTTAAGGGCATTCTTGGTAGTGAAAGATCTACCCTAGCTTGTCATTTTGGAGTTGTTTTTAGGGCTGATTTATAGAGATATTTTCAGAGGTTTTAGAGATAGGGTTTTGAGGGTTTTTGAGATAATTTGTGAAGATAATCAGTGGGTTTTCAGATCAGACTTACGGCAGCAATAAAGAAAGGGTTTGGCATCATTTCTTGAGGATTTCAAAGGGGTTTTGACCATCTACCAAAAAGGGTGACTTTTTTTGGAGATTACAACCTTTATTTGGAGGGTTTTTAGTTGGCTATTTTCAGATCCGAGGGTTGGAATGCCATCTTCTATATTTGTAAATGTTATTTCCAAAGTTTCATATTTTTGCACTTTGTTCGGGAAGATACGAATTTTAGAAGTTTTCCAATTGTTTAGGGCATCTTTGTAATTTTAAGCAGCGTTATATTGTCTGAAAAATTCAAAAAATAGTTTTCTTATGTTCTTTATAATATTAGCAAGCTCTCTTTAAATTTTCAAGTGATTTGAGTGGATATTTTGGGAGTTATTAATTTTCTTTAGTTCGCTGCCCTAACTGGTAAAAATCTACAAAAATCAGTATTTTATTTGGCTGCAAATTTTCAATATTTTGTGTTATTTAAGTGGTATCCCACAAGGGATATTTCATTTTCATCTTCATCATCCCAATACAATCCTACATAATTTCTCCTACATTTTCTGCATCCCCTAAACCACCATCAAATTCAACCTCTAAGCCTATCAGTACCATCTCATCCATCGTGACTCTTAAGTCGCCTTGTTGGCTAGATTTTATACACAACATAAAGCCTAGCAAGTAATGAGATAAATCTCCTTCATTTAATTGTGAAGCTCCGTGTAAGATATTTATCATTTTGGTAAGAGTGAATCCTAATAAATATTTCTTAAGGGTTTTACTTTAATTCCCTCTTACTAGTCCAATTGCATGGGGTTTTTAGAAGTCATCAATGGTCTCAGACAAATGTGAGATTTATTGTGAAAGATAGTTTTTAACGCAACAGCTTGGGTATAAGTTAGTTTTTGAAAGGAGTGATTTGTTTGTGCAAAATCATAAATAAAGTTGCCCCCCATCATCTAGGATCCACGCAATTGTCAAAGAAGGAAGCTTTTAACCAAATCATGGTTCTCCATGTCTCTGTCTTCTTATTACAAGTTGCCCTCATCATCAAATTTCCACGCAATTATCCAAAGATGAATTTTTTAGCTAATTCATGGTTTTTCATGCCTTTGTCTTCTTGTTGCAAGCAATCTTCACTCTAGAAATCAACACAATTATTTTAAAAGCCAAAGTAAGGTTTTAAAGCTAAATCGTGGTTTCCCAACGTCTCATATTATTTTTCAAATAATCTAGTCTATCTAAAATCCACGCATTTTCCAAAGGGGCACAATCACTTAAGCAAATCGTGATTTCTGGTAGCAGAGTCTTCTATTTTCAACGCATAATTTGGAAGGAGAATTCATTAAGGGGAAATCGTGAATTATGAGGTCTTTGTCTTCCAAAATAAAGCAACTTTCTCTTCTAATTTCCACACACCATTTCACTTAAGTGATTTTTGTGAAACGTCAGCCTGCTATCTTCTATTTTAAAAGAATCCTCTACCTTCTAGATTCACATAATCCTCCACTACCAAAATCCATGACTTTCCTAAAGGGGCAATTTCACTTAAGTGATTATCCTGAAATGTCGGCCTATTGTCTTCTATTTTAAAAGAATCCTCCACCTTGCAATTTCACACAATCCTCATGATGCAAAATCCATGCAAGTTTTAAAGGGCAATTACTTATGCCAAATAATGGATCTGGAGCAATCAATCTTTCTATGTTTAACACATTTTTCCAAGGGGAAACTACCTAGGTGCAAATCGTGGTTTTCCTTTGTCTGGTCTTCTCCTTGTAAGCATGTTACCTCTTCCAATTTTCCATACAACCTCTTGTAATGAATTGAAAGTATTTAAAAGAAACTTGCGTGAATGATCAATTCTTATCCCAAACACATCCCATGCGAAAATAATCCAAAATTACATGCAAAATCCTTTTCAAAAGCTTGTGCATGTGCTTCCAATCTTCTAGTTGAAGCCCACATTGAGTCTACTTATATATGCTTGCACCCGGAGTCATTCCCATAATTCAAAGTTGCTCACATGCTATTAAAATAAATATGAGGGTGATGAATTGCATATTTTTCTGAATTGATTACAAGAATACTTCACTTGTGCCAATATTTGTGAGAAGAAAGCAAAAGTCAATGTCTGATACATTGAATATATCTTCAGAGTCAGGGGAAGCAATTGCAGCTTCTACACAAATGGATCCAACTCTCACAATTACAAAAGCTTCCAGTAAAAATAAAAAAATAAGATCTCGAAAAAAATTGATTCAAACATAATGAAGGGTGATGACAAACAAAATCTAACATAATCATGCATATCATCCAGGGTTGTTGAGGTTACTGACACAAATATGGGGCATAGGTCTATTAGTGATTTGATTGACAAATACATGGAAAATTACTAGACTTCCTTTATGCGGGCTATCCGAGATAGTGGAATCATCCAAGCCGCAACATTTCCAGCTATGACCCAATTACGAATTTGTTTTGGAATGTGCCAGATTATATCATCATTTATCCGAACAATCAGAGATGCAACAGAAAGGTGGTGGTGAGACTGGATACCCAAGTACATAAATTACTACCTCAAGATTCCCTCTAGATCTAGAGTGATTACAATCAGCATGTAGGAGGCTATTGATTGGTGGAAGAACAACACGATGGAATGTATATGTATTGTGGACAAAAATTACATGAGAAAATCTAGGCAGCCATCCAAATTTCCATGACACCCTCATCCCGTTCTACCCCCAATCCTAAACCATATAATGTGGATCCTATGCCACCCTCATCATATTCATCTGCACATAATCCTATCTTAACCCCTTCATCACTTAAACCTAACAATATCTTATCCTCTAATCCTATTTCAAATCCACCATCCCCCAATCCTAAAACATGCAACGTGACTCCTAAGTCACCAACTCCTAAATACCGACAAATCCAATCCCAATCATATCCCCGCCCACTCCCTACCCAATATAATGAGGCTCCTATGCTACTTTCATCTACTTCATGCCCTAAATCGATCAAATCTAATATGGTCCCTACACCACACCCATCTCCCAAATCTCCTTCATCCCCAACATCACCCAAATCCAATATAACCCCATATCACATCCCTCCCCTTCATCTAAATATACCACATCCCCTTCATCTACATCTATTAATCCAAAACTATCTAATCCTAAGTCAAAACCATCTACCTCAAAACCACATATTCGAACCAATAAAAAATCAATCAAATCTACTTCAACCTCCAATCCCAATCCATTCCCTTTATCTTCTAAGCCACAACAATATAATCCAACTCCTAAATCCAAATAAACCAAGACATCTCATTATCCACCCAATCCTACACCTTTACTTCCTACTCCCCCAAAACCATTTAACCCAAACCACTTCACTCCTTTAGGATAATCTTTGACCACCATCTTCCATCGTCTAAAAACCTTCAACATGATCATCCATACCCCAATCAAATCACACAATCAAAACCTTCCCAAACCATCTTGGTATTGGGAACACTATTATTGTGACTTCCATCACACCCATGGACATTCGACCAATCGTTGCATGCAATTTAGGTCTTATGTCCAAAATCTCATTAACCAAGGAATTTGTATCCTTGTACCTCTCTATCCACCACCTTTCCATCCCAATCCTATCTCTAACCATCGTCCATCATCAAAATCCCACTCGACACCCCAAAATCATCATCCATCCAAATTTCATCATATATCTAAACATCCCTTGCCAACCAAAAACTAAAACAAATCTCACCTCCCATCCTTTGTTAAGTCCAGCCTCTTAGCGGATGACAAACCTATCACCCTCCACAATCATGATGACCACATAAAATCATCTTACCCATCCAAATTATATCCTATAGCCAAAAATATGTTTAATAATATGAAACATCGAGGCAAAGGCTTAGGAATCCATGAACAAGGCATTCACGAACCCATCTCCCTTCATCAAAATCTAGGTCATTTTAGCTTAGGATATAAACCTAAAATAATAATGTCCCTCCCACTACTCCATCACAACCCATTTCTACCACTCCTCTTGTTGATCCTACTATCCCAACCACTCAACCCAATCACAAATCATTTAATCCCCTTATAAATACTAAACACCTAAAAATGGATTGAGCACATAATTCGTCACCTGCGCATGGATGTTATTTCCTTCCCACCCGTCCTCCTTACATCTAAATACCTTTGTATCTAATCCATTCTTATCATCCCATACATTTATATCATCTTCTAATCCATTCATTTGAACACTTGATCATAACCACGATTCGTTGCCACTTGGCAAGAGTTTTGATATTGGTTTGGGCCTTGGGTCTGACTTTGCTTTTGAGAGGGACAATTTACGTCAACTGTGTTGATCAAGGAGACAATGTTAGGACCTCTTTGATTGCCCGTGTTGTTGTTATTGTTATGGTTGTTGGTGTTATTAGCGTTCTTGGTTTGATCAACAACGTCATTTATGGGAGAACCATTGTTGCGATTCACACCTTTAGGTCCTTAGTTGTTGGAACCATTGTTTTGACAATTAATATTATTTTGATTTGGAGCTACCAATTTCCCATTAGGACTATAGATCTTACACCCACTTTGTCAATAGTGGCTTGGTCAATCTAAAGCGTACCTTCCAATACTTACTCGTAACTACAAAAAGGAAACTTCTGGACTTCCTCCCTAGTCTCTCGATTGAGCGAGTGAAGGAAAAGATCACAAAGTTCCATCTGGTACATGTTGGGTGCACTTGCAGAGGAATAGAGAACTTGGAACCATCTCTAGATGAAATGGGTGGCAGATTCATTTTGCTCCTGTCTAATATGTAAGAACTCCCTATTCCATGTATGCAACAAATTATTCATGTCAAATGATTTGATGAACTCAAAAATAATTTGGTTAAAGGAATGTATAGAACCTTCCGAAATATAGTAATACCAATCCAATTCGATTCCTTAGAGAGTCTTTGGAAATTTCTTAGCCACCACAACATCCCAAGGAATAAATTCCTTGATAGCAATAACGTAGGCCTTAATATGAGCATTCGGGTCTCCCTCCCCCTTAAACTTAGGAAGATCCATAAATGGGCGTGGAGGCATGACACCACGTATGGTGAAGTCAAGATGCTCCTTTAAGTACTTAGTATATGTACCCATCATGTAAGATTTCACCATTGAAGATCCTTGATGAGGAGGTGGTGGAGGAGGAGTTGGATAAGCTGTATAATATGCATTGACGGGAATGTATGGATTTACTTGATATGGCATGTAGGTAGTGGGAATGGCATATGGGTCCATCTAGGGGGATTTTGAGTACATGTGTATGTAAGGTGGGATGATACCAGGATATGGACTAGCGGGCGTAAAACCATGGAACATCATATTACTTGATGGATTAGTATTCGAGAATGCACTTTCGACCATCCCTTGCATAGGATAAGTTTGAGAAGGATGAGGACCCATCCCTAGTGTGTTAGATCCCATGAGAAGGTCAACTGGATTCATTTGAATTGAATAACCTTGTTGAACAGGATGTTGCATTGGTTGTTCATTGGTAGGGATGTATCCTTTGCTATCAACTAGATATCCCATGTTCTACCCTACTACATGAGTTGTTTGTGATGGTTGGGCACTCTCTAGTTCTCTAATCCTCCCTACTAAGGTTGAAATGACATCATTGGGAGAGGATTGAGTTTCTTTGCTAGGTGCTTGTGGACGTAGGGTTTGATTGGGAAAGCACATGATGCCCCATTATGAACTGTTCAACATTGTAATTATTATCTTCTTTAGAGCTAAGAACCTTAGGATAGGTTTCCAATACACTATTATTGAACATATTAGAGGTGTGCACCTTCATCCTATCTAAGGACTCATCTATTTGGCGAAGAGGATTGGATATCCATGCAAAGATGTCATTTTCTATTGATTGCATGGTGATGTGAGGTTTTGACAAGATTCTAGGGTCAGGACCCGTTCCGCTTGTGATGGTTACATGGTTTGCATTGGGTTGAGTATACCATATGTTAAAAGGTTGATCTACCTCCTCTATCCTTGCATAGCTAATGGGGCCTGAAGTGTAATCGGAGGAGGTTTGTACATTGTTCATGTAATTGTCTACCCATCTCGAAAGGGAAGAGGAGATTTTGTGGTTGAACGTTGGTGTAGTACATATAAGAGCTGAATGGCCCACCTAGCTCTCTACCAAACATATTTTATAAGGTATATAACACCTACCAAAATAGGGGAAGAAACGGAAATGTGAGGTAATAACAATGAAAGTAATGGATAAGAAGTAATTAATCCTTCATGTTGGGTTCACCAATTTGTACAGATGAAAATTGACATGCAACCTTCAAATGCACTCAACCCCAAGAGGCCATGTCGTGGCAGCCAATGTAGAAATGTGCATGGTTAACAATAGGAGGATCAATGATTAAGATATGATAGTGTTATGACCTAGTATTTGAGTTGACAAAGGGGAGATTTAGAGGCTATGAATGAGTAACACAAATTCCCTATGGTTTGTCTAATTGAATCTCAATGTTAAACTAGTTTGAAGTGTCCAAATTAACTAAGATTAAACTAACAATATATGATATTGCTGGAACGGAAACTAAACTAAAAAATCACAAAATTGAAATATTACAATCATAGACAACAAATTATTTCTATTCTAAATGACTAAAATATTTCTACACTAAAAATAAACAAACGAGATAACCCTTGGGTGTGGTTGTTTTACTGTCTTTGAGTGTATTCTAATTAATTCTAACTTGAAACAAAAACTCTTCCAATTAAGCTATGATATTTAGACAATCTCCCACAACTATTCTCTCCTTCAAATCTAGAGGGATAGAAAGAAGAAGATCTCACCTTTGGGGCTGCTATGAAATATTTAAACCCTCTTGGAAATTAACTAATTATTTGCAAGTGCAAGAAAATTGATTTCTACTCTATTTGATATGATATAACAGTAATAAATTTCAGCAATGAAGGAAATCTGATAACAAATCCAAGTGGAATTCTGGATCAGAGGTAAATCCAGCTATGTAGTAATTTATCCCCTTAGTTTATCCTTTCATTCTCTGTGTGTCCACGTGAGTCCAAGGAATTTGGGAATGTAGAGGCTACAACATGAGAAAGTGCTTGATCAATGACAACTTGAAGGCAGTCTAGTTGCAATGCAAGTAGAAGAGAGATACCACAAGAGATCTAAGTTTGGCTATGCAATTTCTAGCAGGATTGTGGTAATAATACTATGCAAGATACACAAAAATTCTAAGGCCATTTGCTTGAATACAAACATGGAATATATAGGAATTAGTGGGATGTGCCTTCATGCAAAAGGTAGCCTTGGAGTGCCAAATCATAGGGTGAAGAGGCTGTTCAAACTAATTAAATCTATTTAAAATAGAAGAGGGAAGGAATACCATGCAAACAAGACTATTTTTAGGCAATTTAGCTCACAAACGTACCTTGGAAGTCAAGTTAAGTGAAATGTCATGTGTTTAAATCACACATGAAGAGTTTTGGAAAAAATACGAGGGAACACCGCCCTACACGGGGTCACGATCGAAGAACCACTACCCTATCTTGGGTGGCGGTCACAAACTGCCGCCTGCTTGGGTGGCGATTACAAACCTACCGACCACGCAGGCGTGGTTTTTACACAAAAGGAAAAAACATAGGGAGATAGAAGCGAGAAACTGGAAGGAAGCGTGAAAAAGCTAAGTACAAGTGTCTAGGATACAAATATACACTACGAATGAGATTAGGAACTCGAACACCTTCTAAAAGGACCCAAATAATCATTGGGGACTGTTATAACTATTTTCCGACAATGTAGCACATGTAATTTTGGTGTGTACATATTGCCCTCGAGAGAAGCGTATTAGCCATGAAGAGGCTTAAAAATAGAGTCCGAGTATGGCATTCCAAAATGGGGAGCTAGAAGCTATACACGACACGCCCGTGTGCCAAAATGTTGTCATCTAAGCTCTGTTACCTTCAAGACGAAAGAAAAACCCAAGTGCACATAGATACAATATCGAAAAATAAACACTAAATCAAAATGACAAGAGGACTTACCATTTGTGTGGGGATAATAATACACTTGTGCTAATGCCCCAACCCTTTGGACACACACACTCAAACAAAGGTTTAAAACAAAACATATATATATATATATATATATATATATATATATATATATATATATATATATATATATATATATATATCAAAACAACTTATTTTCTATTAATTTACACAAATTCTCATTGTGATTTTTTAAAGCTCGAGCCCATGATGATCATTTTGTTTGTGAGTATGGTTGAATTGGAATGGATTTAGGAATGGTATTTTGTGTTAGGATTTTCTCTTTGTTGTTTGAATGCTTTTGAGAAGAACTCCTAAGAAATTCGTAACTAGAGCGGTCATAAGGGGCCTTGAAGAGGCGGATAGGTAGAGTTCCTTTATTGCTTAGTCTCCATTTTGTGAGGAATATATGATGTTTTTGTATCTCGTGCTCATTGTGAGCGTTTTAACCATGCCTAGTGCATGAAGAAATTATTCACATAACACAATTGATTATATATATAGATATCTTTTTGGTTCATCTATTCCTTGCATAGAGTTTACTCACATCTATGGTTTGCTTCACATGTGTACTCTTGATGTTTAGAATATCCAGTTTTATATGTTTTTTAGAATGTATGCAATGGATGAAAAATGCTAAAAGAATGATTTCTTTTTTGTTTTTTTGCAATGATGTTTTGATATGATTATGCAGACACATTGTAATGTTTAAACTTTAGCTTTTCAAGTAAATTTTGGTACTTATTTTGATATTGGCAATGCATGATGAATAATAGTACGATGATAAGATGAATTCACTCAACTCCTAACCCCACGCATCCGGTAGAAATGCGAGAGCTCAACACCTAAATCTAGGAGGGATGTGTATTATAATGTTTTGATTAAGATGGAAGAGGTGAGAGAAAGACAATACTTTGACATAAACCCAATTAGGAACCTACAAATTAAATTTTTATATAGTTTACTACACAACCTAGAATGTGATTACTTGCAAGTTTATCTAGACTTAGATCCGTAGATGACCACTTGATTGAAAAATCTAGTTTTAAGGCTTACAAATCTCTTGGAACTTAGACATATAATTCATTTTGTTGGGATTTATGATTTTAAAGCACTTTTTATTGAATGAATTGCTTTTAACTTATTGATATGTTTTCAGAGACCCCCTACACCTTGCCCCATGCTACTAGTAGGAAGTATGGGCTCATCACCAAGGACAAGGCACATGTAAGTAAGGGAACTTCCTCCCTTTCCCAACCTCACGCCACCAATAAGAAGCATGGGATCAACACCAAAGATTGGTAGGGCAAGGAAGTGTGTAAATGAAAATTTTGTATTTTATTTTTACTTGACATATATAGTTTTTATTTTGTTTTGAATTTAAGTCATGCTTTTGGGAGGAGAACTTTCCCTAGCCTCATCCCAACGCAACTAGTAAGACGTGATGGCTCGACACCGAAGGTTGAGATAGGCGAACAAGAAATCCAAGAAAAATGTTTAGAATGTTTTTGTAACCAATGAGGTGTTTTTGTGAAAGATGTGACACCAAGAAGCTTCTATAATAGACTTATGGGTAAAATACACGTAATTTGAAAGTAAAACACGAAAGCGAGAACTAAATATGCAAGCCTTAGTAGGATAATTATCAAAATTATGTCTTACTTGTTGAACAGATGAAATGATTAAGAAATGTTTGATGATAATATTACAAATATTTGAAGAAGTGTGATAGAGGTTTTGCCAATATTTCAGAAGTTGCTAAAAGTTGCTTGAAAGATAAGTTCTTGATTACAAATTTTACTGAATGAGTTAACATATGGGAATGAAAATGCGGATGTAGGAAAGTACACGTGAGAATGCAGGTGGAAATAAATGCTAGAACTTATAAGGTGAAGAGAGTTAAAGGATGTTGAATTCCTCACCTCTAAAAGTACACAAAGAAAGCGCACTATCTTTGAACTTTATGTACTCTTGACAAGGGTCTACAATTTTGGGTTTAAACTTACAACCCTTTCTTGGAAGTGCATATGTCAAATCATTAAACTCATTTTTATGAAAGAGGCATTCACGAACCTCTTTGTCATGTTCTTGATACATGGTGTGTGGGTGAGCATGACTATGTTTCTCGACCTTGTTTCCTATGTAGAGCGTTGTGTTTACTTGTGACACTTTCTGAATGATGAGGCCTTGCCCCATGGATATGACAAGCTTATTTTCAGACACACATGGGTTAAAATTGGGGTTTATAATAGAACAAACCTTAGAAATGGTTTTGATAGGCATTGTTTCAATCTCAGAATGTTCCTCTTCCTTTGCTAATTTTATCATCTTTACACCTAGACTTGGGTCGTCAGCAGGAAGAGATGCAAAACCGAGAATACTACACATCCCTTGTGGTTCAAACAAGAGGAAAACTGGATTATCACTCTCTAATGTTTTCATGATATCTTGTGTGGTCTTAGTGGACACTATTTCCACATATGTTGATTTACCCTTATCTATTTTTTCCACCTCAAATGTTTTTGGGTCAATGACCTTAGCCTTCAGAATGCCTGGGGTGGTCGGGACTAACTCTTTTGATAGAGGTGGTTTTATCAATTGATTCGTAGGAATTTCATACTCTATATGAACCCATTTCTTCTTCTTGAGGTTTTTGAAGTGTATATCGAAGGGCTTAGGATCCCCTTGAGAAATGAAGACTTCTCCCAAATGGAGGAATCTAACCTCCGGGAATAAGGTAGAAAGAATGGTCTTCATCGAATGAATCCATAGTATCTCAAGGATGTTATAACTTGTTTCCTTGTTGATAATGTAAAAATCCATCAAGATGGTTTTGGACCAAATGTGATGGGAAGAACTATGGTTCCAATCGAGGTTGTTTTAAGAGGCATCATACCTCGCAATGTGTTTCTTGTAGAGGATAAATTAATCTCTCCATACCATAACTTCGCAAGAAAGGGAAGGGAACTATGTTTATAGCAGCTCTGTCGTCAATCATGGCTCTCTTAATGTAATTGTTATAAACCTAGACTTGTACAAATAAGGCAGGATCACCTCTTCGAGTAATTTTAGTGTCAAATGACATCTTGTCTATATCGAAAACAAAACCGGTATCCCTATCACTCTGTCTTGGAGGATGTATGTCAAAGTCAATATGATTTATTTGAGCACTTGGATGAGGCATAAACCGGATTAGATGAGCAAGATCTAATGCATTGAGAAATGTAGAATGATGCGTAGGTGAATTCTTCAACAGATCTAAAAATGAAATGTGAGAAAAGGTATTGTCCAAATCGATATTAAATCATAGGCTCCTACTTTGGTTTTGAGATTATAGGAATGCCATCATATGGGAAGGAAAGAGTGGGTAGGGGTTGTGAGACATACTCCTTTTCTGAGTTTTTGTATTAATTTCAGTGGTTTACCTCTATCTTAACTAATCCCAAAATTTTTGTGTTATCGTTTGAGCCAAGGTTAGGAGCAACCTGAGAGTTATCGAAGTAAAGGTCTCTCATAATACTTTTTCCCTATAAGAATGCCCTTATTTATATTTTGAGGATTCACTTGGGTATCCCCAAGATGTTTAGGGTTCTCATTTTTAGGTGTGACATGTCCAATATGACTAGGATGTAGGTTTGTTTCAAGATTTTCTAGGAACATGTCTATAAAGAGTTGCATTTGGTTTTTGGGAAGTCTTTGTAGAAAATTTTTGCAACTACAGTAAGTCCTATCATCATGACCTCGAACCTTATGGAAACCACAATATAGGTTAGGTTCGTAATCTCCTGGCCTTCGATAAGTGTCGGTTGTTGTTGATTATAACCTTGGTTGTAGTTTTGAATTTGATTGTTATAACCATGATTTGTTGCCCCTCGCCGCGAGTTTTAATCTTGATTTGGGCCTTGGAGTGCGCTTTACTTTTAAGAGAGATGGTTTACATCAATTGTGTTGATCGAGGATACAATGTCGGGGCCTCTTTGATTTCTAGTGTTGTTATTTTTATGGTTGTTGGTGTTATTAATGTTTTTGGTTTGCTCAACAATGTCATTCAGGTGGAGCACCATTGTTGTGTTTCACACCTTTAGGTCCTTGGTTGTTGGAACCATTGTTTTGATAATTTATATTATTTTGATTTGGGGATACCAATTTTCCATTGGGACCATAGATCTTATGCCCACTATCAATAGTGGCTTGGTCAATCTGAAGTGCACCTTCCAATACTTCCTCATAACTACGGAAAGGAAACTTTGGACTTCCTCCCTAGTCTCTCGATTGAGCGAGTGAAGGAAAAGATCGCAAAGTTCCATCTAGTCCATGTTGGGTACACTTGCAGAGGAATAGAGAACTTGGCACCATCTTTGGATGAAATGGGTGGTAGATTCATTTTGCTCTTATCTAATATGCAGGAACTCCTAATCCTGTACACAACAACTTATTCATGTCAAATACTTTGATGAACTCGAAAACAAGTTTTTAAAGGAATGTATAAAATCTTCTAGAATATGGTAATAACAATCTAGTGTGATTCCTTTGAGAGTCTTTGGAAAGATCTTAACCACCACAACATCCTAAGGAATCAATTCCTTGATAGAAATAGCGTAGGCCTTGATATGAGCATTCGGGTCTCCCTCCCCTTAAACTTAAGAAGATCCATAAATGGGCGTGGAAGCATAACACCATGTATGGTGAAGTCAAGATGCTCCTTTAAGTACTTAGTGTATGTACACATTACATAAGACTCCACTATTGAAGATCCTTGATGAGGAGGTGGAGGAGGAGGAGTTCGATAAGAGTATCATATGTGTTGACGGGAATGTATGGATTTCCTTTATATGGTATGTAGGGAGTGGGAATGGCATATGGGTCCATCTGGGGGGATTTTGAGTATATGGGTATGTAAGGTGAAATGATACCAGGATATGGACTAGCGGATGTAAAACCGGGGAACATCACATTACCCGATGGATCGGTATTCGAGAACTCACTTCCACCCATCCCTTGCATAGGATAAGTTTGAGAAGGACGAGGACCCATCCATATTGTGTTAGACCCCATGAGAAGGTCAACTGGATTCATCTCGAATTCGGATAACCTTGTTGAATAGGATGTTGCCTTTGGTTGCTCATTGTTAGGGATGTATCCTTTGCTATTAAGCTGGATAATGTTACGCCCTACCGCATGAGTTGGTTGTGATGGTTGGTCTCTCTCTAGTTCTCTAATCCTCCATACCAAGGTTAAAATGACATCATTGGGAGAGGATTGAGTTCATTCAGAAGGGTACTGCGACATAGGGTTTGATTGGGAAAGCACATGATACCCCATTATGAGGCTGTTCAATGTTGTAATTATAGTCTTCTTCAGAGATAAGAACCTTAGGATAGGTTTCCGATACACTATTGTTGAACATATCAGAGGTGTGCACCTTCATCCTATCTAAGGACTCATCTATTTGGTGAAGAGGATTGGATATCCATGTAAAGATGTCATTTTTTGTTGATTGCATGGTGATGTGATGTTTTGACAAGATTCTAGGGTCAAGACCCATTCCGCTTGTGATGGTTACATGGTTTACATTGGGTTGAGTATATCATATGTTAAAAGGTTGATCTACCTCCTCTATCCTTGCATAACTAATGGGGCCTGAAGTGTAACCAGAGGAGGTTTGTACATTGTTCGTGTAATTGTCTGCCCATCTTGAAAGGGAAGGGAGTTGTTGTGGTTGAATGTTGGTGTAGTACATATCAATTCTAAATGGCCCACCTAGCTCTCTACCAGACATATTTTATAAGGTATAGAATACCTACCAAAATAGGGGAAGAAATGGAAAGGTGAGGTAATAACAATGAAAGTAATGGATAAGAAGGAATCAATCCTTCATGTCGGGTTCACCAATTTATACGGATGAAAATTGATATGCAAACTTCAACCGCACTTCGACCCCCGAGGTCGTGCTGTGGAAATCGATGTAGAAATGTGTGTGGCTATCTATAGGAGGATCAGTGACTAAGATCTGGTAGTGTGATCTCCTAGTAGTTGAGTTGACAAATGGGATATTTATAGGCTATAAATGGGTAGTGTAAATTCCGATGGTTTTTTAAATTGAATCTCAATGTTAAACTAGTTTTAAGTGTCCAAATTAACTAAGATGAAACCAACAATCTATGCTACTGGTGAAAGGGAAACTAATCTAAACAAATCATAAAACTGAAATATTACAATCACACACAATAAATTACTTCTATTCTAAATGACTAAAACATTTATACACTAAAACTAAATAAGCGAGATAACCTAGTGTGGTTGTTCGCTTTATCTTGAGTGTATTCTAATTAATGTTAACATAAAACAAGAACTCTTCCAAATAATTTATGAAATGTAGACAACCTCCTATACATATTCTCTCCTTCAAATCCACAGGGATAGGATGAAGAAGATCTATCGCTGGAGACTACTATGAAAGATTTAAACCCTCTTGGAAATTAATTAATTATTTGCAAATGAGAGAAAATTGATTTATGCTCTATTTGATATGATATAACCGTAATAAATTACAACAATGAAGGAAATAAAAAAACAACTCCAACCCAAAATTCATAGAACAAAGGTAAATCCAGCTATCTAGTAATTTGTCCCCTCAGTTTGTCCTTTCATTCTCTATTTTTCTAAGGAATTTGGGAATTCAGAGGCAACATCAGGAGAAAGTACTTGAGCAATGGCAACTTGAATGCAGTCTGGTTGCAATACAAGTAGAAGAGAGATAACAAAATATATCGAGCTTGGCTATGCAATTTCTAGCAGGATTATGGCAACAATACTATGCAAGATACACAAAAATTCTTAGGCCATTTGCTTGAATACAAGCATGGAATATATAGGAATTAGGTTGGGATGTGCCTTCATGCACAAGGCAACCTTGGAGTGCCAAATCATTGGGTGAAGAGGAAGTTAAATATAATTAAATCTATTTAAAAATAGAAGAGGGAAGGAATACTATGCAAATGAGACTATTTTTAGGTAATTTGGCTCACAAACACACCTTGGAAGTCAAGTTAAGTGAAACGTCGCATGTTTAAATCATGCATGAAGTGTTTTGGAAAAAACGCACATGACCACCACCTTACGTAGGGTGACGATTGCAGAATCACCGCTATGTCTTGGGCGGCGGTCACAAAACCTCCGACCTTCCTGGGCAGTGGTTACAAAACCGTCGCTTAGGTAGGGCAATGGTTTTGACACTAAAGGCCAAAACATAGGGAGAAAGAAGTGGGAAGCTGGAAGGAAGTGTGGAAAATCTAATTACAGGTGTCTAGGCTACAAATATACACTGCGAATGAACTTAGGAACTCGAACACATTTTGAAAGGACATGAATCATCATTGGGGACATTGAATTTTTGATGTGTACAGAAACCCTGGATGAAAAATGGCTCAGAGTTGAGCAACATCATCAGATCTATTTGAAAAGATGTGTAATCAATAAAATAAGAAAGTATACAAATGAGAAATCCAATTAGGAGACCTTATATTGAGGTTAGACAACCAAATTGATAAAAAAACAAGTGAAGGAAGGAAATTTAGACCAAAATGGTTAGGCCCGTACCAAGTAATGGAAGACTATAAGAACGGTGCATATTGTCTGTGTACTTTAGAGGGTGAGGATTTTGGTAAGTCTGTCAACTCACTTCACCTTAAACGCTTTTACATATAGTCACTTGCATCTCCACATTGTACATTATTGCATTCATACCGCTTTGTCATTAACATTATCATCTTATGAAATTGTAAACTGGAAACTTACTTTTCAAGTAACTTTTAAAGCTTAGAATGTTGGAAAATTTCTCAAATCATATCTCCTAAATATTCACTTCACTTATTCAAATTACTCTATCTATCTCATCATTTCAGTTCATGAGACAAAATCTTGATAAAGTGACTCTGCGAGGACTTGTATACTTAGTTATCTTCATAGTTTCTTCCATTTCAAGTGTTTCTTGCCCTTAGTTTCTTTAGGAGCTTTTTAGTGATAAATATTTCCCTAAAAACTCTCTATGACAAAAACATTCTAAACATTTCACCCGAAATATTTGTTTTCCTATCTCAACCTTTGGTGGTGAGCCCTCGCATCCTACTAGTTATGTGGGGTTGAGGCTAGGGGAAAATGTTCCCTCCTAAAAGCATAATTCAAATTCAAAAGAAGAGGAGATAAATAAACAATAAACACAAAATTATTTCATTTACAAATAAAACTACACTTCTTGGCCCTACCAATATTCGGTGATGAGCCCATGCTTCTTACTAGTAGCATGAGATTGGGAAAGGAGGGAAGTGCCCTTACTTACCTATGTTTTGTCCTCGGTGATGAGCCCATGATTCTTACTGGTAGCATGAGGCAATATGTAGGGGGTCAAAATAAAAAAATACAAAATGTAAATAAATAAACAAATAAAAGTGATTTTGAAAATTCCCATGAAAATGAACTAGATGTGTATGTTAAGAGAGAATTGTTCCTCAAAACAATATTTTGTTAATAAATAGGTTATCCATGAATCTAATTCTAGACGAACATGTAAAAAAATCATTTTGAACTATGTAGTTTATCTTGATTAGGGTTGAGTTGCAATTTTCTAATTGGATCTTTGTCAGAGTTTTTTCTTTTGATAGTTCTTCACATTCATAATCTTCAAATCATAAAACTCACATTCTTCTTAACTCTTGGTGATGAGCCCTCACATCCTACTGGTTGCGTGGAGTTAAGAATGGAGTGAGTTCATCTTTTCATCATATCACATTCAACACATTTTTCCAATGAAATAGAAATGCTAAATATTATTTGAAAACAAAGTGTCGAATATAAAATTTGTTTTCACATGCATAATCATAACAAAATAATTTTTACCACATTGCATCATCATCCATAACATACATTCTAAAACATAAAAATATCAGAAAATTCCAAACCATCTAAGAGTACACAGATGAGATGAACCATAACAAAGTTAACTCTTACAAGGAATGCCAAACCAAAAAGATTCCCACATGTATATATGTATAATATCAAGTTTCTCATGTGTACAATGCTGTCACACTATAGAGTAAGTGTGGTAAAAATTCTCAATCGTGAGCCCAAAACATATAAAAATAAGATATATGTATCAAAAATTGTCTCAAAGAAATAATGGCCCTAAGCCTATCCCTCCTTCATAGACCCCTAAGAAGGGGAAGAAGTGACACATGGACTCCTGTTGCTGCTCCCATAATGAGAGTGACTCAAAGGCAACATAAGAACCTCCATGTGTAGACCTATGAGATTGCCTGTGGTCCTTGTGTAAAGTGATATCTAGCCTCATCTGGGTCATCGCCTCTGCGACATGCCAAGGCTGGCACAAACATGTCGGTGTGGCGACCTATCATCGTTGGGTTCCTGTGTCAATAAGCAACTCGATATCTAGTCATCTTCTTAAGGATCACAAACATATCAAAGAGCGTTGAAGAGTTCGCCATTATTCTACAAAGAGTCAGTAAAGTGAAAATAAATAAGGGCGAGTTAGATTTTTTTGAAAACAAAACAAAAATGAGAGTATCTTGCTAACATCTAGTCTAACAAAATAAATATAGTGAAAAGAGTGTTTTAATCACTTAGATATCCAGGTATTCACTTGGCTCAATGACTATTGTTGGTATGGGAACTGGTACATGCTCCTCCTAAACTCTAATCTCATCATCATGCTATAAGTGCACCAATGCCTCCTCCTCTATAGTAAAGGCATCCTCTGTGTGTGCCGTCTCCTCCTCTACATGTCCCTCAACTCTAGCGATTTCTGCCATCAAGCCTCTCCAATAGCTTGCCACTTTGAGTTTGAATCTCCCACCGAGTCTAAACATGTCTCAACCTCATCCTCCTCCTTCTAAGAACTCGGGCCCACTCAATCAAGCATCTGTTAGGCCTAATTATGGCCCCAACGATGAGGTCTCAGGTGTAGCTCATGGTGTACCATTCGAATCCCATGCATGGTGTAGACACCTATTGGTATAGCGTCCATTGTCATCTCACATTCACGCAATTTCCATTCTCGCTTCTCTTTTTCTTAAATTAAATGAAATCCCATCTATTTGCTCACCTTGTTTAATTAATTATTAAATGGGATCCATATAAACCCATTTAATAATTGACTTTTGCATTATCCCCCATCTCTCACAAATTATTAAATCCATGGGTATTAATATACCCATCCGACACCCCTTTCTAAATGGAATCTATCATCTCACCTACCATGTCAATCATGCTCCCCACTCCATCTAATAATTCAAGCCGTGGTCCCCACATGATCACATCATATCTCTTAACTCAGGTTACTTTACTCAACCTTGAGTATCATTTAACCTGCAGTTTAACCTCACATCCAAGCTATAAATATGGGTTTTCCCCCATATTTCAAGGGACTCAAGACCTAGACGTGGACGAATGTGTTTCAAGAAGACCTAGAGAGACCTAGGCCTAGAGAAGAGAAGAAAGAGCTTAACTAAGTTCTGCAAGTTTGAGGAAGAAATCTTTGCCATGGTTCATTATCTTGCCATCTTGATGCCCGGTTCATCTCCATAGTAGAGCACAAGCTAAGTTCTCTCGTCATTTTAGTTACTTGTCATTTTATATTCCATTACTATTGTTCATGATCTATTATTATCTTGTCTGACATGGGGGTTGACATCCTCCAAGGGAGTTAAAATCCTCTTAGAATCGGTATTGTCTGGGCAACCCCACATATTGTGATCTAATCTTATCTATTTCAGTTTTGTAGATCCAACTTCTTTATATCATGCATCTATCTTATTTGCGCCCGTAGATCCACATCTACATCTGAGGTCCTAAGCCCTCCATCATTTGAAGTTGTTGGTGGCTCCTAGTATCGACCTTCACCCGCTCGAGAACGAAGTTTCTGTACAACATTTTGGCACGCCTGGTGGGACCAGATCCTAGATCTGGTCATTTTGTTTGTTATTTTATTCATCTTTTCTAACTTGCTTGTTTGTAATATCTTAGTATTTGTCGATTTCAGGTCAGTATGATCACTCATTGAAATCACCAGGAGGTACATGCTCTGCTTGTTTTCTGTTGACATCTACCCACATGGGAAGAAAATTTGGAAATTAACCTTGTTGCTTGGTTGTGTTTTCAAGTTTGATTGCGTAATTCATTATTCTCCTAGTGGTCGTCACGTGATAGATTTTGTGAATATTTCATTGTAAGCTTACTCATTTATAGGATTTAATGTGATCCCACCATGTGGTGTCCTTTGTACATGTGGTCATTTTTGTCATCACGAAGGTAAGTTCGTTGTGTTGTTTGGAAAGGGCGTATACTTCGTATTAAAATTTCATGTTATTGCTATTTAAAAATATATATACAAAACAATTAACACAATTAAAAACAAGATAAATATTAAATTAAATTATAAACAATAAAAATAAAAAAAAACTTTTAGAATCCTAACTAAGCCATCTCCACTCCCCTCGGCCCACCTACCTATCCCATCCACCGACTCCCTTCCATCCATCTCCCTTCCACTCAACTCCATCCGACACCGAGCTCATATCCCGACTCCCATGTATTTCCCCAACTCCATGCGAGCTCCCATTAGACTTCTCCTCTATCCGATCTCCCATCTCCTTTCCACTCCAGTGAACTACCACCCCCACACACCTCTCCCTGGTTGAGTCATCCTATTACCTCGCGACTCCCTCACCGAGTTCCCACCATCCTCCCTTCTCTCCACAAGCCACCGTTTCCTCCACACCCGCACCGAGCAATCTCCTGCCTCATCGTCTCCTTCCACCCATGGGCTCACTTCCTGCCTCTTGCATTGCTCTCCATTGACCCTGATCTCCTATGTTTGAGCTCTCTCCGTTCCCCTCATACAACTATCTCTACACCTCTTCCCAACTGCACTACATTCTATCCCCACACAACTCTTTCCATCTGCCCGAGCTCCTTTCCCCTTCCACATCTCATCCTCACCCAACTCCCTACAACAACTACTTGAGACTGTTCATAGACCGATCTCCATCCCCCTCTGCCCGAGCTCCCATCTGATTTCTCTCCCCGACTCTCTTATCCCCATCTCCACCAAGATCCTCCTTTCTTCAACCACTCGACCATTTCCTCTATCCCAATACCCGCTACTCCCTCCCCTGTGATGTTCTCCATCCTCCTTCCACCTATCTCTTTCTTCCCAGATCTCCATCCTCCTCTATCTAAGTTCCCATCCAGCCTTCCTTCCTACACGAGATCCTCACCTCTCCCCCGACTCTCTTATCCCCGACTCCATGCCCATACTCGGCCATGCCCCTCCAACTACTCTATCTGATTGCCTCCCTTCTCCCTTCCTCTTGACTCTGCCCCACTCGCCCCACATATGGCTCGACCCTATCCTCCACCCCCAACCCATACACCGACCCACGTGGTCTTCACCTCTCTCCATGCACACTTTCCCCGACCAAGAGGACCCCTCCATGCGAACTCCACATGGCTCAACCACACACGCACTACATATTTATTTAATAATTTTTAATTTTGACTCACCGAGTGCATTTCCTTTTAGTTAATAATTTACTTCATAGATTAGTCTTATAGTTTTTATTTTATCATTCTATAGTTCATTTCATAGCTTATCATTTCGAATCTATTGACACATTGTATAGTTTATCATTCCATCGTCTCTCATTTTGGTACGGGTTGAACATTTATTAATTTATCTTATATGTTTATTTCATAGATTAAAATTATAATTTTCATTTTCGCATCGCAATTACTCTAATTGACTAGGAACATTAAACTACAATTTTATTAATTAATTAAATTAAATTCATTTTTTTAACTACCTTAACTAATAGCATTTATTATCTTCTTGCAGGATAACATCTACAACATTGCGACCAAAACAATAACGTTGTCAAAGACCAATGTTTAAACCAAACACACCGCACAAAATACTTTTACTGACCTTATCTACAAACATAGACGGTGCCATTTTAGGTTACTTGGGCGTTCCTGGCCACTGACCATCGCCTCCAAGTACACCATCATCACATGCGATCAAATAAATAGAAAAAACATTATCCAGATCCCTCTTTCCAGTCGTGAATGGTGCACTTTTAAGGTCACTAGATGTTTTGGGTTCGTGATTAATACCTCTAAACACGTGCAATCAAATAACACCGATAATCAATTCTCTAGGTATTCCTCATTTTTCTCTTTTCGCACTTTGAATTTTCCCTTCTCTGAGTGATTGTCCACATCGAATGTCATATTTCATTTTGGATTAAAAGGAACCTTTCTTTTTTGCATCCTGCTTGCTTACATAGCCTAAGTAAAGGATTTAACTCTCTGCATTTCACTTATCACACACTGCCTGAGACTGCACAAACATAATTAACACATCAAAATGTTCCTCTCACCTAGTTAACTGATTGGGACTTAAACACCCAACATGAAACCGTCTCAGACATCTCCCAATCCATAACTACCTGAAACTAGCCTTAGAATCCTTTAGGCACCTTCATTACCTACTTTTCTTTTCTGATTCACATCCTCTAAATTAATCATGATGCTAAAAATATTTTGCTTGATTTGTTTGTCAACAACATACATAAACAAATGTTTCTCTACTTCACACCTATTGTCGCTCTCTCTCGAATCAAGACAAACAAACAATCTGATTTATCCAATGATGTTATTTCTTCCGACAATCTCACCCAACAAGATACACAACTCAAAACCACACCTTCGAGTTACTCAACCTCTAGTCTCCGTGGTATCACCTCATGAGAACCATGTCATACAAAATTGTGCTCACCTCAACACCGACCCACATATCCCTCGTCAAGCCAGTCTTCCTAAACCAATCACACCACCATATCCTACTCCTCTAGATACACTCGAATCTCCTCCTAACCCCATATATGACTTCTTACTCCAAAAATATCCTATAATCTCTCAATCCTCTCAATCTCCTAAATTGGTGGATCACATTCCACCCACATCCCATTTTGACAATTCCATTAATAGGCATGTCCAACCATCTCAACCTCTTCACACTTACATTCCTACCCATCGTATGCTCCAACCATCTCAAACTCTTAACACACATATCCCCGCTTATCATCATGCCCCTATTGCTCAACATCAATCCTATAAAAAATCCCAACCTGTGACACATGTTAGTCCTTACCAAGAAGCTCCCCAAACACCTACATATCCACAAATTAATCAACTGTCTTATCAAACCATTCCGCAAACATCCTATCCACAAACTTATCAACCACCTTATCAGATGTTTCCCCAACTACCCACACACTCACAAACACATCATTCGCCTTATCAAACTAATTTTCAAACCACATAGCCGATCCAATCTCAACCTTACAACACCTTGAGTGATTCAATTCACGCCTTAATGAATTGGTTATCCAGTTTAGAAACCCTTACCGTAGCATCCAAAAACACCTTATCCTATGAGCACATCTGTAATGAACCCATTCATCATCGGTTCCAATCAAACCCTATCCCCCTCATTGGAAACTTCCCGCATTTACTAATTTCAACAACAAGGAAGATCCCCAACAACATCTCCTCACATTTAAACACACATGTTGTCTTATTGCGCATGATCTTGATCTACTTCTTCGCACTTTCCCCTGTCTGTTTTTTTGGTCTCGGGTTGGGTGGTACAATAGTATCCTATGACATTATTTATTCTCTTTCACTCAACTTCAACTTGTTCTTGAACACTTTTTGTTCTGCAAAACACTTTTCTATCAATATCACATGTAAAACCACTATCGCATGATGTTATAAACCAACTATCCTTCACTATCCCGTAAACCGAACTCATCGACTTGTACAAAACATATATCATCCACTTTGCAAATCCAATCATTCCAAACCTTTGATGAAGATTTCACAATGGCTCATAAACTTGAAACTGTGCCATTGAGTAGGGTCATCTTAAACTAAGTTCAATTAAATCAAAATTTGAATCCACTAAACCATTCACACATAATGATGAGTTCAAGGGTGCGACCAACACTGTGGTCATTGAACCCTCATCCCCATCTACATCAAGCACATGGTCTCAACAACGATCTCCTCAATCAACAACCAACTACACTCCTTAGGAGAATCATATAGTTATGTATTTGATAAGTTGATGAGCGTAAACTCCATTCAAACTTGCCTCCCATACGACCCGTGGACAACTCGCAAGCCAAGCCTATTTGGTATCACGAAGCCCACTATTGTAAATATCATCAAGTCAAAGGTCACAACATTGAGAAATTTCATTCCTTCAAAGATCATGTCCAACAACTCGTAAATCAAGGGGATATCCAAATTGATACCTCCACTGCACAAACTAATCAACCACCAACAAATCAAGCCACACTCTTTACATCTCAACTATCAAATGCTTGTATGGTTGACACTGTCAATCAAGATCCTATCTTATCACCAACTCCGCATGTCCCTACAGTGGACATTATTCCCATTCCTTATGTGGAACCTGTCACACCTACATCAACTTTCACTACCTATCCTGAACCTACACCTTCTCCTGTCCTTATCACATCCACATCAAATTCAACTATACCATCCATTTCTGCCGCTTCAAATACACCCCAATCTACCACATTAGATTCCTCCTTAGCACCCATTTCAGCCCCACTCATATCCACACATAACCCTATGTCTCTCACACCTATTCATTCACCGACATCTTCATCAAATACACTTGTTACTACACCTACATTACTCACAACCTTCCCAAAAACTTAGTTCTACTACATGCACCCTTACAACCCCACCTTCGACATAAAAACATATCATTCTTACCCCTCAAAACATTTATGAAAAAACCGAGTCCTTTTACTTCTACATCCAAAAATGCTCCTATATTTGCTGCATTACCCATACCCATAAGGTCTACCCCATCGGTTATCACACCACCCACATCTCCACATATTCCAAATATGCCTACATCCCTATCTATCCTAGCTACCCCTATATCTATCCTACCAACAAATCCACCTATCCCTACCCCTGCAATCTTTACCTATATCTTCGCCCATGGTTGCATCACCCAATCTACCCCAATATTCTTTACCTAATCCTTCTATCACACCAACCCAATCCTCTTGATCTGTAACCCTATCAAATATACCCCTTGGATCATCTACTGAACCAACACATCTACCTCAATCAAATAAAGATGATTTTCCTTCTCCCTCTATAAAATCAACTCTTCCCATGCCAAAACCGAAACAATCCACATCTCACATAGATATCATTAATCACATCATACAAACACCTATCTCTCCATTAATGTCCTCATCTTGTTTTAGGACATTTTCTCCATTAATAACCACACCACCATTATCAGATCCTCCGGTTGAAATTATAATCATTCCTGCTAGAGGTAAATCTTCTCGGTTGAAGTCTAAGGCTTGGGAAAACATCCCTGATAGTCCCCTGTGCATCCTCGGAAACATTCAGGTTTTCCCTCTTCTCAACAATCCAATGCCACAAAATCCATGATAGGATCAGTCTCGCCATCTACGACATCTTGCAATAATCAATCCACATCCAAAAAATACAATCCTTTAAACAAATTTGATTTGTCCTCCAAAATAAGAAATTCACCCATCCAATCTACATCTACTTTTTCTCCCAACTCCAAGCTGAAATATCCTATCAAAACCCACAAGATTTACCTTCCCCATGACACTTCAATGGGGTCTTACATAGATATCCTTCGACATTTAACTCGAATATCTACCATCACACTTCCTCCCATTAAAGCCTTTAATCCCTATGGTCCCAAGCCATCATGGTTCAATCCTAATTGCAGTTGTACTTATCATCGTACCTCGGGCCATGACATCGAACATTGTAAGGAATTTGGTCAATCATCCACAACCTTATTGAGAAAGATGATTTCCTCATTCAGGGAAAGTTCCTTCTCCATCTACATTGAATCTAATTCATATCCCATTTTCGAGTCTCCCATGATTCCTTCATCCACATCATCCCTTAACATCCCTCATGCACATGAAATTCCTCCTAAGGAAGGTCCTCCATTGTTCATCAATACCACTTATCTTACCAAGCACACTTGTGGTCTTCGATCATTTACCCCATCCAAATCTAAAACAATCTCATCTAAACTCTTTTGACATCCTTTAACTCCTTCACATTTAACTCATTGGGGAACAAATTTCCCTCGCCCTTGAGCATCTTATCCACACAACTCTCTTTTACTAGGGACTTCGCTCTTGACATTGTTTTGTCTACCTCCTTCACATTCATTCAAAACTATTTCTACCCAAATCCTCACTCATTTTAAGTCCACCATTGTGGCCATATTTATGCCTCTTTTGGGGCATCATATTTTTCATTGAAGTCCTCTTTTGAGGCCATGTTTGTCTCTCCATTGAGGGACCCCTTTTCTCAAAGTCCACCATTGTGGCTATATTTGTGTCTCTTTTGGGACACCGTTTATTTCATCAAGTCCTCCTTTGAGGCCATGATTGTCCTTCTATGTTTATGTCTCTCTTGGGGCATCATTTATTTTCATCTAAATCCACCATTGTGGTCATATGTTCATTTCCTTCAGGACATAGTTTTGTTTCCTACTTGGCTATCATCTCATCTTATTGCAACTTCACTATTTTTCCCTCTCGTGGTGGTAAACCAAAGATGGAACCTCTTAATGCATTGTACTTGTGACCAGTCTATTGTTAGCATATCTACCAATGATCACTTAGTTACATATTTAGATTATTCCTCCATCTTTATCCCCTTCCATTTGTCATTGTAATGATCTAAATTATGTTGTCTGCCTTCACTACTTTGATGTGACCTCGTAACCATTACATCCGTCACCTTCTCATTATCCTATTGCAGCCATGCAGAGGGTCCAGGGTGTCTCTTGTATATTACTTATCCCCTCTTAAGTGGTTTACTTGACTATTCCCAGCTCTCCGCCATGTGAAACTCAAATTACGTATGCAAAAAGAAGTCAAAGTTATTCAAAAACAGACTAATCCCTCGAAGGACAGTTGTGCATACAAAACAAGAAATGCAGAAAAAAAAATCAAAGCAAAATAAAAAGAAATAGACCGTTCCCTTAAAGGACAGCTATCATTATTATTCTTGCCATCCATATTATGTATAAAGTAGACCATACCCTCAAAGGATGACTACTTTGTTATTATGGCATCTAAAAAGGTTTTCCACATTGATCAACCTTCCTTTATCAACATTTTCAAAAATATTTCTGCTACTTGTTCTTTGCCTTTCCTACAGACTTAGGGCATAGATTTAAGGAACACCACCTTTAGAGAACCCTCTTCCCATGTACAAGTTATATCTCAATCCCTTCGTCATGTCAAAATTAAGATTACGAGCATCTTTCATCCATATTTCCATTATGATATTTTTGTATAACTAATTATCGTTGGTTATGTGTTAACACCTGCTATTGGCTGCAAGTGCAATGCCTTGAGTGGTAACCTTTTCTTGTTTATATCAATCCGATTGAAACATAGTTTCCTATACGCCCTTACTGACTATGTTCCATTCATCACATCTAAATCATATTTTACAAAAATCACATCAAATTTCACACTATGAATTCTATATCTATCCATCATCTCCATGAATGCATTTGCAAATACACTTTTCAGTTTGTGAATTCTACTTGATCACCATTGCAGTTTGCGAATCCTACTTGAGGATCCTTCTCAAGGCAAGTTCGTTATCCTGCAGCTCCTTATCTCTCAACATGTTCAACAACATCTTTGATCCATTGCTCCTTGCTCTCCATTTCCACTCATCACCATTTGTCTCCACATCATCCTTCTCACCTTTCTATCCCCTTGCACGATGCCAGATATCTTACTTGTCTTTCCTCTTGAGTTTCCCTTTCACTCTTTCGCTTTCAGTTTGAAAATCTTACTTAACCATCCATATAGCTAGAGAATCTTAGTTAAGGTATATATTCTTCCTTGGATTCTCTTGCTATATTAGCTTCTCCATTTCCTCTTTAAGTGGGACGAAAAAAATCACCACTAAAAACATCTTTCCACTCCTCCTTTTCTACTTGACATAATTGCATCATCACTCCCACCACGTGGGCATCCCAATTAAGGATTTCCCTTACACTCTCCATCTACGTTGCATATGTTCCTCCATCCACTCATGTCACACTCCTTTGTTTCCTTGTTATCACTTTGATATCATCTCCTTTCATCTCTTATTCCATTTTGATATACTGATATGCTCAGTCTTTTCATCATTCTTATTCTTCTTCGGTTTAGTGATCCTACTTAACCATCCCCGTCGTAGGAAATCTTACTTAAGAGTTCCTCTTAAGAATGGTTTTAATCATCGACCCTTACACTTCCCATATTATCTTCCTCATCTTCTATCTCCTAGCTCTCATCGTACTCATCCACTCCAACCAACCATTCCACACCTGCATCCAATACAATGTTGTCTTTCTCCTTCCATATTGTCACTTTGCCGGTTTGGTGATCTTACTTAAATCTTCTGCGACATGGCAATCTTACTTAAGAGTCCTTCTTAAGCATGATCGTCATCCCTGTACTCACCCACTACCCCACATTCTCTCCATCTACATTTTCTCATCATTTCCCATCATCACATCCTCTCACCTCCTCTTCTATTCATGCGAAACACCACTTCTTGCTTGGTCCCCTTTTCATCTCCATCATCTCCTTTGGGTAATCTTACTTAACCATTGCTTCTCCATTCATTTCGTGTCTTGTTTCTTCATTTTTATCTCATTAATTCTCATCCACTTTGCATTCTCTCCTCGCCTTCATCTTCCTACGCATCATTATCCCTCCTTTATTTACTCTTTCCACTCCGTCTTATAGAGTTCTCCCACATATCTACCCCCATATTTACCCGTCATTGTCATTGGTCTTCCTCTAACATTATTTCATCATCATCTTCTATTTCCACAATATTAATTATCGGTGGACTTCTCCTAAAAATCACTCATCCACATTTTGCATTGCCTGAATCCTTTTCTTTGACCTCCTCCATTTTATCGAATGTTCCAAGGAGAAAATCAACAATGACCTTATACTTTTGAAGGACCTCATTTTTACATTGGTACTCTCCTTTGACCGATTGATGAAGATTTGTGAATCTCGTAGATTTTAAGGTCTTGGATACCTAAAAGAATATCATTAGTTAATCTCATGATTAAAGCTTCATATTTTGCCATGTTGTTGGTACACTCAAAATCAAGCTTGAATGATAATGGGATGGGAATGTTCCAAGGTGGTATTATAACATCATCGAATCCTATTCCTTGTTTACATATAGGGTCATCGAAGAAGAGGATCATTTTAATGGGGAAAAATATGATTCATAATCATCATATTCAATGATATTGTTAATGGACTCATTGGGGAAACATTCATGAGGTGGCTAATTATCTGGAAGAGGTGCTTCAACAATGGTATGGCCTTTAATGGATTTTTGTGGTATAATTCTAAGTCAAATTTAGTCATTAACATGAGCCATCGGGTTATGTGGTCATTATGATAAGGTTTGACATGCATGGATTTAAGCGGGTTAAAACTAGTGATGACGTATGTTTTGTGATTAAGAAGATAATGTCGTAATTTGGAAGTGGAAAAATACAATGCACAACACAAATTTTTGGCTTCAGTATAACGTGTCTCATATTCATGAAGCATGTGACTAATGTAGTACACACTACCGCTCATGGCCTTGATTATCACGGTGGGTGAGCATGGCTCTAAGGCATGTTCTGAAGTGGATATGTATAAGTAAAAAGGCTCTCCATCATGAGGTGGAGTAAGGATAGGTGGTGATAATAAATATTGTTTGATTTGATCAAAAGCATTTTGGAAATTAGAATCCCAATGGAACTTGACATCTTTACGGAGTAGATGATGGAATGGATGATAACGGTCCTATTGTTGTTATATGAATCACCAAATGGACTACAATTTTCCCTGAAGGCTACACAATTATTTAAGGTTAGATGTTGGAGGCATTAATTGCCCTTACTTTTGTAGGATTGAATTCAATTACATGGATAGATATGATAAATCCCAAAAGCTTTCTAGTGAGAAAACCAAAAACAAACTTTATAGGATTAAAGAAGGAAAAATGGAATGAGACAAGTGAAGATTGATTCAAGGACTTCGAGGTCAGCTTTTTTGAGATTTTGGAATTTCCGAGTAAATCATCAATGTAATCCTCAAAATTTTTGTGGAGAAGGTCATAGAAGATATATGTCATGAAGCATTGATATGTTGCCCATCATTTTTAGTCCCAAAATGCATGACAAGATAATAAAAGGTTCCCGATGGGTTATAAAGATGTTTTGAGTTGATCATTAGAAGAAATGATAATTTGATTATAACTAAAAAAACCATCCATAAGGGAGAGCATTTCATGGCCTGTTGTTAGGTTGATGAGTTGATCTATGTTTGGGAGAGGGAAATCATCTTTTGGGCAAGAAAGATTGAGATCCCTAAAATTTATGTAGAGATGTGAATCTTTTCTGAAGCTTTAGTTACAGGGATGACATTGGAAACCCATTGTGGATAATCAATAGGTATGATGAAGTTAGTAGTTAAGAGGCACTACAACTCTTATTTAACAAGGAGAGCTATATGAGGATGTATATTTCGAGTTTTTGTTTGATTGACTTAGCATCATAGGATACATGACTATGTTGTATAACAATATTGGGATCAATCCCGGGAATATCACTATATGAATAGTGAAATCTTGATGATGTATTTTCGGGAAGGATGTGAAGTCATATAATTCTTGTGGACGAGAGAATATGGCCAACTTTAACCATGTGTGGATCACATGAGGTTCCTAAGTTAACGTCGATGGTTGATTCATTAAGAAGGGTAGGTGTATCAGATGGTAATATTTTACGAAGAAAGTAATCTTCATCTCCCATGTGAGAAAGGATATCTTGGTCGTCTTGACATTGAAGGATATCTATAATAGTGAATCTTCATTAATTATTTTTGGATGAAAACGTGATAATGTTTTGTCGGAGTGACTTGATTGATAGGTGAGTGGTCTTAAGGATATGGTATTGATTAAAAAAGTTGGATGGGATAGGTATAGTATCATGTATGTATCCATAGAATCCTTAAGCTTGGTGAATGATGATGATTCTGGTTTGAGAATGGATATGGGAGTTTCTTGTTCGGATGTAGTGGTCTTAGTGATTTCAAAGATAATTTTTTTATAACCTAGACCATTTTTCTCACATGGTTTGAGGTGCGTAGGATAGGTTGGTCATCTATTCCTTGTTCATAATGTCCAAGGCCAAATCCTTTCCATGCACAATGATGGAGATACATACGAGAAAAGTTGGGGTTATCAAGAGATTTAAAATTTGATTTAAATGACATTGCATGATGTGTGAGCGAATCATATGAGATGATGTATTGTCAATTCCGCCATAGATGAGATTCATGTTGAGGTATGTTGGTCCATAGGAAATAACATCGCTTACATCCGTTTAGGTTACGTGGATTGTTTATCGGGGCGACCGTATGTTTTATGTGACGAAATGGAATTAAGCATAAGAAGGTGATACTTGAGAGTGAGGAACTTTATGAAATTAGTGATAGAAGCATTTTTGAAAATATGGAAGAAGGTATCATTGTGTTAGTGGATTCTTGATCTGATGATTCAAATGTGGACTTAGGTACCAATACATCATTTGGGTAGTACACATCATGTAGCGATCAATGAAAGGATTGGGATTAGTAGGGACCGTATAAGTCCAACCTTCATGTTCATATTTAAGACAATGATGGAGAGTGGAAGGAACAAAATGCATGGTGCGTATCCAAGGGCATCCTAGTAACATATTATATTGAAATTCCCCTTCTATGATGTAGAAGATTTTTGGTAAGGTTTTGACACCAACTTTGAGTGGTAGGATGACAAGTACCTAGCGTGGGTGCGATTGTATCATTGAAAGAGCGTAATATGACAAGAGTTTGAGAGACAACTATATTAAGTACCTTAAGTTGTTCAAAGGAAATGGAGGATATAATATTGATGGTATGCCACTATCAATCATGACTCTTTTGATAGAAATGTCATTGATTTGAGTGGTAATAATGAAAAGGGTAAATCATGGTCTTTTGGTCTAAGAGAAGGTATTTCGGATGGTTCAAATGATATGGAGGTGGATGCTTTAAGAGCACCTACAAATTTTTAAATAAATTGTGTCGCATTAGAAGGTATAGTGATGGATTGAAGGGCTTCTATCATGGCTTGATTATGGGTAGGTGATGTTTGGAAAAGTTCATAGAGTGACATTCGGACAAGATATTGGTGTAATTGTTTAACGATGACCTTTTGTATCATAGTACAAGGTGGTGTTGTTGTTTGTATACAAATTTTGGCCTTTGGCGATGGTGTGTGTTTGGATTCCTGAGAGCTAAAGAAATCGAGATTTTGGATTTACTAGGTGGAGATGGTAACTCAGAAGGGTGGAGGTGTGTTTATAGGGTCCTACTTCTCTGAGGCTCGGATGATGCTTTGTCATAATCTTGAGTATGAGTAGTGACATGGATTGCATCGAATTGATGAATCAAGGTTTCAGGGATGGATTCTTCTCATGATGTTGTGGTTGATATCAATGTTTTGTTTGAATGAGAGGGAAGAAAGAGTGAACTGCCAATCTTCTCAATTTTTTGGTGGAAAGATTTCCAATATTCTATGAAGTGGCCTCGTGTTCTATGGAAATCACATAAAGCATCAAAGTTGTACCAAGGGTTTCCATCCATAATGATCTGATGACTTAGGAGGTGGTAGTGTAATGGGATATTTCTTAAGAAGGTCATCTAGAATGGTAGTGTAATGCCCTTTAGGTCCGAATGTAGATGGTAATAAAAGACCATTATCCCTCTTGGGGAAAGTGAGAGTGGATGGTTTGACCATAGGTTTTTAATTAGTAGCCGTAGAGGGTTTCTAGCTATTATAACAAATGATGGATGAGGATTTTGTACATGTGAGTGGTGTAAAGGGTAGTTAGATTGGATAGGAGATGGAGGGTGAGGGTCTTCCATAGAGGTGTGACTGTGGAATGAGAGATGTAGAAAATAGGATTACTTATGGGGGCTTGATGAATGGGTTTTTCCCTTGTAATAATAGGGTGGTTAACTTGTATGAGGGTATGTAGTCTCGTGGTCTAGCGCTTTGGTCAACATGGGAACACATCGGCATATCATCTAGAAAGGAAGCTCATTGAGGTTCGCACACGGGCAATGCCCCTCCTTCATGAGCTTCATGAGAATTTCATTTATCAACTTGGTGATGCATGATCAAAGAATAAGTGCATTCATCCAAAGGTGGAAAGCTTTACGTAGTTTAATGCATTCCAAGTATAGATTAACATGATCAACTAAATGGAAGTAGAATCAACCATGAAATAACATCAAGAAAACCAGAACACATAAATGAACATAAGGGAAATGCACAAATCAAGATCCATCACATGAGTGTTTTAGAATCTCTTTATTATATTGATAAGCCAAAATACAGTAGCCAAGATTACATTAAAAAGTTCCATCCATGGGAGTGTTTATATTAGTAGAGCTTTCCTTACATCATAGAGCTCTTTGTTACACCGATTACACAATACCACTATATCTCTCTCTCCCTCTCTCTCTATGCCCCATTCTTGGGTTATTCTATTAACTACCCCCTCTTTTCTTAGGAAAACCCTCTATATCAAGTTATGAAGGAATCTTCTCTTAACTATCCATCATTTGTGAACACTGATGTAAACCTTTAATCATTGCTCTATCACTACTTAGGGATCTACAGATGTCACCATGAGATTCCCTCATTCAAGTACCCATGGTTTTGCTAATCCTCAATAACCTCAACTCCTTATCCTATCATGATAAAATGTAATGATACCATGGAATATCCTTTCCTTGAGCCAAAGTCTCCATAGTTTATTCACATCTATATCTGGTTTTTTTGCTTTTCCATTTGCTCCTTATGACATCTTTTCTGTTGTCCAAAACTTACTAAGTCCTAATTCATTGCCTAGGCGAGCCTTCCCTCCTCTCCAAGGAAATTGCTTTCGTGGTGAACCGATCCCGTTAATGCCGTAGGCTTTGTGCCTTGTACTTAGTTATTTTAGGGTCTAATAGGGTAGAAGGATTATGCATGAGATTCTAATCGGAAGAGATATTTGAGGACCCCGAAATATGGAATGGTGTTATGTTTAGAGGGCCGTTTAGGATTTGACGTGACAATATGGTATCCAAAAGTGGGAATGCCTCTTGGATGAAAAGATTCCTAACTGAAATGATAGGTTTTATCATAATAAGGACTTCTAAAGATTTGGACAACACTTTGTTTTTGGGTCCCTTCAAATTTGTGGATGAAATAGGTGTATTTGTTGAAGTTTGATGTTAATGAGGGAAGGGGATTTTTAATAATATGATTGATGTAGTAAAAGGTTTGAGGATTTTGGATTATTCATTTTTACAGGTTGAGGATAACTACAATCCTTGGTTGGTTTAAGTGGAAGTGGTTGGGCTAAGAATGTTTCGAGAGGTACCATAGTTATGTTTATGAATCTAGATGAAGGCATTAGTGTAATTGTACCTGAGGATGTGGGCATGGATTTAGGAACAACATTTGATGAAGGTATGGAAACCAATTTAGTGGCAAGTGGGTTCCACAATTGTGAGTTTATCGACTTTGGTATTGATTTTGTGGGTATTGGATCATTAGGTGAAAAGGGTGTTGGATTAGTTTGTATGTTGATTTTATTAAGAGGATTTTCTATGATATCAGTTCATTGGTTTCTAGTGTTGAATCTATGGATTTGTTTCATTAGGTGATAAAATGGGCTGAGGAATAGGTTAAATTTTGTTATTGTATTAATGGTGTGGATGGCATTTTCTACGGTGATTCGAGAAGATGAGGAGGTAGTTTGGAAAGGTTGTTTGAATATGTTGAGATTCTAATTTGGGGGCATTCGGATTATCTAAGTGAAGGTCACCCTTATCAATCAAATCTTAAGCACATTGCGGAATGTGCAACACCTCTCTATGTCATGTTAACCCTATGGAATTTATAATAATCATTATCATGGTACCAAATGGGTTTTGATACCGATATGTCAATAGGTTTGATGGGTGGAAGTGATATAATGTTAGAGGTAAGTAAGTTGTCAAAAAATGCCATAGGCACCATAAGTTGCATTGTTGACGAATGTGTTCAGAGGTAGGCTTCTCTTTAGGAGAGGATTTGACTACAATGGCATTGAAACTGATTTAGATTTTCTCGATTTGGATGTTGACTTGGGTGGAAATTCCATTTTTGGTTTCTTAGGGTGAAGATTTACCCACTCATCCTCTAGGGCTCACAATTCTAGTTTATGGGCCATGGTAAAAGCCTCATCAAAATTTTGGAATGATTGAATTTGTAAGGTGGATGAAATATGTTTAGCACATGCATACAAAATATCTCAATTATCTCTGGATGTGGTAGCAAAAAGGAAAATTGATTGGTAGTGTCCCTCCAATGGGTGACAAAATCATTGATGGACTCATCTTCAAATTGTCTAATGGCATACAAGTCATTGATGGTGATTTTACAGGCTATGTTGATAGAAAAGTGATCTAAAAATAATTGTGTGAGTTGTGCGAAAGAGAAGAGGGAATGTTGTAGAATGTTGTTATACTAGTCCAAGATGGGACCAACAAGAGATATGGGAAAGGTCCTTAGCATGAGGTCTTGATCATGAGATATTAGGTAACATGCATTATGAAAGGCATGAATGTGTTGTTGAGTGCCTTCTTTACTATAAAACTTAGTGAGTTTTGGAAGCTCCCAGTGAGGTGGATATGGTTTATATGGTACAAAAGGATGAATGGGCTCATTGCAAATCTGGTCATAAGAGAGAATATTCTTGGATGTTAAAAAACATCTTCTAAACTAGATATGTGGCTTAGAAGGGCTTGAAGAGGGTCATTTGCGTTGATTATTATAGAGAGGAGCTAGGTTGATACAAAGGTTGGTTGTGTTGTGACTATGCTTGTATAGTTGGGATGTTTCTATTGATAGGAGATGTTCTCGAGGAATGTTAGGTTGATATGAGACATGGTGCTGATAAGGGTAGTTTTGTTGTGGGATATGATGTTGTGGAATGTTTGAGGTATGTTGAGGTATGTGTTGTTGATATGGGATATTTTGTTGAGGGATGTTTTGATGATAAGAGATGTTGTGATGTGGGATATTTTGATGAGATGAGGAGCCTTGTTGTGAAGTGATAGGCTGTGAGGTTTGGACATATTGATATTGCAATGTCATTGATACATGCATAAGAGGTTGTGAATATGTAGGTGTTTGTTGAAAATATATGGCCAAAGTGGCAAAGGATGGTGCTTGTTGTGGAACACTTTACTATGGGATACTATATTGCAGGATGTTTTATTGTGGTGTAGAGGTAAATGGTTGTGAAGGTTGTGGCATGTATAGTGAAAAACATGGTGTGTACTAATGATGGCACTAGTATTAACCAATGGTGTTGTTGTGGGAATAGAAATGGTAATGTTTTGATGGGAGTAGTAACTTGTTGGGAAGGCATAACTATAGAAGGGGGAAAAAAAATCAAAAGAGGTATTTGTACTTATGAGGAGACTAGAGGGATGGATGAGGAGGCAGTGGAACTACTTAGAGGAGGTGTGGATCCTATAGAAGGACTTGGTGAAGATGTGGATTGTTGAGTAAATGTGTTTTTTGTGATGAGATCATGTGAAGGTCATAGACAGGAGTTGAGGAGACATCGAATGCCTTGGGTTGATTGGTGAACAATTGTTCATTCGATGCATCAAATGGGTTAGTAGAGATGGTAGAAATCCAAGGTGGACTATTGTTCAAGGTTTCAAGTTGACCTGAAGTGTAGGGATATAACTATTGGACAACAGGGTCTTGGTTTTGATCAATAAGTTGTGTAATGGTGGGTGAATATTTTAGAGCATGCGCGATAGATTGCGTTGTAAATGGTTGTATTTAGAAATTTTTGGCTACCTGATAGGCATTGAGAGCAATAGGATTGAGTCTAACATCTCTTCAAAAACAAGATCACCCCATTGTAGAATGAGAGTTTGGATGTTGTGGGATAATAAAAATATTATGATTCTGGTGTATAGAGGGTATGTCCGTGATATTGTTGTGGAGAATGAAAAGATTGTTTTCTTGTTTCATTGTTATAAACGGTCCCTAATTCATTCCATGTTTGTGCATCAGAAAAGGGGTTGGATGTGTTTATTTGATAAAGTAAAGCTTGTGGTTACATAGGTGAGGAAAATGTTGAGAAGTGAAGTAGTGTTAAACAATTTTTTTGTTGAAATGAAAATGATGAGATAGACATGTTTTTAGAAAGTTGGTTACATGCTCATGTTGTCTAGTGAGTACCATAATAAACAAATACACACAAAGCCTTAGAAAAATGAATGATAAATAGATGGGTAGATTTATAAACAATGAACAAAAGAAATCAAAGTGTTGATTTGTATTTATCTTGCTTAATTATGAAAAGTGAAATGTGTAAAATTGGGTCACGAGGGTCCTAAGAAATGGCTATCTAAGGGTTGGTTTGGGCGTGTTTAAGGGAAGAGTCCTCAATATACCCAAGGTACGTGAGGACCAACTTTATCTCGCTACCAATACGGCTGTTTGTGTATATTGAGGCCTACCCCTCACTTCATGGTCCCATTGTGATAAGGGAGTTGGGTGCTTATCCAAGATATACCGATAGGAAGGTGTTTATACTTGGCCAAAACACGAGTCGGTTTCCCTGTTGGGTGATGAAATCCCAATCAGTTTCACTTGGGTAGAAATGTTTTGAATGCATTTTTGATTTTGTATGTGGTTTTTTGTGTGTGTAAGAAGAGTAAGTGGATGCAACCAATTTTACCTCCTAATTATATTATGTGAAGCAAGAAGAATGCAATTGTTTTGTTTTAAGATACTGAAATGAAGTGTTTATTTCGATGAAGAAAATCAATCAAGAATGCAAGATAAGAAATTAAACATGAAGGCCTTAAAACATACTGCGAGCATGCTCCATGTTTTTTTGTCAATTTAAATTTAATTTTTAGCAATTTCTAAAGTATTTGCTTAACGAAACCCAAAAGTACAGTTTCTATAGAGAAAAAGGCCTACAATTTGACAAGAAACAAAAAAAGACTCTATAGAATGATAATGAGATGTTAGAAAAAAAAACCAGAAGAATCACTAGCAATTGGGACAATCGCGGGTGATCGGGACAATTGTGGGTGAGTGGGACAATCGCGGGTGATTAAGCCAATCACTAGTGATTGGTAGTCAATGAAAATAGTAATAAAAATATGATAAACTGAGGAAATTAACATGGATTGAAGGGTCCCCCTTTGGGCATGCCAAAATGTCCAACATGGTTTTTACCTTTGTTTTCTTGGTTTTCAAGGGGAAATAATCGAGTTTGACCTTAGTATGGTGGGGTTTCTAGGATACCTGCATTGTTGATTGTGTGTGTTTTCACACCATTTAAAACAATGGATCAAAAAGGTTCTTTTAATGTAAACAAGGCTACAAATCATATCAAGATAATGTTATTGCTTAGAAAACACTTGATATTTTATTAGTACTTATGATTGTGCTTACAAAGTGATAAGATAGGAGTGTGATTATCACTTATTTATACTAAATACATATAGATAAAATTAGTCATGATCTAAAACCATAAGTCAAAATCCTATTTTGTGTAAAGGTTTTTAGACACATTAGAGGCTATAGAGTCAATTATCTCTTCCTCTTCCTCAATAAGGTCAAAATCAGGGACGAAGATGTAGTCCTCAACAAAGAAGTCGAGAATCCTCCTCCTGGGTGTCGTAAAGGTGGGAAAATAATGTGTCAGTGTTGGATATGCTTATGTGACTATGGGAATCAAACTCGAGGCAATGTGGTAATCTTCTTCCAAGTGCTCGAGGCTAGTATCATATGGCACTCATACGGAACAAGGTCTTCTTGTAGGCTCAGAGATTCAACATAGGAATCCCAAAAGGCATCAATGGCTTCTTGAATACACTAGGTAGAGACAAATATAGCTTCTTAGTGATCAAATAGAGATGCTTACATTGCAAAAAGTTCAAGATCATGGAGCAATTCATATTGCTCTTAATACAACAAATGGTGAACAACATGAAAAGAATCAACCGTGGGAAGATTAGATCCTCCTAATGCCATCTGAAAACGTCATGCTAGACAAAGGATTAGTAGATAACAAGAAAAAGCTAGACATTTTAGTTAGATTTGACATAAAATGATGAAAAAGAATAAAAATACAGGAATCACTGATGATTAAGGAAATCGCTGGCGATTCACGCTAATTCTAACAGATTAATAAAATAGAGTTAAAACAACTGATTAAACAATGAGTCTAGATGAAAGCATAAAATTGACAACATGTGAGTGATATATACACAAAAACGTACCTTCGTTAGTATTTAAAATGAACAAAACAAGTAAATTACCTTGTAGAATGAATCAGTTTGACAGATGGATGGAAGAAGATGGTTGAACTATGAAAATGAGTAATTCAATGACGTATTCAACATCCTTTGAGCGAGTGTAATGTTAGCAAGATTTGATATAAGATGCTTGGATGTATGATACATTGGAATTGAGGTAGAATGCACATGAAACATGTGATGTTCGTTGTCAAAAGGAGGTAGGAATGTTTGTATTTATAGATTACCTACGATTTCAGAGAATCCTAGTTTGGTTAAAAAATCAAGTAATTTTATTCTATTTCAAGCTTGATATGGTGGATTTTAAAGTAGTTAAGGTGAGGGATGGTTGAAAAAGCACGAACCAACTTAGTTTGGATAAGGGGAGTTAGTTTTTAGAGGATTTAGTTAGTTAGAAGGCTAGTTAGTTAGGAAATAGGTTAGTGCTTTTTGGAAAGTGGTTTTAGAGGTGGTTAAGTAGTTAGTGAGGTGTTATAGTTAACTCAACAAGGTGTGAGGGTGAGGTGTGAAGGGGTTAATAAACAATTTATTTATTTTCATTAATTAAATTATTTTAGACTTTAGGGGCGTGAGGGTCATGCATATATTTTAATTGAAGGCGGTTAAAAGGGACGATATCATGAAGTTTCGTAAATGAGCTTAAGCGAGGGGTAACATAAATTTTTGATGTCTATAATATGTATGTACCCAAAATTGCATGGTGCTACATTGTCGAAACAGTAAAAATCCCCAATAATGATAAATTTAATTTCTAGAGTAAATGATGATGTCCAGGTCCCATTTCGTTGTTTACAACAGTCTATATAACTTATTTTTCTTTAATTATCATTTCCTTAGCTTTACTTCCTTGCATAAACCTTTTTCGTTGCTTTTCCTTAGCATTTTCCCTTTAAGTTATGTAACCACCGATTTTCCTAGAGAAATGATTATGTAACTACCGATCTGCGCATATTGGTGCTCCAATGGTCCCATGTGTATTTATCTCGAGACTTAAAAATACCATTTTTATGTATGTTGCAAGTTTTCCAAAGTGGTTTTATTGCATTTTCTCTTGATTCTAGGTTTGTTAGATGCATATGAAATTCTTATTCTTTACTTACTATTCTTATAATGCTAACTACCCCTTCCTAGGATGATTTGACACTTCTTAATTACCAAGTGTCGTTGGACTTCTTCCCTGCCAAATTTCTATAAAAACTAAGATTTTTCTTAAAGCATTGGTTGGATATTCTTGATTTTGATTACACCATTACACAAACAACTCATCCTTTGCTTTGTTGCTCTTCTACTTGCATTTTCTACCAATCAACATGCTACCAGGTTTGCTCTAACACTCTTCTAGCTATTTGATTTTCTTCCACAACCAACATGGCTCCTTGGAATAATTGGAATCATCTTTGGAGAAGAAGATGAGGGGATAAAGAAAAGCACAACTACATCTGGACATTGTCACAATTCTACATTTCCAAGTTGGGAGTGTAATTCAAATTCTTTGAAGCTTTCTAATTTAATGTTTATATTTCTTATTAAATCAATAGTTGTTTTAAGGAAGTAGAATTAACTTCTGCTGATATTTTATTCTCAACTTATCCATGTGGATTTTCTTGGGAAAGGATTTGGAGGAAGTTCATGTGCACAATTTCTTCATTTCTTCATTTAAAAGCACATGTAGCTTCCATTTTATTTATTAGTTAGATTAAACATGCACACAACAAAGCTTCCATTGAAAACTTCCTCCTTGTTTATCCCTATGGATCTGCAAGGAAAGAAGCTTGAGGAAACTTCTATTTCCGTGCCTCTTATTGTGTTTCTTCTTAATTTAATTCTTTGTGTAATCTATTTTTCACCGGGGAAGTTTCAAGGAAAGAAATTGCTTCTAAGAAGCTTCATTTCTTCTTGTGATCTTGAGGTGATGCATCGAGGAAATAGATAATCCAAAATTATAAATTGGAAAAGATATGTGTTTAATTAGATTAAGCTTCACTTTCAGCAACAGAGGAATAGCCACATCCGACTATTCCCTGTTTATTTTATTTTATCATAGAAGTAGATTTAATTTAATTTAGAAGTAATTTTATTTGTCTATAGGTTTTTGTTATTTTATTTCTAGTAAACAAGAAAATCAAAAACATAGTTTAGAAGTAATTTAGATTTATTTCATTTGTCTGTATTCAAAATCTTCTTCAAAAATACCAAAAACAAATTAGTTAGTTTATTTTTATGCTTCTTTAATTAAATAGATGCAATCAGATTTAATTAAATCAAAGGGGAATTAATCAACTTTATTAATTTATATTTGTTTGCTTTGTTTATTTAAAGATAGGAATCTAGATTAATTAGACTTGGAATAAACCCTCCTTTCCATAACGACCTAGGCTACCCATTTGGTTTCATGCATGATTTTTATTTCCTTAGTTGCTTACTTTATATCCACATGACCATTCAAGGTCCATGACAACTAAGACATATAGTTTTTGATCCAATTGTGCCACAACCAAACGTCACCTTATCTTGAACTACCCTAGTCCAACCTAGCATTATCCAATAGATAATTGCTTTGAACAACAAGGTAGATACCGCTGATGCGTTCGGAAAAACCAGCCGAGGTAGAGACTAGAATTTTCCTTATCCCATCGCTTGTCATACCTTCATGACCCTCTTTGGAGAGGAATTAGTAGACAAAAAATACACTTTTCCCATGTTCCACGACCAAGTAGGGTCTTATTTGGATCCACCGATGTTTACCGTGACTTGCGTATGATGATCATCCTTGATCATAGTATTACCCCGAACAAATGGGACTAGCATTTATTACCCTTAACAAACAAATATCCATTTTTCCAGTTGAGAACATTAGGTTTCCTTGATTTCTTGTTTCCATTTCCACCTATTCCATCCACATTTTATCTACCCATCATATTACCATCCCATCCATCTCATTTCGGTCGTCTCGACATGATCTCGAGAAGTCGTGTACATATAGGATTCACTTGCTGATTCTCAGGCATACCATCACCCTAGATTGAAAAGATGCATTGTCGTGAATAATACATGACATAGTAGATGATTGTATAGATTGTTAGTTTAGCACTATTGAAGAAGATAAATGATTACCCCTGAGTAGCTTATATTAGAAATAGTCATTCTTTTACAACCCATTTAAATTTAACTTTATTTATGATATGAGAGTTGTAGGAAAGATCATGTTGTATGATAATTATAGGTAATATAATAGGCTCAAAAGACCTTACAAATGTATACCAAGTCCTTGCCTAGTGAATAGGAATTCATGTAAATACTTATAGCCAATGAAATATTAGAGGAAGGGAGTATATGCAAGCTTAGGTATTAATATTTTAATGGGAGAAACAAACCTTGTTATTGATATTCAAGTGGGAAAAACTAACCTTGGTATGGATATTTGAGTGGGAGAAATATTATTATGTTGTATGTAAGGAATATACATATTTGTGGTACATGGTGTAGTGCAATACTTAAAGGTATCAATATCAACATGAGTAGTATAGAAAAATCCATAGTAAGTGAATTTGGTACAAGCATGTAGAGTGGAAGGAATAATATGCTTAGAATATATCCAAGCATACCTTAGAAAGGAGTTGTAATTAAGATCATTAGGAATTACTTGAAAAAAGTCAAGAGTATGCATTCCCATTATAATTAGTAATGTGATTTTCCTGAGTGCTTGGAAAACTATATTATTAAAGCCATGTGTTGGAAAAATAATTTGTTGTAGGAAGATTATTGGTTTTTTACCAATAGTCATGGGGTTAAGCCCTCCTTATTGGGTATAGGGAGGCTCCCATTATTGAATAAAAGGACTAAATAAATTGTGGGGTGGTCGTTAGGTCGGGGATCACACAAGAATACTAAATTTGTGGAACTTTTCTTGTATGGTGTATAAGGGAGGAATTAGTTTTGAGAGAGGCAAAGCAGAGTAGGAAAATATAGAGAGGGTCAATGTCGTGAGTAGGCACTAACATATTCTCACCAATAATAACCATAGTAGGTCTAATTTCAATAGAAGAAGACAACAATGTAAGAAATAGTAAGTCTAATAAATCATACACACAGAGTTCTATGAGTTTTGTTGTCACCAAATCACTGCACCCTCCGAATGGCCAGAATGTGAACAAGACATTTGGTGTGATTGGGACACATGGGATCACCTCTCAAGCTGTGGGACTTGGGCTCGAGGTGAACCTTCGGAGAAGGTTGACTTCCTCTTCCTAAACTAAGTGATGTACTACTCCTAGTGTAATAAAATGGCTATCTAATCCTATACTAACATTTTCATGGGTTTTAGGGAAAGAGATTTACATAAAATTAAACTATAATAGGGATGGTGATGCACCAAATAAAGGGTGTTGCCATACTCAAGAAGGATTAATTTGAAGAGGGTGTGTGCACCACAAGTCAACTTCACCTACTACAACTTAGAGAGGGTACAAAATACCATAGACTAGGAATCACACATTCCCTTTGTTAAACTCGATTAGACAAACAAGTTATCAGTTTTCTAGTGAATAGGGATGAAATTAAGAAGGGTGAACAAGAAACACAACTCAAATGCATGCAACACTCCACCACTTGATAAACACAGAGCTCCAAGAACCTGCAATAGAAACGTGAACTTGCACAGTGTACCTGTAATCATGAGAAAAGGCACAAAGAAGTATAGAAGAATGAAAGGAGTGAGATTAGTCATAAAACACTCACTTTTATTACTTCAATAATGTGCACAATGCATCATACATTCAGAAGAGGTAATGGTTGCCATTACAGTCTTGAAAAGGAGGATTGAAAGTTCCCTCAACATACAAGGAAAACTTACAAAAGAGAGAGGACTCTTGAAAATTTTCACTTGTCTCAGATATCTAACTATCCAACCTATCTGACCTATTGGAACCCCTTGGAATGAGATTCCAACTTACATTTATATAAGAATTTTTGAGAGAGAGAGGAGGAAAGGACATAATTACATTCCTAAATTGAAGGCACATGATGTATTTATTACAGTTGGTTGAACCACTTGAGAAGGTTCCATCATGTGTCATTAATTGCCTGTTGACTTAGTCCTCCTTAATTAATTAAAAGAATATCTAAATAAAATATTTTAATAATAATAATAAATATTATTATTAAAATATTTAAAATAAAAATATTAATTTAATTAATTATTTTTAAAATAACAATAATTTAATGACAATATTTAGGTGGGACCTCCGGAATTGGTTTGCACTGAAGGGGTTCATGAGAAAAGGTCAAAACCAACCAACTCGGTGGTTGGCTCACCAAGCCAACTAATCGAGTTGGTGTCGAGATCCTCCAGCCTTCACTGCAGTGAACTCCCATTCGCATCAAACCATTCTTCATGAGCTCTTTCTTGACTCACCCTTCAAGCCGAGTTACTCCTTATGCATTGGAACTCGTCAAACATGTTGCAGTGACCACCGAGCTCCACATCTTCCATAACCATGCCAACTCAACGAGTTTGGAATCCTCTAACTTGGTGTTGCACTCGATCTTGAACCCCACGCCAAGTCTTTCCTTACCTTGCCAATCAAGCTCTTTCAGATGAACCTTCCGAGCCACCACCCACAACTCAGCCCCTAATGCTCCTTGCAAGGGTTTGAGGCACTTTGTGAGTTGTTCCATGCATCATTCACACAAGGCCTCTCGATTTCATTCGAGCTACTCATCAACTTGATTCTTATCATGAATTATCTCAACTTTTGTGTCATCATGGCTAACTTGCGACTTAGCTTTATGAGACTAAAGCGATTCGACCATCGATATCTATGAGCTTACACCCATGGACCATGTCTCGGGCTTATGCATAGCTCACACAATTCATCTCATGTTTTCCAAGAGCTCCTCGCCATCAGCTTTCTGTCATCAACATCCCATTACCGAGCTCGAATGAACTCCCTCTTGCAACATGATTTCAACTCATGGAAGGAATCGCCCTTGTCATCTCATAGCTCGGCCTACGAGCTATTCTTAGGGCCCAACTGAGTTCCATACTCCAACACTGAGTCAAGCTCATAGTCTTTGCATGGTTCACTTCGCATGGCACGTTTGCAATTTGTATTAACCGAGCCAACATTTTGAGCCCCGAGTTTCCATTCTATTGACGACGAGCTACCGAGTTCCTCCTCCTTTGCGTCAAGCTCATTTGCATTGAGTGCTCTCACTTGTATTGAAAGCCAAACTTCATTTTTAACACACAGACTCACCACAGAGCCACCTTTTTCGTATCACCTTGCATCGAGTGAGTTACTCGGCATCACCTAACTACCAAGCTTCCCACCGTCGTATCACTTTTCTCTTCTATCCGTGATCGAGACAAGCTCCATCTTCATGCGTTGAGCCCCGAGTTGTAACTTCACATTGAGGTCACCAAATAGCTCGATGTCGGTCCACTACCGAGCTCATCGTGCATTGAATGGCTGAGCTCATCTAGTCTCGACTCGGTTCACTGAGCTCCATGTTGACTCAGGTTTATGATACTCTCCTCTGTGAGTCCTTATCATCTACAACTCATTCAAACTCCTCCAATTCATCTCGATGCTAGACATATATTCTTTGTCTTCTGTATTGAGATCGTCCAATGACCGAGTAGCGAGCTCCATTACGAATAGAGCCGATGACCGAGCTCTTTCTAACATGACAGATTCTGAGTTTGTTACAAATTTTTCGAGTTGACTTGCATTTAAACGATTAGCTTGAGCCATATTGCCATGAGTTGGTTGATGGCCCCATGGATGAGCTCAAATGTAACTTGCTCCTCTCGCATGTTTGATCCTGTATGCTCTCGCATTGAGCCGTTTCGCTTCACCAACAATTGTGTGACTAGCTCATGCCCACCAATGAGTATAAAAAATGTCGAGTCATTCCATGATCCAAAACTCGGCCGTCTATCATTTCACCTACAATTTGGCTATTTTCATGCCACGATGGCTCATGCATGGCCATTCTCATTCCATCACTCAATTCATGTTGAGTCACTCTTGACCAAAATTTTGACCACTTCCACCCTCACTAGTTAGCTCGGTATTGAGCTCATCGTGCCTCTGTGAACTCGCTATTGAGTTTGACTCGAGCTCACCATTCTGCATCGAGCTTCTCTCCACATCCCGAGCTTGGCATGAGCTCATTACAACCAATATTTGAGCTCCCTCTTCTTGTACCGAGCTGACTAATCCACCATGCATTACCGAGAGTGAGTCCTTCATGAGCTCTACACATAACTCACCATTGAACAACTTGTCTGAGCTTCTCCACATCCCCTGATCACCATGCATTCGTTAATACTGACTCGGACCCCAACCCTTTCACATGAAACTACAAATGAACTTGCCCCACTGTGGAGTCATCTTTATAGGCTCACCTTGTACTCAAACACCCCTGCAACTGTGATCCTGATGACTTGATGATGCAACCATGTATGTAGAGCCCTATCATGACCAAGTCACTTGTTTGCTTCCGAGAATAGCTCTAACTTCTCTAACTTCCATGTTAATAACTCGGTGATTAACTCGCCATTTCTCCTATAGCCTCCCTAACAACTCGATGAATAACTCAGCCATTGACTTGGGATTCAAATTACATGTTTAATTTGTGGAACCTCTCCCTTGGCTTGCCATTTCATAATTCCCACTTGACCATGCTTGCATGAATCTCCATGTTGTGGAACATATTTCTTGGCTTGCCATTGTCAAAGTCCCATTTGGATTATTTTTTCACTAATCTCCACCATGGCAGTAGGCCCTAAAATTCCCCATCATGGAATCTTTACCTTAGCTTGATACTCTGTCATCATGGCTCAACATTTCATCCCATAGGGCTCGACATTTTCATATTCCCACAATGTGTCTAAACATCTTGAGCTCGCTGGCTCTCAACTCGGCCCAACTTGTGCAACCATCGAGTTAACTCTCGCCGAGTCCTCCTAGATCAAGCTCAACCTCGACTCCTCCTGCACTGTTACCATTTTTTATGCGAGCTCGAGATGTGCATTCCCTTGACTAGCAATAGTTGAGCTCCGTTTCCTCTTGTTGAGTGAGTTGACTAAGCAACTCAATTCTAACATAGCCGTTATGTGAATTTCATTCATGACAAGATCCCACCCGAGATCTTCTTTAAGTGATCTCCTCACACTTTGCATGAGCCAATGTTGGCTCGGTTTCTACTTCTTTGCATCCACATTGATCCTTGCTTGGACATGTGAGTCATTCCTTTATCGAGTCGAAACTCCTTATCTCAACCCATAACATTGAAATCTTCATCCATACTTCAAGCTCTTCAATCAAACCATAGCTCGACATGCTCAAGGCTCTCTCCTTCCTTAATGCCAAGATACGAGCTCTTCTTCCAACCACCCAAACTATTTAACATGCCTTGGTGACCTGAATCGAGCCATAGCTTGAGCCTTTTGCAAATATCCCAAGCTCCATACATGTCAATTTCATTTATCTCGATCGAGATAATTTGGGGTAAAATATTCGATGTATTATGAGCTCGCCAAGCTGCTTGATGAGCAACTCGGCGAGCTATTTCATAGCTCAGTGTCATTTGACCCATTTAAAACTAACCCTATCCCACTTTTTGATATTTTGGGTCTCTTTCTCGAAATTGGAGAGTTATGGAAACATAAAAAAACATTTTAAACATAAATTATCAACTTTGATGATTACTTGTTCGTGTCAAACGAATGCGGGCCCGCCAAGGGCTAATTGTTTGTTCGAGAAAAATTGAAACCTTTGAGACCCGAAATGAAGAAGAATAGCTTGAGATGACTCTGAGACCACCTGGGACAACATAAAGGTTTCCTAAATGTAAAATTTTGACTGAAATGTCTAGAATACCTCATGAAGGATTTTTCAGCCTTAGGTCATAATAGGCTCTCGTTGTCAAAAAGGGAAAAAATTGAAAACAAGTTCATTAATCAAAGACAAAAAGTTCTTTCTTGGTTATACAAGATCACAATTGTTTGCAAAGTTAGAAAGTAGAGAATATGGAAGAACATAGGAAAAGAAAGGAGATAGAAGAATATAGCTTTATTTTTTGAATTAGTAGTGAATTCCAACAACTTACAATAATTAAAATTACTAACCCTTTGGAATGGAGAAGCCATTCCAATTTATAGCTTATAAAATGTCTCTTCCTCTCCCCCAAATGAATTTTCACATTTACCATCACTTGTGACCTTTCATATTCCTAGGGAATAAAAGTGAGCCTTTTTCTTATTAATGAAAAAGATCTCTTACAATATGAAATTAAAAGGTCACTTAATCGAATAAGAAAAAATAATGAAAAATACATTCTTAATGAATAATTAGAATATGGAGAGAGAAGAAAGAGGAGAGAGAAGAGGAGGGTGATCAATATGAAGACGAAAACACTCCTAATGATGAAGATATTTCTTCTAGAGAACTTTAAGGAAATACTTCTAGAATAAGCTCCTCACCCTTCACTTCTTTTATGAAATGAGTGATGCGAGTGCCACCTTCTTTGGTGGAATGAAAACACAACCCAGTGTTGATCCATGTTTCAAGAATGATACCAAGGGTCTTAAATTGGTTGGACAAAACTTGATTATCTCTTGTAGTATTAGAGATTGAGCCTCTAATTTCTGCGAGATATTCCATAGTATCTTCATTGAAAGAGAAAGGATCTCTTGCCTCTTTCTTGACCAAATGTTGGAAAAAATTAGGAGCTCTTCCAAGGATTATTGTTCATTAAGCGGAGGTGATCCAATATTTTACACACTATTACCAACCCTTTCCAATATCTAATATGCATGCTCTCCATAAGACTCAAGTTCTATGATAATATCATTTATCATATCATATATGAAATTCATCGTACGAGACCATATGGGGGAAAATTGTAAGAGATAGAGGTGAATACATTTTTTCTCACTAAGGAGTGAGTGATCTATAAACTTCTACTTTGGAAACTTACAAAACCACACAACTATTGTTCCTACTTCCAATTTACTTGAAAATGACAGTTTATTAAAAGCTAGTGAATGAATTTTAGTGCTTAAAACTACTTGTAGAAAATAACATGAATAATTCAAACACTCAACACAAAATTTTTATCTTGGAAACCCCAAAATTGAGGGAAAAATAGCCAGAAGGGAAATTGTTCTTTCATCCTAGTATCATGCTTTGGCCAATTAAAAAAGAGTACATAATACAAAAAGTTGAAGGAGTAAAATGTTACTTCCCCATGCTCCACTTTCATTTATAGCTTCCTTCATATGTCCTCGCATGCACCTTTGAAGAATGGGAAGGGTCATACAAGGAAGATACACATCCCAAAAGCATCAAATCTGTGAGAATTTGTGGTGTATTTTTGTTTTATATAGTGACGGGAATGCGGTGAATATAGGTGATGGTTACACAACCACTAGTGTCTATAGAGGGGTGGTTACATAAGCTGTCACTCTATATAAAGTGATGGTTTTGTAACTTAATAGTTTTCTTATATTTATACTTATTTTCCTTCTACTTTTGGTTGCTTTGATGAAATGGTGTTTTTCTAGATCCGTATGGATCACACATACCCTTCTCGGGAGGATTTTGGTCCGGGAAAGATTAGTGGGGAGTAGATGAGAAAATAATTCTCTCAATTTCTCCTTCGAGTACCACTGGGCCTGCATTGGTGTCTTCCTTTGAGTCCAACTTGCCAAGAATCTGTGCACCTCTCCTTGTTTCCCCGACCTTCTGCCTGTAGCACTACATCCTCCTCTAACTTTCCTCGTGAATCCAAGATGTAATCTTCATGGAAGGTAACAACTAAAATTATTCTTCCTCATCAAGCATATATGGCTCATATAGGAAAGTTTTCACAATTTGATATTGATTACATCCACATGAAGTGTGGAAAATCAAGTTTGAAATCATTTTATCCAACCTGCTCTAATATAGTGAAGGGTCCATACCATAATGGCTTGAGTTTCCTTGCTTGACCTTGTAGTCTTTCCTTGCTCAAGTAAAACCAAATCTTATCTCAAACATAAAGTTTTTTCTCTCGTTGATGCTGATCGTGTCCAAGATTGTACTTGGATTGAGACTTCTCCAATTATTCTTTCACCTTGAGATGGATATGTTGGATCCTCGCAACAAAATTCACTACTCTAGTCATTTCTAAATCGTGTATCTCTCCTTCTTCCTACTTGTCCAAATGTATTGTCTAATGGATTGTTAGGTAGATATCCCAAGCATATTTCAAAAAGTGAGTGCATAGCGGATGTGTGTCTTGCCCTATTATAGGAATGTTGAATGTAGGCTAAGGAATCATATCAAGTCCTTGGATATTTGCTATTATATCCTCTAATCAGTTGCACCAAAATATTTTTCACCACCTCCGTTTTTCCATCTATTTGGGGATGGAAGGCTATGCTTCTTTATAACTTGGTGTCCATCTTATCCCACAAAGTAGTCCAAAAATTCCCCAATAACCTAGAATCTCTGTCAGAAACAATAGACTTTGGTAAACCAAAATGTTCCCATACATTAGAAAAGAAAAGTTCAGCTACCTCATGTTGTTTTATTGTCTTTTTAGATTCCATAAGAACACACATTTTTCTAAATCTATCATAAATAACATAAAGATAATCATGGCCATGTTTAGACATAGGTAGTCCTCTTACAAAATCCATAGAGATATCCTCCCAAGGTTGAATAGGTACTGGTAAAGGAATATACAAACCTTCCTTTATGATTTTAGGCTTGTTTGTATAACAAAGTTTATATCCTCATATGAATTTAGATACATCTTCTTACATTTGGGGCCAATATACATACCTTTGAAAGTGGGCCGTGGTATTGCCAACACCAAAATGTCTTTCTACTTTTGAGGTATGTGCTTCCCTAATTAATAAATACCTTTCTTCTTTTGGCACACAAAGCTTCCCCCATCAACAGATTAACCCATCTTTAAGATAACAATCATCAATACCCATCCTTTCAACCCCTTTTAACCACAATCGCTGATATGTTATCCCAAAATATTTGTCTTAAGTGTATGCCTCTCCATAAGCTTCCTTTGTGAAGGGCTCAACATGAGAGATAATGGCCAAACTAGAGATTTTCTCTTGTGTGGGTGGCCTAGATACCATGTCTTCCACCAAATTTGTGTTACAATTCTTGTACTTGATCAAAAATGGAATTTTGAGGGAAACCTATCCACTTGTAGTGCCTTGCTTGCTATAATTTAGATTGTGCTTGTAAATATTAGAGAGATTTGTGGTGGTGTGCAAAGTAATAGTTTCTTTAACCAACAAATAATGTTTACATTTCTTTATTTTACGAACAGTGCATAAATCTCTTTATCATATATTGAATATCCCTTAACTACTGAAGTAAAAGTTTCAGAATGATAACATACTAACTTACCTCAATGTAAAGACATTGCTCCCATAGTGTAATCGCTGTCATCTATCTCTACTTCAAAGGGATGCTACAAATTAGGAAGAGAAAGTACTGGAGAATCACTAATTTTGTATTTTAATAACTCAAAAGTCAAGTCTTGTTCCTTACCCCAGTCAAATCCCTTACTCTTTGTGGCTGATGTGTGTAGAGGTACCTGATAGAGTAAAAGCTTGAAATGAACTTCCTCATATATTGGATTGCTCCCACAAAATCCTAGTCTTTGTGGCTCTGTTGGTGTTGGACAATTGGTAATGGCTTCCCCCTTCTTGGATCCACTTGTAGCTCTCTCCCCACTACGTTCCCAAGATAGACAAGTGAATGTTTAGAAAATTCACACTTGTTCATGTTGCTTATCATCTATTTCTATTTGAGAACTTGCAAGACTTGTTGTGAATGTGTTATATGTTCCTCCTATGTGGCACTAAAAATTAGAATGTCATCCAAATATACAATGACATAATTACCTATGAATTCCCACAATATATCATTCATCAATCTCGAGAAATTTAGTGGGTATGTTACATAAACCCAATGGCAAAGTAGTAACCACTCATAAAAACCTTGTTTTTTTTTTTAAAGGAAGTCTTCCATATATCCGTCTCCTTCATCTCGACTTGGTATAACTAGACTTGAGATCCAACTTTGTGAAGAACTCTACACACTTGAAGTTGGTCCAAGAGATCATCTATGTGTGGGAGTGGATATCTATTCTTAATGGTAATTGTGTTCAAATAATGATAGTCAATGCACATTCTATAAGAAACATCTTTCTTTGGCACCATCACAATAGGAAAACCACATGACGAGGTTCTTGAGCATATCACCCCTTAGTCTAATAGCTCACATAGTTGTTTCTTTACCTTTGAACTCTCCAAAAAGGATTTCCTATACAACCTATTATTTGGTAGAGGGTACTTTGGAAACAACTAAATCTCATGCTCTAATTCTCATTTTAGAGGTAACCCGCTAGGAGTTTGGAACACTTTGTGAAAATACTAAATTATGCTATCCAAATCCTTCATCCCGTTGTCGAAACATCTGAAATTTCTATCCCATCTTACTTATCTTTCAATAAAAGTAAACAAAATTGATTATGATTTTTGTTAGGAAAATTAATGTTGACATGGGTAATAATATTTACATGCAAGTAAATATTCGGTAATTATAAATGAGTTGTATCAAACTCATATATTTAAGTTATATTGGTTTGGTGTAATATTGTTGTGTATAACAACAATAGTTCGGATATAGATTGTCGAGATATATTGTTGTAACAATATATCGTCGAGGGAGATTCTTGTGAGAGAATAGTGGAGATTGCATCTCCCTAATTATAGGAATCTTCTCCCTATATATTTGTAATCGTATTCGTATGAAAGATATAATAGAAGAAATAATATTTTGAGTGTGTGAAATTAATTAAGTCTGTAAGTTATGTGAGTTATTTCTTGTGTAAGTCTAGTTCATAGTTTAGATTTGGTATCAGAGTAGGTGAATCCACTGACATATATCATAGTAGGTGAATCCAGTGATAGATATCACAGTATGGATTGATCTTTCAATGGAGAAATCATTTTCAGGAAAGGAAAACGATAATTTTGCTTTCCTATATATGGATATTATCATTTTAGTTTGTAAATTTCTAGAATAGATTTGTGAAGAATAAAATTTCATTATCTCATGAGTGTCTCGTTGTGCGTCACCGTCTTCATTAGTCACAGAGCTTTTTGTGAACTTTGATAACATCAAGGTTGTGAGTTGTTGAAAATACATTTCTAGGAAATAATGAATTAGAGTCGTTCTGATCATTGGTGTGGGATTACGACCTGATACGTGTTGTCCATGTACCTGTTTATACATTCCAATACGTTGTGGTTACACCTAACATTGGATCAGTGCTCCTATTCTTCCACGGGTTGCTTGTAGCTAAGGCTTGTTCATGTGACATTGCAGTAACCTCAGGAAATCCCCGATGACATTGTTATTAGTTTGTTGTGTTCAAATACTTTCTCTGTAGTTTGATCTCAACTCAACAGAATCCGACACCACCCACTGGTGTTGTGGCTGAAACTTAGCTCGCCTCGACTTCTCATTGTATATTCAGATCTAAGTGTACTAGGATGAAGTCTTGGTGTCTTCGCTTCATATTCATCTGTGTGTCCACATGCCAAAGTATTGGGGAGCAGTTCAACTCAATGTACACATGAGAACTCCATAAGCCACTCACAGTTTGTTTAAATCTTCTACGACACTGGCACACATTATATCACTTCTTGATAACGGGGAATGCCAAGAGAGCAGCTTCTGAATAGTTTGTGTTTGGACGCCAACCTGCCAAATTGGTATAGTTGATAGAAAATCTCATTGTCTTTAATATATGTCAAGGTTCGTTTAACAAAATTATTTGATTAGGTAAAAGTCATATTATTATTGATAATGTTGGTGCATCTATTTATGTATTCTAGTCCAATTAGAGTCTAATTGTCGTTAATTTGTGTGTTAATTATAGGTCGTCAAAATGTCTATAGTACAAACAATGGTATTTAGAGAGTCAATTAAATAGTCATGTATGTCATTAAAAAGTCAAATAGTATTTGTTGAGTCATTAGTCATTTTTACTTCAATAAAGTGTGTTGAGTCATTTTGTCAAGAGTCAACTAAATTATTTGTAATGGATGCATTTTCGGTGGAAACCAACATCCAACTAGTTTCACATTGCGGGAGGGAAGTTATACCAATAAATTCAATGCGGAAATTGTTGAGCCTCAAAGTCAATATCAGCTGAGCTAGTAGCATGTTATTAGAGGACAAAGGCAATGAAGGTTGGAGGTCAGACAATGACCTCTTGTCAATCATCAATGATTAGGCCACACTTCTGGTATGATGAAATTTGTTTCAGTTGTGTTGAGAGGATTTGTTTTTAGTGTGGCGTGAAAAATAAGAATAGATGATGTAAATTCTTGTTCACTTGTGAGTATTCCTCATGTAACCCCTTTTGTAGAAACATTGTAGAATATTGATCAAAATGTATTGTAGTAATCATGATGTGAAGGTTATTGGTAAACCAGGAAAACCAATTGTATAAGGTTTTTGGTGAACTTGTAAAACCAATTTTGTAAGGTTTTTGGTGAACTTGTAAAACCAATTGTGAAAGGTTATTGGTACACCTAAAAACCAATTGGGTAAGGTTGTTGGTATAAGCTGGAGAAAACCATAAATGGAGGAAGAAATGTGTGTTGGCACATGTGGGAGTTTTGTGCATGCCCAATGCTACACAGTTGAGAAGTTGATCATGAGCACACAGAGGTGGCACGCTACAATCAAAGAACGAGATATGTTTTACCATGTAAACATTAAGGGGGAATGTTAGGAAAATTAATTTTGACATGGGTATTAATATTTACATGCGAGATAAATATTTGGTAATTGTAAATGAGTTGTATCAAACTCATATATTTAAGTTAGATTGGTTTGGTGTAATATTGTTGTGTATAAATATTTTAGATATAGATTGTTGAGATATATTGTTGTAACAATATATCGTCGAGGAGATTCTTGTGAGAGAATAGTGGAGTTTGAATCTCCTAATTATAGGAATATTCTCCCTATATATTTGAAATTGTATTTGTATGAAAGATATAATACAAGAAATAATATTTTGAGTGTGTGAAATTAATTAAGTCCGTAAGTTATGTGAGTTATTTCCTATGTAAGTCGGTTCATAGTTTAGAATTTTCTTGAATTAGTCTCTTATCTTGGTTAGAACTTACCATAACAAGTTTTGGCTTACGTTGGTGTGCTCAAATGTTGTAATTGACTCCATCCTTGACCCATATGTATGGGTTCTCCTTCTCATGAATATAACATCCCGATATGTAAGTAAGGAATCTCGAAAAACAACATCAAACACATCAAGATGAATTACATTAGCTTCGATTCATTTATATATTGATAATTGATCCCAAAATTGAGGTACATCTTTTTATTACATGAATTTTGTATTAATAAAATCATGCACTTTAGACATTTATTTATCTCGGTCTCATACTAATATTTAGAAGGTTCTTGAGTGAAGAAAGTACTAATTAACACCCATCCTTTTGGCCATCTTGTTTATTTTATTTCATAATTTGCAACCTATTATACCCATATGCCCAGTCATTTTCTGACATTCTGCATTGTTTTAGCCTCGACTGGGGTGCCCATATTTTTATCAGGGTGCCCATGGGTGCCTTGGTCCCACCTAGGGGTGCTCGGGTCATTTTTACACTTTCACACCACTTCTTAGGCCTCTTCTAGCCATTTTTAATATTTATATTTCTTATGGTCAAAATTTTGAGGTTAATTACAAAATTAGAGCAAGAGAACCCTATAAATATAAAGTTATGAGACCATAATGAGGGACCTAACATCATCTACTATATAACTCATCTATAGTTGCATTCATCTATTGCATTGGCATGCATATAGCTCCATCATCAAGGAACAAGCTAGGACATCTGCATCACACTTCATAGGGGGAGAGATTATATTCTATTCCATACACACATTCTATTACATTTTCTACATTTAGCTATTGCTCTCTATTTCACAAAGTGTGACTGACACAATAACATCTATGACACGACATGCACACACACACCAAAACTACATCTGGGTCCGAAATGTAGTGCAATGCTAAGTTAGTAAGCCCCCTTTGTTGTGGTGTAGAAGTGAGTTTAGTCCGAACCATTCATTTACATCTTTCTTTTTTAGGGTTTTGATACTTCCTTTTGGTCTTTTGCAGGTTATTTCTTCCTCTTGGAATATTTTGAGCATTAGGCATGGTATAGGAATATTTTGAGCATTAGGCATGGTATAGGAAAATTAATGCAACAAGCAATGAAGGATAGTAGTTATCTCTAGGACCTGTGAAGACCAAGTCTGGACATTTTTCCTAGACCATGATGCCTGTTTTGCTTACCGGAGAACCCGTGGGCACCCCAATCCTCTCCCAGGTGCTCTAGTCTAACCACATCACCCAGATCTATCCTCTGCGGGACCCCGACACAATCACTGCTGCTTTATGATTTTTGTTCATCACTGCGACATTGTCTCGACAAGTGTTTGTTATCAACCGAGTTCTTTCCTCTTCTCTCTTACATGTTAGGGTTTTTATTTTCATTAGTTTTATTAATTATCTCATTTACATGCTATCTTAGTACATTTATTTACCGTGTTTATATGTCCTCCTAGATTAGATTAACTATCTTTCACTTCCTCTAGTTTAGTCATTTTTAGTTAATCATTTTGGTAAACTGAATCGACCATTCATGCTTCTAGGAATTTCCTTTCTTCCATATTTCATTCTAGGATTTATTATTCTCTTACCATGACTCACTTTGATGAGAAGTTTACTAAATCTCACCTTAAGGCTATTAATGATCACCTAAGATCTAGATTTACTTTTACATGTTTCTCATGAGGAAGCTACTAACTTATCCAAACACACCGTTTATGTAGCCATACCCACTTATGTTTCCACTCAACCACTGCTGCTACTCTTCCTCCTATTTCTATTATTCCTATTTCTGTCCCTACTCCTACCAACCACTTTACACCACCTCTAGTTTCTCATGTACGAAAGGTCTCATTTGTTGGCAACCAAGAATTAACTTCTCTTTATCATGATCTTCAAGCTCAAATTCATAAGTTACAATATGCCACTTCCCATGCATTTCCATATTTGGATTCTACTTTGTTGTTGCATACTCCATTTCTACTTATCCACTTCCTCCTAACTTTTTCACACCTAAGATTCCCATCTTCAATGGGCATGGGGACTCACAGAACATCTTATAGTATTTCATGTTACTTGTCTCAACTTCACCAATGATCATCTCATTTTAGCTAAGCTTTTTCCTTGTAGTTTCCATGATTATGTGATGCATTGGTTTTATGACTTACCTATTCACTCAATAACCTCCTTTACACATCTAGCTGATGCATTTCTTACTCATTTTTCTATCAACATCGACTCTAATATTTCTTATGCCCAACTAGCACAACTTAAACAAGGCTCAAATGAACACTCGCTAACTATGTTTTAAGGTATAAGAATAATTTAGCTAAGATGAAAAATGTGCTTTTCGACTTTGAGCTTCAGGATTTATTCATTCAGAGTCTATTACCACCTCTAAAAGAGAGTGTTCTTTTTGAATCCTCTCCTTCATTCGATCAACTTTGTCACACTCTCAAGCTTTGTGAGACTAAAATCCTATCCATCGAAATCTTAAGTATCAAGAATAGACTTCATCTTCCACTTGTTTTCCTAACAAGACACCATTTAAACCATCTACAACAAAACCAACCGATGTTAAAGTTATTGTCAACATTGTCACTCTTCAACCTCTCGAGAACATTTAGCACCCTTCCCATGGCTCCACATATTATATTGAGACAAATTATTGAAAGAAACCTTATTACACTTCCCCCTCCTTGAGTTAGACCCATCGCGACCAAAAGGTAGGAACTACAATGAGAAATTTCACTGTGATTATCATCGATGCATCATGCATTCTAAAAATCAATTCCTAAAGCACTGAAATATCATCCAAGAATTAATTGAGACCTAAAAACTCAAGTTCCCAGAGTCTTCTAGCTCCACCCCAACCAAAGTGACAAGGGAAAACTAAATCTTTTTAACAATGAATCTAAAAAACGTAACAAGAAGACATCAAAATATTCGCTAATCATGCATATCATGCGGTATCATGTCTAGATCAGGGCTCTAGATTTATTAGTTGCTAACACTGAAGGTTTTCCACAAATCATTTGATTTTCTAATGTCGATTATCACGCCAAGTTTACATCTAACCATTTTCACATTTGTGCATCTATTGGCTCAACCTCCATAAAAAACACTAAGGTTGACCCATCTTGGCCCATTAGTGCATGTTCTATGTCACTCCTTAAAGCTATCAGGTATCCTCTATCTCAAGTCGAATACCCTTTCGTAAAACCCTTTGGTGTTGTTAAGCTACATGTTATAGTTGGACCACTTACTATGCTTGTACCCTTCCTCACTCGGAACAAAGTCGAGGGATGCGACTTGCTTCTTGGTATCAATTAGCTTTGTCACTCGTAATATATCATTTCTATGAATCATCTACGACTCAAATTTATTTACAATAATCATGTCATCTTTATTGATGGTGTCCCTCCATATAATCCATGGCCACCATCCGTCACATGGTATTTAGTACATCCCCTACTTCATCTAGCATGTCACATTCTATCTTTGCTTAGAACACAATCTACTCGTATTTCACCTACTCACGTATCATCTCCACGACCACATCACTCCACTAGCCCCATGCATAGGTATATGCCTCTTCCTAGAAGTTATTACATCTTGACGTAGATCTCCACCTCGTTTTGATCCATGCGGGTATTTTTCACCTTCGCCTTCTTTATCACATATATCTCTAACACCAACACATTTTGTGATGCCACGAACTTCTTCATTCATTCACCCCTCACTTGTGCATAGGATTCATTCACCACTATAAAATGTTTCTACTATACCTCCATTATTAGAGCATGATCATGTGCTTTCACCTCGTGCATCAGATGAAGAAAATTCGTCCTTCACCATCATTGGATAGTGCATTCATTCAAACATACTTAGGAAGCATGACATTCCACCTTCCCCTATCTATTCTTATCATAGTCACAATCATCATATTTTACATCCTTATACATTCATATCCTCACATTTTTCATATTCATCATACATTCTAGCGTCATTACCCGATGACAGACTCTTGTGCTTGAGTTCATAGTTGATTATTTAAGGATCACTACTACTAATCGGGGATAATTTTTGAATTTCCCTAAACATACCTAAATTATGTCGGTGTAGAAGATCATTTTGAGAGTTTTCTAATTTGTGAGAACACAAAATATGGACATTAGGAGCTCTAGTTATGTCCGGTCAAAGTTCGATTAACGGGAAATTCAAGCTGTTAGTGCAAAATAATAGCACCCACTGGATGCGAGTCGGGTTTCTAGGTTGATAACTTTGGCATCCGGTGTGATTGCATAACATTGAATCCTTTCTCCAAGTGTGGGACTTGAAAAATTGAGAAAGGATTCTCCGAGAGAAGGTGGTTCCTATTCCTCTGTTCGGATGCACACGAAATATGCAGAGGGTTTTCTCAAAACCTAATCTAATCTGCCAAGGAGACAAGGTAAGAAGATGCATAAAATAAATCTAAGCTAATAGAGGTGATGCAGGAATGAAGAACATCTATTTTCCAAAGTAAACACGAGACCATTTGAATGTGATATAAGATCATGCACAGATGACAAAACTGCGGTGAAAGACCGAAGGATGCAAAATGAACACGAGAGAGAGGGAGTGAGAATCATCCACGAGACATGCATTACTTTCTCCAAAGATTGATACAATACACTACTGAGAATGCCATAAGGAGGAATAGTATTATAGTTCAAATGAGAGGTTCGAACTCCACAAATTCACCTGAGGAGAAGAAGGGAGAGGCAAAACAGAAAAATGTTCGACCCTTGAAAAGAAGCTCCTCTTACAATATATAGAAAGAATGAGAGAAGAAAGAGAGAGGGGGAAGCCAAATCTACTCCAACCACCTCTAGGTTGCATTCAGTTCATCTCATTATGACAGAAGCGGTGGATCCTGGCAAAACGGCGGGCTGTCCAACAGAAGCGGCGAACTGTCTGCTGCATTAAAGTTGTTTGTTGAAGCATTACTTCTGCTTGTTATTTCACGCCAAAGTGTTTCTTGATTTTCTCTCTCCAAACTGAACCAAAATTCAAGATTGACCCCAGAATCATGTAGATAATCTCACAAGCTTTCCGTTGATATAAAGAACGTGCAAATCCGAGCTCTGGATCAAAAGATATGTCGATCTGAAGATTTAGGGCACAAAACAGGTGAAAACGGATTTTTAAATTTCTTCCCGCACTCTGCCACCTGGATGACACGTGGCAGGTTTTGATTCACTGAGCAACTCTCTCTCCTCCACCTCTCGGTGGGCTCTCTTTTGAAATTTCCTTGTGGGCCCTAGCTGGGACACGTGGCACTATCCCATTGGTTCGGGCTGACCCTTCAAATCTCACCCTTTGACCTTTTCCCTTGTGACACGTGTCATGATTTGGTTGGTTCTTGGCCCTTTCGGCTCCTTCGCGTCCACCGCGTCCATTTGTCCCAGATGTCCCAGTGCTACTTGGGACAAAATCCTCCGGTTCGCCTGATTCGGCTGGTTCGCGTCCATTTGTCCCACTTGTCCCTGTGCTTCGCGGGAAAAATTCTTCCGGTTCACCCGATCCGGCCGATTCGCATCCTCACGGCCCAGATGTCCCATTTGCCTCCGGACTGTTTGTTCTCATTTCGGCCAAACCAGCCGGTTCGCGTATCTTTGTCCCAGATGTCCCAAAGCAGTTAGTGTGAAAGTTCTCCTTTTCGGCCGATCCGGGCTTTCCGCGTCCTTCGCGCACTCTTGTCCCACTTGTCCCTTTGCTGTTTGGGCTGCCTGTAGGCTTTTCGGCCGATCCGCGCCTTGATGTCCCAAATGTCCCGACTGTCCCGGGGACTAGGACTTAGCCGATTTTCACATTTTTTTCTGGCCCAAGCTTATCTTCTGCAACTTCTTCGCATCTTCTCAGAGCTTGCTTTTTTCAACTGGGACGGAGAGTTAGAAAATTTTGAAGGGACCCTAGAAACATGAATTTTTGCCCTGAATCAATTTATCTGCCTGGGACTTGAGAATTCTGATGCATGTTATCAAATTAACCCTGGGGGGTGAATTTTGGATAACAATTTAGCGACTTCAATGGGATCACTGCTGCTAGGTAGAAGATCGGTGGCCTTTAGCGGTCTATTGGGCATGGAGTCATAAGCGATAACTTGAAATGAGCGATATCTAATCCCAAGCGATCTGATCGCAACTTCTTCTCCAACAACACTGAATCGTAGAAAACATCCACGAGAGTAGCAAAACTCGTGCCGAAGCACTTAGGAAAAGCGAAACCTAACTACAACGGGACAATGTGCACAAGCACTTGGAGGAATGAAAATCTAATTAATATTTACAAGGTAGTGAACTTCCCTCTAGAAGCAATGCTTGAGATAGATTCCATTGACTGGAATCTGCAGTTCTTCACCATCCAATGAGGCCAATTGGAAAGCATTGTTGCTCTTGCGCTTCGTGACCATGTATGGGCCACTCCAAATGGCGTCAAATTTGAAATGCCTTCCTGGTTTTGCCCGATCTGCATCCCATTTCAACACTAGATCTCCAACTTGAAAAGATCTATCCTTGGCCTTTCTGTCAAAGGTCTTCTTGATCAAAGCTTGATCCTTTTCCATTGCTTGGGAAGCCTAATTTCTGATCTCTTGTAGCTCCATCAGCTCTGCATATCTCACCTCCATAGGCTCAAATTCAAGCAACTCAGCTACTTCATGAGTTCCAATGTTGGCAACTCAAGTGACATGGGCAAGATTTCCTCTCTTCCATAGACAAGCTTAAATGGAGAATTACCTGTGGATCTTTTGGGAGTGATCCTATCAGCCCATAAGGCTGATTTCGGTTTGGTATGCCAAGCCCTCTGATTCTCATCAAGAGTCCTCCTAATGATCCTCAAGCAAGTTCTTGTTTGTAGACTCGGCCTGGCCATTACCTTGAGGGTAATAGTTTGATGAAGTGCTTAGGTAGATCCCGTTCTTGACAGCCCACTCAGTCACCTTAGATCCAATGAATGCCAATGCATTATCAGAGATTATTGTAGCAGTACGCCAAATCGGTAGTTATCCTCGTAAAAGTCCAAGATGTTAGACTCATTCGCCTCTTTGAGTGCTCTACGCTTGTCCATCTGGTGAAGTAGTCCGTGGCTGTCAAAATCCATTTGTGCCCTTGGCTTGAATTGGGATTGATGGCTCCAATGAAGTCTAAACCCCATTGCATGAATGGCTGGTCAACTGAGATTGGTTGTAATGGAAGGGCAGCGAGTCTCTCTTTTCCTGTGAAGAATGCACAATTCTTACATCTCTTGATCCATGCATAGCAATCACTAAAGATTTTAGGCCAATAATAACCAGCCTTCATGATTTTTAGAGCTGTCACTCTTGGTGCAAAATGGCCACCCGGTTTGGTCCATCATGAAACTCTTTTAATACCCTTTGGATCGACTGTGTTAATGCATCTCAGCAGCACTCCATTCACATCCTTCTTGAACAAAACTCCATCAATGATGGTATATGGAACAGCCTGCAACCTGAAGTATCTCCTCTTCGCTTTGCTCATTTCTGGAGGGCATAGGCCTGTTTGTAGGAAGTGCATAATGCCTTGGGTCCAGCAAGGAGTCGGGGCAGCATTGTCTTCTTCTTGCCTGCCACTCGGCTCATGGCTGTCTTGAACTGTCAAAACAACCTCTTCTTCGTTGCATACTTCCTTTTGCTTCCCCAAAACCAGCTACTCACACAATCCTTTCCCTCTTACCAGCTTGGTGATCTTGATCTCAATGTCATACTCCATGACACGGGTGATCCAACCTGCCCTTTTCTCATTCAAATCCTTGTTGAGGAGGAAGACCTTAACTTGACATGTGAGACCAGCAAGCTGGACCTTGTTGTTTGAGACTAAATGCTTGAATTTCTTTAAGCTTCGATTCTTTGCAAGCACATGCTTTTCAATAAAAGAGTACCTCAATTCACATGATCATCTAGGCTCTGGTGAAGAAGGCAATCGGTTGTTCATCATTATCTTTGTTCTCTTTGTACTGAATGGTAGAAATAGTGTCATCACCTCCAAATGCATAGAGGATGAAATCCTTGGAAAAGTCTGGGTTGATAAGAGTAGGTGCCTAGGAGATGGCTTCTTTGATTGCTTCAAAACTCTCCTTGCCTTCGCTGTCCATTTGAAAGCCATGCTTTTCCTTAACATTTTGGTGATGGGCTTGACAAGGGCTGCAAAATGCGGACAAACCTCGAACAAAGTTTATCCTTCCCCAGGAAACTCGAAGGGCTTTCTTGTGGCTTGGCAATGGTAGAGCTCTTATGGCTTGACCCTCTCTGGATCAATCGCTAATCCTTCATTGGAGACAATATGGCCAAGGAGCTTCCCTTCATGTGCAAGAAAGATGCACTTCTTAGGATTTAAGGACACTCCAAACTTTCTACACCTCTCGAAACACTTGCACGAGGTGAAAGAAATGGTCTCTTTGCATTCTTTGAGAAGACAGGTAATATCATCTAGGTATACCAAAGCACTATCTTGTTGATCAAGCCTTTGAATGCCATATCCATAGCTCATTTGGAATGTTGCTCCGGCGTTCGGCATACCCAAATGGCATCTTCTTGTAAGCTTATGTGTCCCATTTGGTTGTGAAGGCTGTCTTGAACTGGTCTTCCTCCTTTACCATAATCTGATTGAAGCCTGAGTAACCATCAAGTAGTGAAAACCTTTCTGAACCAGCTACGACCTGCAATATTTGCTCCATGGAAGGGAGTGGATAATGGTCCTTGAGAGAGGCTCTATTCAAATCTCTCGAAGTCAACACACGACTTGATCTCTCCACTCTTCTTTTTGACTGGAACTAAGTTGGCAACCCAACTAGAATGCTTGATTGGGAATATGATTCTTGACTCAATCAGCTTGTCCAATTCTTTCCTCATGAGAGGCTCCATGTGTGGATTGACTGGTCTCTGTTTCTGCCTGACAGGCTTAGTATTTGGATCCAATTCGATGGTATGCTGAGCTAAGTTGGGATTGAAACCTTTCAAGTCTTCATAGCTCCAAGAAAACACGTCAGGGAACTCTTGACATAGCTGTATGAACTCACATCTTTCTTGCTCAGTTGTCATCTTTCCAATTTGCAATGGCTTGTTCTCTTCTACCAAGATGGATACCGAATCTTCTCTCTTGACCTGAATGTTTGCTTTCTCCTTTCTAAACTGATCATTGGGGTTAAAAATGGACTCCAAAGTGATAAGTCCCTTGGGCAGCTTGTCAGTTCTCAGCTGTATCACTTGGTCACCATATTTTTGTTCCAACTTTTCTTGATTCTTAGCTGAGAACTCAGCTTCTTCTTGCAAGAAATGGATGATTTGCTGGTCATTCTCAAATACTTGCCAACTGACATCGTTATCCGGCACCGAAGGCCTCACAATCACGTGGATGTTTGGCTGTACCTTGTCTTGTTGAATGTTTTCTACAATGTCAAAGGCTGCCCCTACTGCTGCAAGCCTGTCAGCAGCTTGATTCTCTTTCCTAGGAATGGCTTTAATGCCGAAACCCTCAAAATCTTCCATGAGGTCCCACACCCTATTCTTGTAGCACCTGAGTAGATCATTTTTGGTAGCATGTTGTCCCTTGACCTAATTTACAATCAATTCACTGTCCCCAAAACTTGCAAGTTCTTTATTTTTTTCTTGATTGCCCAATGCATCCCTTGCACCAAGGCTTCATATTCAGCAGTGTTATTGGAGCATGCAAATTGAAATCTAAAAGCTGAATAGTACTTTACTCCTTGAGGTGAAACAAGCACGGCTCCACCTCTGCACCATGTCTACTCCTTGATCCATCAAAAGCAATTGCCATACCTCATTGTCATCCTTGTGGTTTGGCTTGGTGATGCTTAGGAATAGGTTGACTTTCTTCATGTATACAATAGACTCCTAGCTTAGATTCTTCTATTCCTTGATAAGGATCAAAAGCATGCACCTTGCTTGCCCATTCATCAAGAGTTAGATCCGGGATGTTTCCAACTTTAGTGTCAGTTTCATCAGTGCTTGGGTGATCTTCTTGATCAAATGCTGAGCAATTGGCATTAATCTGACTTGGAGTATAGGGCTCAATGTGGAAGTTTGCAATAGGTTCTGACCTAATTGTAGCCTTAGTTCCATACCTCATTCTGAACAGCATGTGTGACCAATCAGCGGACAAATATCCCCCAATCTTGGCAGTGAAGTCCCTTGACAAACATAGGGCAAAGAGTGGTGGAAGGTCTATGACTGACACATCTTGTAAGACAACAACATTTGGGCATGCATGCAAGGTAAGACTCAAATTTCTAATCACTCCAACTGTTGCTATTGCTGTCCCATCCAGCTGCACTACTCCCTTAGATGTTATTTCATACTGAAGCCCTAGCTGATCAGCTATTTGTTTGGGCATGACAGAGCTACTTGCTCCAGAATCAATCATGCAATTATGCACTAGCTGATTTCCAATGATTAATGAAACATAGAAAGGAGGGGGTTTCAACATCTTACCTTGTTGTCCTCCATGATTTCCCTCAGATTGGGCAGCATTTGTAAGCACTTTGTCTTGCATTTGCTTGATTGAAGCTGGCTTGATCCTTCATGGCGGCTGCGCAGTGAGATCTCTTTGGCCTGGGATGGATAGGGATTCCCACATAGATATATTGACATTTGTCTTCTTCATCTGATCAATGATACTGAATGGTGATGAAGGATCTCTCTGCTGTCCCTTGGTTTGCACATTTACTCCTTGTATGTGGGCAGCAACAGCTGGCATTTGAGTTGGCCTAGGGGCTGTTCTTGGCTGCCCTTGTGCATTTGAAATGGGACTTTGCTTGCCAATCATTTGTGGAGCCGTGGAAGGTTGTGGATTGGCTGGGGCTAATGGCTGTTCCTCACCCAAATTTCTCCTTTTTGACCTTGTGTTTGCTGCAACACCTTGAGAAACTGCCTGGTTCATGCCACAAAAATCCTCTACTTGCCAATTTACCAATGTGGTGTCATTTGGGGCTGATTGCTATTGGAATGTTTCTTGTTGTTGGCTGTTTTCTTGACTGTTCTCACCCTCCACACCAGTAGTTGTTACCATTAAAGCTTGAATCAAAGCACCATTGAAGCACATGGATTGATTATGAGGCTCATTACATGGAAAACACCAATCATACTCTGGGCAATGTTGTTTTGTCTTTGGTACTAATGCCTTAGAGGCGAGATATGGCATTTGGATTATAGAAGGGTGGAATGGTCTATTGGCGGAGGCCTTGCTTGATTCGATTTATAGTTTGGATTGGGTGGCCTTTGAGGTGATATGGCTTCCTATTAGGTTGAGCATGAGGCTGATACGAAGGTATAAAACCTTGAGCTTGCTATCTTTTGAGTGTAACCAGCTCATTACCTAAATTTTGTAGTTGCTTCATGACCTCTTGAAACTCATTTGAGGCACTAGAAGATGAAGTAGAAGCTTCACTTGAATTCTGATTTCTAGGAGTGGGAGAAGGAGCTAAGACAGGTGCCTGACTAGTACTTGGGCTCTCTAAACTTGGATATAATGGCATTGGAGGCCTAGGAGCCAATTTACCAGCTTGAATAAGACAGTTTTCGGCTCTAATGGCAATGCTATAAGCAGCAGGTAAGGTTGTGCCTCCCATTGATTGAATTAACATAGAAATATCAGAATTCAAAGCTTTAAGATAGTATAGAAAAGCACCTTCTGCTGTTGGCCTGACTGCCACTGGAATCCTATCCCAAGACTTTTGAAATCTGAAGTTGAAGTCAGTCAGCTGCTCATTGGGAGCTCTCTTGATAGTTGTTAATTGTTCCAGTAGAGACAAATTGTCTCCCTTTTCCCCAAACTGCTCATGGAGAACTATGCATAACTGATTCCAATTTGTGATAGAACCAGCTGTAAGGCTCCTGAACCATTGCAATGCCTTCCCTTTGAATGATGATGCCAGCAATTTGACAGCCACATCCATTTCATTTATCTCATGGATTGCACAGACGTTAGCAATGTCTTTGACATGATCACTAGGAGTGGTATGATTTTCTCCAGTGAAAAATGGAATGTTCTTCAACACTGCAATTGGAACTGGATTCTGTGCATTGAGGGCAAGTGGGCTGCTGCCAGTGAAATTGACAAAGGGATTTGCTGGTTGCGCCATTCTGATTGGTCGAAGGACTCTTGAATACTGAATGAAAGGCCGAGTAGGTGGAGGAGTTGAGAGAGTTCTGTTTGGTGGAGATGGAGACCTTTGAATCCTTCTTCCTCTTTGCCTTCTTCTTGGAGATAATTACAGGTATTCAAACAACACTTCTTCTTCTCCAGCTCTTGACCTTGTGATTCTTCTCATAAGATTTTAGGCCTGTACTGCTGAAACCAGTTGATCTTCCTCTTGGAGTCACCAGATATGCGAATAATAGCTCTTTTCAAGCAAGAAAATTGCAGCAGATGCATATCAACTTTGCTGCAAAAAAATGAGACCTCTAGGTCCCACCGGGCGTGCCAAAACCTGTTAGTGCAAAATCACAGCACCCCTGGATGCAGGTCAGGTTTCTAGGTTGATAACTTTGGCATCCAGTGTGATTGCATAACATTGAATCCTTTCTCCAAGTGTGGGACTTGAAAAATTGAGAAAGGATTCTCCAGAGAAGGCTGGTTCCTATTCCTCTGTTCAGATGCACACGAAATATGCAGAGGGTTTTCTCAAAACCTAATCTAATCTGCCAAGGAGACAAGGTAAGAAGATGCATAAAATAAATCTAAGCTAATAGAGGTGATGCACCGAGGAATGAAGAACATCTATTTTTCCAGTAAACACAGACCATTTGAATGTGATATAAGATCATGCACAGATGACAAAACCTGCAGTGAAAGACCAGGAGGATGAAAAAATGAACACAGAGAGGGCTGAGAATCATCCACAGACATGCATTACTTGCTCCAAAGATTGATACAATACACTACTGAGAATGCCATAAGGCGGAGAATAGTATTACGAGTTCAAATGAGAGGTTCGAACTCCACAAATTCACACGAGGAGAAGAAGGGAGAGGCAAAACGGAAAAATGTTTGACCCTTGAAAAGAAGCTCCTCTTATAATATATAGAAAGAATGAGAGAAGAAAGAGAGAGGGGGAAGCCAAATCTACTCCAACCACCTCCAAGTTGCATTCAGTTCATCTCATTATGGCGAAGTGGTGGATCTGGCAAAATGGCGCGGGCTGTCCAGCGAAGCGTGCGTATCTGCTTTGCATTAAAGTTGTTTGTTGAAGCATTACTTCTGCTTGTTATTTCGCGCCAGAGGCATTTCTTGATTTTATCTCTCCAAACTGAACCAAAATGCAAGATTGACCTCGGAATCATGTAGAGAATCTCACAAGCTTTTTGTTGATATAAAGAACGTGCAAATCCGAGCTCTGGATCAAAAGATATGTCGATCTGAAGATTTAGGGCACAAAACAGGTGAAAACGGATTTTTAAATTTCTTCCCGCGCTCTGCCACCTGGATGACACGTGGCAGGTTCTGATTCGCTGAGCAACTCTCTCTCCTCCACCTCTCGGCGGGCTCTCTTTTGAAATTTCCTTGTGGGCCCTAGCTGGGACACGTGGCACTATCCCATTGGTTCGGGCTGACCCTTCAAATCTCGCCCTTTGACCTTTTCCCTTGTGACACGTGTCATGATTTGGTTGGTTCTCGGCCCTTTCGGCTCCTTCGCGTCCACCGCGTCCATTTTTCCCGGATGTCCCAGTGCTGCTTGGGACAAAATCCTCTGTTCACCCGATTCGGCCGGTTCGCATCCATTTGTCCCACTTGTCCCTGTGCTTCGCGGGACAAATTCTTCCGGTTCGCCGATCCAGCCGATTCGCGTCCTCACGGCCCAGATGTCCCATTTGCCTCCGGACTGTTTGTTCTCATTTCGGCCGAACCGGCCGGTTCGCGTATCTTTGTCCCAGATGTCCCAAAGCAGTTAGTGCGAAAGTTCTCCTTTTCGGCCGATCCGGGCTTTCCACGTCCTTCGCGCACTCTTGTCCCACTTGTCCCTTTCTTTGTTTGGGCGCTTTGTAGGCTTTTCGGCCGATCTGCGCCTTGATGTCCCATATGTCCCGACTATCTTGGGACTAGGACTTAGCCATTTTCACATTTTTTCTCGGCCCAAGCTTATCTTTCTCGCAACTTCTTCGCATCTTCTCGAGCTTGCTTTTTTTTCAACAGACGGGAGAGTTAGAAAAAATTCAGAAGGGACCCTAGAAACATGACTTTTTGCCCTGAATCAATTTATCTGCCTGGGACTTGAGAATTCTAATGCATGTTATCAACTTAACCCTGGGGGGGTGAATTTTGGATAACATCAACTTTGGTCAATTGGTCAATATTATAACAAAGGCACTGTGACACGTGGTGAAAAGGCAAAGGGAGTTATTTGTGGGTTTTGATCTTTGGTCTTTGACGGTCGTAAAAAGATAGCTCGTTGGAACAAGAGGCTCAACTTTTGTTACGGAGGGGAGCTCGACCAGCTGTGTGGACTATGGTATTATCACCGATGTGGTGGGTCCACAAGCCACCACGTGGCTTGCCACCACTTAGCCATTTTTCATTTTGAATATCATAGTATTATATGGTTGAATTTTATATTATTCACCATATTACTATACAATTTCAATTTGTAATGTTTAGGGTCGAATCTTGGTGAGACCACATTCCCACATATCTCGGCGGTCACAAAGCAGCCCACATAATCCTCCAAACCCACATAAACTGCCAACCCCATATCTTTGGCTAAGTCCATGTGGGGATAGGAGGATGAAGTGGTGTTGGGGGAAAAGTCCATGGTGGAAGCTTCCACGTGAGAAGGAGGTGGGGGCGGTTAGCCTCAAGTGGTCCCAAGACCACTATGTTTGCGTGGGGAAAGGCTTATTAAAGCCTCAAACATTATCAAACCCACCAAATGTGGGATTTTATCCCTTTTCAAATGCAATCCACCACCATGGGGAATTAATCCCATTTTTCATGTATGGGCTAGGCTAAAATTAGCCTTAAGATAATTTTTAATCCATTATTTTAGGGCCCTAATTTTTGTATAAATAGGGAACCCATTTCTATGTAATGGACACACCGGCACAACTGAGAAGCTCATTCCTAGAGCTCGGAAAGACACACATTATCCCAAGAAGCTTATTATTTTTAAAGCTTATTTGTGGGATGTGAGAGAATTAGTAATAGGGAAATTTTAATATAGTTTTGTAAACTATATTAAATTCCTAAAATTACTATAGACAAATATTGTTTATTGGCCTATTATTTTAGGCAATAGTAGATGGAATATTTGTGATTGGGAGTAAAATGTAAACTACCCAATAGGCCCATTGAGCCACACTAATCACTTGCAAAGCTTGGATTATCGACCGGAGTGTTAGAGGGTGCATTGATAGTGTCGGGAAGGCCAATCGAAGCTGAAGGAGAGTGTGCATTAGGAAGGTGAAGAATGATTCGAATGATCATCGAAGTCTTCGAAGAACTAAAGTACTGATAGGCAAGTGAAATTCCATTAGGTTTTCTTGTGGAAGTACTATTGTAACTTACAAGTTTTGACTAATGGAAAGTTGAAAGAACCCAAAGATGTAGGTAATTTCCGAACTCCGTAATCAATTATTGTGCAATTGTATTTATTGTCTTGCATTAATTTTAAATTGATTACTTAAAAGGAGAAAATTTTCAGAAAATAATTAAAGCCTATAAGGGTCCAAAATCAGGTAGATAAAAACTTGATTATTTTTAGATCAAGTTGGTATCAGAGCTGGTTTAGCTCCATAATTGTTGTCAGTAAATCTGATTAACAGAGTGATTGCTTCAAGTTGGTGTAGTTGGTTTAGTTTGTGTGAACAGGTACAAGTGCACTATGGGCAAGATGTCTAAATAGGTGAAGCTCGAGGAAATTGAAGCTTATAATCACTAGATCCAGGAAGAGAACTCTCTCCTGCGATCAATGTATTACTCCTTGGAAGAGGAGAATGCTCGTTTGAAATCAAAACTGCAAACCAAGGATGAGCTCTTGGCAAGGTTGTAGTGTGGTGATCAGAGAAAGGAAATACCTTCAACTTCAGATGTAGTGACCATGGCAGATGATTGCATTGTAAGTTGTTCACCACTGGAATCTTCTTCTTCCTCCCATTCGGTTTGATTCAGGTAATGAAGTCTTTGGTTTTTTGAAAAACATACTAGAGGCATTGGATCCAAATTACTAGATAAAATGGGATTTGATGGAAGAGGCCTTGGTAAAAATGGCCAAGGCATTGCTAACCCAATACAGGTCGAGGATCATCCTCATTTTGTAGGTTTGGGTTTTTCTAGTGCGGGAATGGATATTAGAGAATGCTCCAAGAATGTTGATGGGAGACAAGCTTCTAAAAGCAAAGTGAATACCCCACTAGTCTTGCAAGAAGATTCGAGTAGGAAAGTTGTGCTTTGTCGTCATAGGTAGGATGTGGTAAGAGAAATCAGCGAAGAGGTAATGAGATTCCACCTCCATTTTCTTACCATAATCATAAGCACAATAAAAATTCTGATCCACTTTTTCATCTTAAGAAGTATGGTTATGATTTTTAGAAGATGTGGAATTCCTTTCCATGTACTTTTTATGGATTGCATAATCATTCTGTGGCCATATGCTGGAAGAGAAGGACATTGATGAAGAAGTTGATGTTGTTCATCAAGAACAAGGCAAATCTAGAAAGACCAATCTTGTCATGCAGAGTCGAGAAATGGCAGAAAGAGTTCCTCATCCCAGAAGAAGGAGATTAAGAGGAATTTTTGTTCTCATTGCAGAGGAATGGGCATAGGTGGAAAATTGTTGGAAACTGCATCCATCTTGCCATCAAAGTAATGGCAAACCAAAGATGGAATGGAGGCCTATTGCAAAGGCAAAGGAAGTTTCTACTCCACCACCAGTTGACAATTCAACCCAGGACCAGGTAATACCTAAAAGTGAAAGTCCTTTAAAATGGGTAAGTCAATAATTTTTCAATTATATATTGCATAATTCAAATTGATGAATAATATGCAGTATTTGTTTAGAGATCAGATTCTGTGAGAAAATGTTGAGAGAAAGGTTTACCATACTCAGTGGATTTTCTTACTTAGAAATTTGATTAATGCTCCAAACATATCTCCTAATCAGCTTGTGAGTACCTGTTACTGACTTGGATACAAGATTTGACTCATATAAAGCTTGGAGATTGATCTACCATTTGTGTAGATAGTAGAGTTTGTAGGAGTCAGCTCAGAACTTCATTCTGTGTAGAGGCATTATGACGTGCAGCAGAATGGTAGTTGAATCACCATTGGCATTGACATCGGGTCAGAACTTCATTTTGTGGAGAAGCCGTCATGGGCATCTAGCAGAATGGTACCTGATATAATTTGTCAACAAAAGGAGCTCTCAAAAGATTAGCTCGGAACATCATTGAGTCAGGCATTGTGGCCACACATTTGAATGGTAGCTGATCATCAGACTTAGCATCGTGTAGTAGAGGTATTGAGGTTTGCAAGAGACTTAGCACTACACAAGTAGAGGTGTTGAGGTCTGCAAGAGACTTAGCACCACATGAGAGGAGGCATTGAGTTTGCAAGAGACTTAGCCTTTGTACTGATGGAGGTGTTGAAGTCTGTAAAAGACTTAGCACTGCACAACAGAGGCGTTGAGGTCTAAAAAGGGATAATTCATTGTCCATCAATGACATCGGATCAATCATAGCTCTAAGTAACATGGAGTTCCTTCAAACCAATTTGGATTCTGTGGAATCAACTCAGAGATAGGAGCTATGTTATAGGGTAAAAGAAGATCCTTGTTGTCAGATATCTAGAACTTAGCACCATACAATGGAGGTATGGAGGTCTTCTTCGGATATCAGAGTGGCGCAACAGAAGTATTGTGGGCCCATAACCCACAGGTCCAGGATAGGAACCAAGTTGTCGAAATGAGGAGGTTGTAGAGGAAGAGACCCAAGGGTCTACTACAGAACTTTCGAGGTGGCAGAAGAGTTTCAGATTTAGGATGGGATGGAAAAATGTTCCAATATAAGCTTTTTGGGACAAAAATCCTTTCTCAGTGGGGAGGTGTGATCAGGGGATAATTTTTGAAGTTCCCTAAACATACCTAAATTTTGTTAGTGCAGAAGATCATTTCGAGAGCTTTCCAATGACTATGAGAATGTGACAAACGGACATCAAGAGCTCTAGTTATGTCTAGTCAAAGTTCAGTCAATGAGAAAGTCAACTCTGGTCAACTGGTCAATATTGGACCAAGGGCACTGTGACATGTGGCAAAAAGGAAAAGGGATTCGTTTGTGGGTTTTCGATCTCGGTCTTCGACGGTCATAAAAAGATAGCTTGTCGGAACAAGAGGCTCAACTTTTGTTACGGAGGGAGCTCGACTCGCCACTGTGTGGACTATGGTATTATCGCCGACGTGGTGGGTCCACAAGCCACCACGTGGCTTGCCACCACTTAGCCATTTTTAATTTTGAATATCATAGTATTATATGGTTGAATTTTATATTATTCACCATATTACTATATAATTTCAATTTGTAATGTTTAGGGTTGAATCTTGGTGAGACCACATTCCCACATATCTCGGTAGTCACAAAGCTGCCCACATAATCCTCTAAACCAAAATAAACCACCAACCCCATATCTTTTGCTAAGTCCACGTGGGGATGGGAGGATGAAGCGGTGTTGGGGGCAAAGTCCATGGTGGAAGCTTCCACGTGAGAAGGAGGTGGGGGTGGTTAGCCTCAACTAGTCCCAAGACCACTATGTTTGCATGGGGAAAGGCTTATTAAAGCCTTAAACATTATCAAACCCACCAAATGTTGGATTTTATCCCTTTTCAAATGTAATCCGCCACCATGGGGAATTAATCCCATTTTTCATGTACGGGCTAGGCTAAAATTAGCCTTAAGATAATTTTTAATCCATTATTTTAGGTCCCTAATTTTTGTATAAATAGGGAACCCATTTCTATGTAATGGACACACGGCACAACTAAGAAGCTCATTCCTAGAGCTCGAAGAAAGACACACATTAGCCTGAGAATCTTATTATTTTTTAATATTATTTTTGGGATGTGAGAGAATTAGTAATAGGGAAATTTTAATATAGTTTTGTAAACTATATTAAATTCCTAAAATTACTATAGACAAATATTGTTTAGTGGCCTATTATTTTAGGCAATAGTAGATAGAATATTTGTGATTGGGAGTAAAATGTAAACTACCAAATAGGCCCATTGATCCACACTAATCACTTGCAAACCACGGGTTGTCAACCGGAGTGCTAGAGGGCACATTGATAACATTAGGAAGACCAATCGAAGCCAAAGGAGAGTGTGCATCAAGAAGGAAAAGAATGATTCGAATAATCATCAGAAGTCTTTGAAGAACTAAAGTACTGATAGGCAAGTGAAATTCCATTAGGTTTTCTGTGGAAGTACTATTGTAACTTACAAGTTTTGACTAGTGGAATAGTTCGAAAGAACCGGAGATGTAGGCAATTTCCAAACTCCGTAATTAATTATTGTACAATTATTTTTATTGTCTTGCATTAATTTTAAATTGATTACTTAAAAGGAGCAAATTGTTGAAAAATAATTAAATCCTACAAGGGTGCGAAATCGGTAGATAAAAACTTGATTATTTTTGGATTAACTACACTTTGAATCCCCACACACTGCACTATAGGTATTATACATTATGTTTCATCACACGTTGCATGTCATACACCATACATTCAACATTTAATCTACAAACTTTTTCACATTTTCACATCACACATCATACTAGTCTTTCATACTTATATCATCCATGCGCTTACTATCATACACTATTCATCCTATGCATTACATACACTATTAGGATATTTACGCATATTGCCTCACATTCTATACATAGTCATATACCATACATCATACACTACACGTCTTCATGTCATACATTTTTTATATACTACACTAGTCTTCATCGCATGAATCTAGCATTACATACTACATTACTCATCTATCTATAGGTATTACACTACGTGTTATACATTACATTTTATACATTTTACACATTTAGCATCACATTCTACACATTGCGTGTTCACATATTCTATTCATCACATGGTCACATTTCATCATTACATAGACTACATTGTCTTTTACGCATTGTACTCACCACCCGATGACACACTTTATTTCCTCGCTCCATAATTGAATGATGAGCGTTTACAAATCAAATGGACCTTACACTAATCATGCGCAGAAACAATCCTAGGATAGTGGCATATGCTTTAGGATAAATCATCACATATTCTATCATTTTGTAGTGGTATACACCTTATGTTACATCACCACTCCCTCCTTTCATCTTGTAGTGATATACGCTTAGGGCTAAATCATTACTCATCCATTCATCGACAGTGATGCTATACGCTTAGGATAAATCATCACTTATATGCTCATCTAGTCATGATATATTATTTGGCTATAGGGTTCACGCACACATCATTTCTAGGATGCATCTAATCACTACACCTACACATTCATCATAGTGCACTAGACACAACATATACTTTGACCATTTGACGATGACACACTCTCGTTTGTGGTTCATTCTTCATTCTTACCGAGGGGGAAAACAAAATGAACCTCATTGCATATAATTCCATTCAATTGGGGGAACAAGCTCCTATCATTCCATTTTTCATTCCATTCCATCCATCCATAACATATTACATTGTCTTGGGGGCATTTACTCTTATTTACTAGTGTTTTACATGATCACTTCACTACACATGTCGATTGATTTCTTATATGTAATTATCTATACCATCCACACATGTACATTCAAGACTTTATCTAGTTGTGATCACGAGATACACATATTTTACACTCAAAGCATAGATGCTCACATTCTACCCTTCCTACATTGGTTCTAAGGGCATCCACAGTTGATTCTCACAGTGTTATTGTTTCATTTCATAATTAGCACTTTACATCACTTGGTTATTCACACTTTGACATATTGATTATTTCTCTAACATGCTAATGAGTTCTTCACATGTAACATTTTTATGCAAGGATATTGGCTTCCATAATTGTTTCTTACTTTGTTTGCCATTGTTTGCTATTATTTTTGGGCCTTGCCCTGTGTTTAGTGTGCACACTTGTTTGTTGTTTGTGGACATGATGGCCTTATGTGTCTTGTGACATTGTGAGTGATGTCCCATGTTTGCAAACCACTTTGTGTGGATTACTTGTCTTCTTGTGTGTGTTTGCATTAATTTTCTTGGTAGCTTACATACTAGCTTACACACTATTTTCTACATGCATGCATATCTTTGGATAGCTTTCTTGTTTGTGTGTGCTTTGGTTTCTACCAATAAATTTTTAGGGTTCCAGCATACATGCGGTTGGTCCTCTTTTGGGGCCACACGTCTCTTATCGATGACGTTGCATGTGCCCCTAAAGAGGGGGCATCATTTGGGGGTTTTACATACTAACACAATGTATTTACACTGGTTTAGTTCTATGCACTTTCCGTCCTTGACATTGTGGGTTACATACAATGAGTGGGTTCAGACCAGTCTATGAACCCCATATATAATGGATTTTGCAGGACATGGTGTCCTTAACATTTCGGGGAAGCGGTTATAGGCTTAGAGGTTACAATGGGTGTGCCTCTCTACATTACTTCCAGCTAATGGCATCAGATCACCCAAGAAACCATGACAATACAAATATCTCTACACATAGTTTAGGGAAGCAGTTAGAGCTTAGAGGACACAAAGCATTTCATCCCTACACTTCTTCGATCTATGGTGTGAGATCGCCCAAAAAATCATAGTATAGAATATTCTTCTATAATTTCCCTCTTGACATGGATCAGTGCACATTATCCATTTACCTTTACCTTTACATTTTCCTTTTATATTAGCATATTTTACATACACATGTGTCTTTACATAGTGTTTTACACTTACATACATACATATTTTACTACTTGATTGTTTTCTCCTTATAGGTCGACCATATGAGAAATAATCGGTCAAATGAGGAAAAATAACAATGGAAACAAAAATAATGTTGTATCTTGAAGCACACATGCTTGATTAACCATGCAAATACACTACACACTGCAACAACTACATACATGTGATCCACCCTAGGTTAACTGTCATCACTTTTTATTTATGCATTTTTCATTTATAGTTTCCACACTCTTCCATGTTTTTATCATTCCACGCTTTTATCTAGTTCTAGTTCATGTTTTATTTCTACACTCTTCATGGACATCGAGTTACCCATCTCTATCTACTTTATGTTACTGATATTTCTGCTCACCAACATAAAGTGGGGAAAAAATGTAGTCACAAAATCATGCGCTTTAGAAATTTATTTATCCCAGTCTCATACTACTATTTATAAGGTTCTTGAGTGAAGAAAGTAATAATTAACCCCGTCCTTTTGGCCATCTTGTTTATTTTATTTCATAATTTGCAACCTATTGCACCAATATGCCCAACCATTTTTATATTCTATGTTATTTTAACCTCGGCTAGGGCACCCATATTTGTACTGGGGTGCCCATGGGTGCCCTGGTCCTACCTAGGGGTGCTCAGATCCTTTTTACACTTTCCCACCACTTCTTGGGCCTCTTCTAGCCATTTTTAATATTTATATTTGTTATGGTTGGCCTTTTCAAGGTTGATTGCAAAATTAGAGCAAGAGAACCCTATAAATATAAAGTTATGAGACCATAATGAGGGACCTAACATCATCTACTATCTATCACTCATCTAGAGTTACATCCATTTATTGCATTTGCATCCACATAGCTCCATCATCAAGGCACAAGCTAGGAAATTTACATCACACTTCATAGGGGGAGGGATTCTATTCTATTCCATGCACACATTCTATTACATTTTCTACATTTAGCTATTGATCACTATTTAAAAAAGTGCAACTAACACAAGAGCACCTAGGGCATGACATGCACACACACACGATAACTACATTTGGGTCCGAAATGTAGTGTAACACTCAATTAGTAAGCCCATTGTTGTGGCAGATGAGGTCAGTCCAACCCATTCATTTGCATCTTTCTTTTTTAGGGTTTTGATATTTCCTTTTTGTCTTTTACATGTTATTTCTTCCTTTTGGAATATTTTGAGCATTCGATGTGGTACAATAAAATTAATGCGACAAGTAGTGAAGGATACAATTCATTTCGGGACTGCGAAGACCAAGTTCAAACCTTTTTCCCAACCAAGGCATTTTTTTTTCTTACTAGAACACCCATGGGCACCTCATTCCTTTCCTAGGTGCTCCAGTCTAGCCACATCACCTAGATCTATCCTCTGCGGGACCCGACACAATCATTCTTGCTTTCTGATTTTCTGTTCATCACTGTGACACTGTTCGACAAGTATATGTTATCAAATGAGTTCTTTCCTCTTCTCTCTTACACGTTAGGGTTTTTATTTTCATTAGTTTTATTACTTATCTCATTTACATACTGTCTTAGTACATTTATTTATTGCATTTATATGTCCTCTTAGATTAGATTAACTATCTTTCACTACCTCTAGTTTAGTCATTTTTAGTTAATCAAATTTCTACACCCTTCTTCACCCATCCCAAAAGATAAGGATGTGGATGCTCATAAGTTTCAAGACCAAACTTATTTATAACTGCATCAAAAATTAAATTAAATTGAGAATCAATATCAACCAAAGAATTTACCTTAGTCCTCTTGAGTTTGATTTGGATTTGAAATAACTTGCTCGTTTCTTCTTCTTGTTCATGGCTGTCCATGATGGTGGCCATGCATCCTGCGCTTGTCTTCATTAGAATCATCCCTGTATCTCTACCTCCCCATATGTATTTAAAATTGCCATGGACTTCTTTGAGTCCTTGGTTTGGTTCTTTGGATGTAATTATGGATGTAACTTCCAACATGTAGCATCGTATGACCATTGATATCACAATTCTTACAAAAATTCTTAGGATATTTACAAGTATTCAAAGTGGTAGCGGTATTTTTACCTTTCCATTTACCTTTGTTACTTGTTTGTCCCTGATCTTTATTTGGCTGGTTTGTTGTTGCTTTGTCCTTGACTACGCTTCTCCTTGCTTTTTCTCATTATCTATGTAGTACACTTACACACATGCGTCATTGAGATCCTTTAGCTTCGTGGAGATGACCTTTCTTCGTAGGTGAGTGTGAAGTGATCTAAAATACTTGGTAAGAATATCCTCATCTTCCAAGTCCATATTGAGTAACATGGATTGTATCCAAAACTCCATAATATAATCTTGCACACTTTGACCATTAGTTTGTCTAAAATACTGCCATTTTAATCATTCGATCAGTCTTATGGCCAATAGGATATAAATTTTCCCTTAAAATTTCTTTAAAACCCTCCCAAGAACTTACAATAGGACGTTTATTCTTTTCACAAGTGGCTATATGGGTTTCCCACCAAACAGAGCATGTCCTTCCATATTGAGACGTGAAAAAGTAATCCTCTGCGCCTTAGTGATATTATGCACACTAAAATAAACCTCCAATTATTTCAATAATTTATCTAGTAATTTCGCATCTACTTGTCCTTCAAAGATTTTAATCTTAACTTTAGTTTCAACTTTAAAAGGAATAGGATCATATTTTACCTTCCCTTTTAAAACTAGATTCTCCTCTTCATGCTCTTCCACATATTCTTCCTCATCATGGCTCTTTCCTAGGCCAAACTTCTTGGTCAAATCTCAAACCACTAAGTCTATGGAATCTTTCTTGATTAGTGTTGTCCTTTTTTGATATGAGAGTTCCCTTTGGTGTTGAAACACCCTATCCATAGTTCTTTCCAACATCTCAATTCCACGACCTAAGTTCTCTTCCTCCATTTGATATCTAATCCTTTATTTCCAAATTTTTGTAGATATCTCTAGATTGTAAGGTATTAATTCTTCACCTTTGGACCTTGTCACTTTCATTAAAATCACACAAAAATGAATACCACAGTCCCTTAGATTTTATAATCAGCTCTCATACCAAAATGATATGTAAAATTCTACTTTGGAAACTTAAAAAACCTCAAAATTGTTGTTCTTACTTCCAATTTACTTGAAAATTATAGTTTATTGAATTCTAGTGAATGAATTTCAGTTCTTAGAACTACTTGTAGCAAATAACATGAATAATTCAAACACACAACAAAATATTTTTATCTTGAAACCCCCAAACCTGAGGGAAAACTAGTAAGGAAGGGAAATTTCTCTTTATTCCCATTATTATATTGGCCAATTAAAAAGAGCACAAATTACATGAAGCTAAAAGAGGAAAACAATGTTACTTCCACCCTCTCTACTTGCTTACTCTACTCACATACCTTGCTCCTACAAATCGATTCCAACACCAAAGTCTTCTTGGCTCACTTCTCACATCAATTATTCCTCAATTCCATGTGCTCTAATTGCATTAATAGATTCCTTCATATGTCCTATTGTGCATTGGAGAATGGTAAGGGTCATACAAGGAAGAGACATAGCCCAGATGCTTCAAATGCGCAATTGATCGTGGATGTATTTTTGTGTGTTATATAGTGACAAGACTATCGGTGAATGTAGATAAATGGTTATGCAACTACTAATGTCTGCAGAGGGGCGGTTACATAACCACCACTCTACAAAAAGCAAAGGTTATGTAACTTAACAATTTTCTTATATTTATGCTTATTTTTCCTTTTGATTAAGTTGATATGATGAAATGATGTTTTTCTAGATCCCTATCGATCGGTGAGAGTTAAGATAACTCATCTCATACACTAGTGGGAATACAATATCCCAGTGGGCCTTTTATTTCTCAATCTCCTCCTAGGTAATTTTACCTTGGAAATAGTGGCAAGGGTAACTTTGAATAGTGAGAGAACCTCTGGTAGTAGTACCTTTCCTTTCTTGAGCATCCTTTCAACCCACTTATCATTGGTTTTCCTTGCATGGTGAAACTTGGGATCTATTGATCAATTGAGTATCAAATTTATTTATGGGATGAATGAATTACATAGGAGGAAGGGGTAACACATCGATCTCTAGGAAGGATTGCACATAGGCAATGAGAGTTCTCACATGCTCCTCTAATTTCTCCATAGTTTGTTTATACTCTTTATTCCTAGCAAGGAAGAAGGTCACATAATCCTTGAACAAGTGTGCATCTCCTTCATGTGTGGCTTGCCCCAAGGAGATTTAGGTTAAATCATAGTCATCTTGGGTCTTCTCTTCCATAGGATTTGTAACATTTGGTAATAAAACCTCCACATATTGAGATCCAAAGGCCTCAATGAAGAAACGAGAAGTTATTTGTGCTTTCTTTCCTCACTTAGTTTTGATGAATTTTAAGATGGCCTCAAAATTAGGTCTTGAGGCTTACTACATCTGTTCTTGGCTCACTTATAAGAAACTTTTGCACCCATGGGAATGTTTCATCCAAAGTAGAAATAAAGTTAGGTATAGGACCACTTTTAGGTTCATAATAAGGGGTCACAGTCTACTCATGATGAGATGACTCTACCACTAAGAAGGAAAAATTGGATGCTGGTTATGAATATGACACTTTGTGATGGATCAATCTCTCCTAAGTCAAGAGGTTTATTAGGATATTCAATGATATTTTCCCTCTTATGAAGCTTCCGATGAGGATAATATTTAATGGACTTAGCCTCCATAATTTTCCTCTTGGAGGACTCTCTCGATGCCTTGAGGGAGGAAGTGTGAGAAAATTGCCTATGTGGAGACAAAATACCATCGAACTCAATGAAGGAATATTTCTTCTATGTGAACTTTTTTTGACTTTGGATCACAATCATGGTCCTCTCTTTGATATCACATGATTCCCTGATGTTCCATGGAGTGGGAGGAAGAGGGGAAGATTGCATTACTTGGTATTTAGGATCAAATAGGTCTAACCCATCATATTTTATCCCATCCAAAACCATTCAAACTTGAATTCTTTCATTTGGTCTACTTTCATCCACGTGTGATCCTGTTTTTTGGCATCAAAGTCATTTGTGCAGTTAACCTAGTAGTCCTCAATTTGTGGAACATGATAAAATCTTGGAAAAATGAAATTTATGGATTCTTCCTAATATCAAAGTCAAACCGAGATATGTAGGAATATAGGCTGAACATTCTTGCATCTGGTATGAACTTGGGATGAGTGTCGACATAGTTCAAACATGATGATCTTATCACTCGGGTACCTGGGTAGCCTGTGAGGGGCAAGATCAAATCCTTTGACCCTGATGTAGGTGAAGGTGGGGAATTAGATGAAGTGACTCTCGTACTTCTCAATCAATACAACAACTTAGGATGAGATCCTCTGTTATGGATTTCCTTTGAGTAATCTTATGATGCACATGGTGAATGCATCATTCACCCTAGAATAGTGAGAATTTCTCTCCTTGTGAGTGAGTTATGGATACTTCTTGTAAGTAGGTGACTTTTGAGGCACATTGGGAGCAATGGATAGGACTTAGAAGGGTCTTGTGAAAGCAAGGGCATACACCAAGTAAGAATTCATTGTGAAATTCATAATGGAGAAAAGTTGCAACAATTACCAATGGATGTTATCATCGATTATTTTCCCCCAGTCCATCATTTGGTTTCCTTTTGTGGCCATCAGGAAGAACTGAGCCATCCAATAATGGAAATATTTCATTGTTTCATCTCCCATTATTCTACGTAGAAGGAAAATGACATCTTAATATGCCTCATGAAATTCACTTTTTGACATCTTCTTCGGGATATGAGAGGTATTTTTTCCTTGTTTGAGTCATGAACCAAGTTCTAAGCCTTGTAAATATGAGTCAATCCTTGCCCGGTCTTTCGAAGCATAATCTCTAGTTATGATGACCATGTTTCTATTGGTGGGAATCTAAAAGCACTAAGAAATTCCCTTTGGTGTGAAGATTGTGAGGATTGAGTTATCATTTGCCATGATTGTTCTGGTGTTATGATCATAATGATGTGCACATGTCAGGATAAGTTCGGTGATCTAAATAGATAATAGATGGCCTCCTACCCTGAATAATATACTTGAGATTATATTTTCCTCCACTTCTCCATGTGGATCTTTCAATATTCTGGCTTTCAGGTTTTCCAAGTCCATGTGGGTGACATCATTGTCACCCACATTGGGGTATTCAAAGTGATCGAGTGTTGAGATTGATTCGGACATGAATAATTGAACTTCATGATGGGAAAAAGTAATGAGATAGGTGGAATGTGAGTTGATATAAGTGACTTGATCTCGATTGCAATACTTTATATTTTTAGCAAGTCCTAACTAGGATGACTATTTTTAGTAAGTTTTCACAATTTTCACTTTTTGATGATTTTTACTTATTTGGAGTAACATGGACATTGAAGGTTTACTATTTTGGAAAAATTATATACTTAGACATATAAGAATTTTCACAAATTACTATTTTTATATGGAGGTCTTATGGGTGTTGGATTGGAACGAAACTGGTCACAAGATAATTTTTGTCTTGGGACCTTCTGTTCCATTTTTCGAGGATTTTTATTTGCCAAAATTCCATAGATCTGAAAAGGAAACTCCAGGGGGTGAAAATTTCTACTACATACTTGTAATATATATAGAGAATCAATGGGAGTATTCTTACATTCAAACTGATTGTGTTTTTGGGAGGAGTGCACTTTGTTGAAATCGGGTACATGGATTGTGAGATATGAACAAATTTCAGTTTTAGAGCTTGAAAGTTATGAAAATTTTTAGCATCATCTTTGGTAAAACTAGAGTTTTTTTGGGGGAGGGAATCTAAACTCTTGTACTGTTTAAATGATTAAGTGTTTTGAGTTGGGATTTATTTATATCTACTTTGTAAATTTTAACTCAAATCTGACCCAACAAGCTAAACCATGGATGGAAGAGGTTGACATGTGGTTGAACGCTAAAAAACAGGGGACATGAGGTGAATGGGGACATAAGGGGAAATAAATTACACTTTTCACCTGATGGTGACATGTGGCAAGCTATGATGCAATGTGAGGGAGATGTAAGGGGTTAAAAATGGCTTATGGGGGTTGCAGGTTGGTTCTTCATGTGTTTTGGGGTTAAGTGGAAGGATGAGGAACATAATTTGGTGTCCCATTTGTCAATTTTTATGTTAGTTCAATCCAAGGGGACACCATCATATTAGAAATTCATCATGGGGGTCTGCTCATGAGGAGGGGAAAGGGGTTAAGTGACTTTGCAAGTGCAAAGGTGTAAAAGTGGTATTGGGCAATTTATGTAGAGAAGGTATTCATAGAGGAGCACACATTTATGTCTCACATATCCATTTACAACTTAGGAACAATCCAAAGGGACACAAAATGCTCCAAAAATTTCCATAGGATCTTAGGAACATAATAAGGGGGCCGAAATTGAATAGACTTGAGCTTGCACCTTTAACACTCGCAACACTTGAAGTTGATGTTTTTAAGTGACAAAAACTTGAAAAAGTAAGGAGCGAACACTTTTATGTCCCCCATCTAAATTTTCACATTAGGGAAAATACAAGGGGACACAACATTCTCCAAAGTGTGCTCATGGCTTTTTGATATGCTGATGTCATCTCACCAACTCTATTTTATAACACTGAGAGTGCTTATTGTACCCTGAGAACATGGAAGGGTGTTTTGGGGTCAAACCTTATATTATTTTGACTCTAAACCACCTTTTGAGATCAAGGATTTTTTTAGTGGAAAATACTCATAATATGGAAAAAAATTCATTTTAGGAAAATTTGAAAAGGGAAATTTTTTAGAGTAGGTCCATGTCTTGTTTACCTAAAATTTACAATATTTTTTGGGGCCAACTTCACCTACTTTTGAAAACATCTCCTATAAAAATGTAGGTGATTCATTGGGTAGTATACTATTACAAGACTACTAGTACCTTACTACTACATACTAGTTAAGCTACTGACATATCAAATACCGTGAACTTACATACTCTAAGTACCTAGTGCACAAGTGCGGATCTCACATTTCTTGTTTAGTAGTTTGCGGTCAGAAACATATGCTATTTGTTGATGCATGACAAAGGTTTTCGTGGATGGGATATAAGGAGATACAACCGACGTGTGACAAGGGTTTAGTTGTTGACGCTCGACACTACTTTTTGATGCATGAAAGTACTCTTGTTGACACATGAAAAAGTAATTATCGACATGCGACAATGATATTTGTTGACGTGAGAATTATCATATTTGTTGGACGCATAACAACGGTTTTCTATGGATGCATGAATTTTTTTCTATGGATGTGTGACATGGGTTATGTTGTTGATGCCTGACATAGCTATTGTTGATGCATGATAGTTATCTTGTTGACGCATGACACAATCCTTCTCTGACAAGCGACAAGGATATTTGTTGACATATGATAATGTTATTGTTGATACATGATGCTCTTATTGTTGACACACGACTTAGAGCTACCGATGCATAATAGAGTTTCAAATTAGCCATTTAGAACAATGGAAGGTGCTAGTGCTCAGAATGAGAAGACCCAAAAAGTAACCAAAAATCTTAGAAGTCCCTGTTCAAGTATTTTGGAAACTCTTTTGCTACAAATACGCAACCTCCAAAGCACCCATACAATCTGTCACTTGAATGAATCGAGTACAAATTATGTGGAAGGTAATATTGAGGTGGACATGCATTCTACATAATATAAACCGAATGACACCTATTATGATACCATGCCAGATCTTGAAGATATACCTGTTGGGATGCCCAAGCTTGAGTATATCCCTGTTAGGGTGCAACCAGGAGTGCATCAAGATATCACACATAAAAATACTAGAAAAATGGAACTCAAAAATCAAATGCAAATTCTAGTTCACGAAAGAGGAAAGCAGTGATTGTGGTAATGCTCAAAATTCTACTCATAAAAGTAAAACACTGAAAACGAACAAAAATATGTGGACACTTGGGAGGACATACAAGTTTGATTGGGCTTCCAAATTTCTATTTATTGAACTGTATAACCAAATAATTTAGATAGATTCCATCTGAATGTACATGTACAATATGTATGTGGAAATTGGGAAAATAGAAAAAATGCAATTAAAGCTTGACACTTTAGAAAAACACTGTGGAAAACAATATTTGACTATAATGGGGAGGACGGCTAAAAAATCAAAACACATAGGTGGAAAACTGAAAAAGAATGCATGCATGTTAAATACACAGTAGAGTATGAAGTAGAGTAGAAAAACGCAGACATCTCATGGAAAAGGGAGGAACGATCACATCAAAAATTGGTAAGATGAATTAATCAAATATGCATGCAAAACTCATATAGTTCTCTACTTTATTTCACATACTTAAGAAAGGAAGACCGATTTTAGATTTCCTTGATTTCAAAGTTTTTTATCAATATAATGGAATGCACAATGTTCCTCAGTCTCATTGGTTTGACAATAGTGCATGGGAAATGGAAAAATTCCTTTCAATGATAGAGAAGGAAGATTTGAAAGAGAATGTAAAAAATGTAAAGTTTATCTCTCTTTCAATTGACAAAGTGACATCAAGTAGACAACACTACATGGGTATGTACCCATGTCTATACTTTAGAAAATCATATAAGGACACCGCATTTGCTGGGTGTTATGAAAATGGTTGAAAACTGTAATGCTAAAAACCTACATAAAATAGTTGTTTCTCATTTGAAAGATATTGCTGGAATGATTGATTATGAAATTTATACGAAGTTTGTATGCATTAGAGCAGATGGTGCATCAGTCATGCAGAGTCACTGAATATGGATGTGTTTTGGATTTCAAACAACAGTGGCCCCTTATATGCTAGCAATTCACTGTATGGCTCACAAAATGAATTTAGCGTATAAAATGGTAAGCAACTATGAAAATTTTGCTAAAGTAGAAGACCTTATAAGAGAACTTCATGCCTATATGGCAAGCATCCGAAAGTGATTTCTTGAGTTCCAAAAATTTACAATTGGAATTACAAATGGAAAAAATTTCTGAAGGATGTTGAGCCGAGATGGATTTCTTTGTATGAACCAACATGTAGAGCTCGTGAGGAGTATCCTTCCTTGGTTGGTTTCATGCATAAATATCATCATGAAGTTGACAGGGTGAGGGACTTGTTGTTCCGTGTGAATGATTTGGAGACATTGCTTACATTGGTTGGTATTATTCCAATGTTGTAGGAGATCAATACACTGATGAAGCATACACATGGGAGATTAATCTATATTGTGGATTTTATAAAGATGAGAAAAATGGTATGTCAAAATATTGATGTCTTGTAAAATTCCCAAGATAGTTTTGATACACCTATTTTTGAGAATCGAAAGATTTATTAGATCTTAAGAATCCCAATAACTATTTGAGATTTAATATCCATGATCACCTCTGCATCAATGTTAATGGGAGGGACATACCATTGCACATTTTGTAAAAACATCAAGATATTACAGGATCGGAAAGAGAATAAGTTCCTATGACATTATTCTATTTGATTTTGTTACACTTGAAACAAAAATAAAGATTAGAAAAATTTCAGAATCCTTATCATCATAAATTAGAGAACGTTTCTCCAAAGATAAAATTCTTGAAGCAATGGGTGTGATGAATCCTAATTTTTGGAATATTGAAGGTGCTCATGCAAAATTTGTAAGAAAGAATTTCCATAAATCCATGGGTACAATAATGGAAAATTTCACCAAGACTTCAGAGGTCAAGGGTATGGAAATCAAAGGTATATTGAATGTTGATTTATTAATGTCTCAATCAACAAATTTTTCAACAACAATGAGGAACCAATATAAAAAGTTAGATGAAACTTCTGAGAGTGGTGCTATTACAAGGCTTCTTGAGGAATCTATCAAAGTTATTGTGTTACAAGAAGACATCAATGAATATTTCAGATTATATGAGTTATGCCAAACAATGATTTTGGGGTTTGTGGAGGATGAAAGGGTTTTCAATGCTTTATCATTTATAAAATCAAAACTGAGAAACAAGTTGGATAAAAATATGGAAAGTTGCATGAGGTGTTATGTTTCTCGCTACTCCTTGGAAACCTTTCCTTTCGACAGAGCAATTACACATTGGAATTTCCTTTCTAAAAGAAGAGGTGTAAATAATATAGCTACAAGTACAAATGTTCCCAACGATGATACTTAGAATTGGTGCATTGTTACACTCTCTGAAAAAGAACATCGAATTTGAAAGCTATTGATAATGGATTGTTTCAACTTTAAATAGGTATCTCCTTGACCTTACTTTTATTGTTTGTCACCTTAAATTTTAACTATGGATATTTATTCAATTTCATATTAACAGATTCAAATATAATATTTTGTAGTTAGACGTAATAGTGAACACAATTGTAACTCTACAGATGCAAATATTGATTGAGGAGGATTTTTAACATATTTTGTTTCAGCTCTTGTTATCATTAAAGATGTTATAGTATATATATATATATATATATATATATATATATATAATTATTTATAAAAAATATGTTTTATATAATTACTATTTTGGATTTGTCGAATACCAATTTCTGTTTTAAAAATTTGATTTGTTACATGCATTTGTCGAATACTAATTTGCAAGGCCTTCAAAGTTCATATCTGCATATTCTTCCACTATTATACTCTTCCAGAATTCCACTGTCCAGACATGCACAGGTTCTCATTTGCATTTTTTTAATCTTTCTATTTTAAAAATCTGTTTGTTACATGCATTTTTCGAATACTAATTTGCAAGGCCTTCAGAGTCTAGATCTACATATTCTTCCACTGTTATAATTTTCCACACTTCCGGACTTCCACTTGTCCAGGACATGTATAGGTTATCATTTGCATTTTCTTTAATATTTATGTTTGTTTCTTAATACCCTCAATCATTATTTCATCTTTTTATTGAAAACATGGGTTGAGATCCTTTCGAGGAAGCTCTCACTTCTCGGGACTGATAATGTCAGGAAACTCACCGATATATATACTAATCCATTTTTGTGTTGAGTTTTCTTGAATCGAAGGTCATCTAGCATGTTGCGAAGGATGATTTATCATTTTCCTTCCATATGCTTTGTCATAGCCATCTAGAAGACAAGAGGTACCTTAAACCCTATCATATGACATTGCTTGAGTTTTTACAATCATGTTTAATTTATTTTTGTATTTGCAAAATGCTTTGATGAAGTGTTTGAACTTTGTGGGATGAATATCAAATTACATGTAAAAATCACACATTCAAATTTTACAAGTAGAGAGAGGAAGATTTTTTTGTATTAAGATGTTTCTGTCATACCACATTCCAAATTTTCTTAAAAAAATTATCCATTATCATCATCCATGATCATGTTTGAAGCTAAATCTACATCCACATATAATTCATCATCATCCATATCTATTTTAATGTGATCATCCACATCTAATGTCATCATATCATTTATTCATTACAAATAAAGAGAATAAGATTTTGAGAAGGTTTAAATGTGAAGAAACTTGATACAAAGTTCTAATTTTACAAGTAAAGAGAATTTTTTTTTATCGTATCAAGATGTCTCTGTCCTAACACATTCCAATTTTTCTTTAAAAAATTATCCATTATCATCATCCATGATCGTGCTTGAAGCTAAATCTACATCCACATACAATTCATCATCATCCATATCTATTTTAATGTCATCATCCACATCTAATGTCATCATATCATTGATTCATTACAAGTAGAGAGAAGAAGATTTTGAGAAGGTTTAAATGTGTAGAAACTTGATACAGAGTTCAAATTTTACAAGTAGAGAGAAGAAGATTTTATTGTATTAAGATGTCTATGTCCTAACAAATTCTAATTTTTCTTAAAAAATTATCCATTAACATCATCTATGATCATGCTTAAAGCTAAATCTACGTCCACATATAATTCATCATCATCCATATCTATTTTAATGTCATCATCCACATCTAATGTCATCATATCATTGATTCATTACAAGTAGAGAGAAGAAGATTTTGAGAAGGTTTAAATGTGAAGAAACCTGATACAAAGTTTGAATTTTACAAGTAGAGAGAAGAAGATTTTATTGTATTAAGATGTCTCTGTCCTAACACATTCCAAATTTTCTTAAAACAATTATCCATTATCATCATCCATGATCATGCTTGAAGCTAAATTTACGTCCACATACAATTCATCATCATCCATATCTATTTTAATGTCATCATCCACATCTAATGTCATCATATCATTGATTCATTACAAGTAGAGAGAATAATATTTTGAGAAGGTTTAAATGTGAAGAAACCTAATATAGATTTCAAATTTTACAAGTAGAGAGAAGAATATTTTACTATATTAAGATGTCTTTGTCCTAACACATTCCAAATTTTCTTAAAACAATTATCCATTATCATCATCCATGATCGTATTCATGCTTGAAGCTAAATCAATGTTCACATACAATTCATCATCATCTATATCCATTCTAATGTCATCATATCATTACAAGTAGAGAGAAGAAGATTTTGAGAAGGTTTAAATGTCTCTGTTATACCACATTCCAAATTTTCTTAAAACAATTATCCATTATCATCATCTGATTCCATGATCGTGCTTGAAGCTAAATCTACGTCCACATACAATTCATCATCATCCATATCTATTCTAATGTCATCATCCACATCTAATGCAATCATCATTACAAGTAGAGAGAAGATTCGAGAAGGTTTAAATGTGAAGAAACCTGATACAGAGTTTGAATTTTACAAGTAGAGAGAAGAATATTTAACTCTATTAAGATGTCTCTGTCATACCACATTCCAAATTTTCTTAAAACAAATAATTTACCATTATCATAATGCCATCACATTCATATCAAACATAAACACCATATACAATCTAGAAATTCTATATATAATATATAACAAGATATAAAAATCTAGATTGCAACATACTTAAAATCAAATACATATTCAAGTTTCATACTTCAATATATAAAGTATTTCAAATTTTCAAATTTTCAACCCTCAATCATTAAATTTTTCCCCAAACAAACTGGCATCTTCTGTGCCCCTTTCCCTAATGGCTTTCCCTCCTGTATTCTTTGCTTGAATAATCCTAGAACTAATCAGATCTTCCACAACACTATTTAGATTCTTTACGATTGTTTGTTCTTCCTTTGTCACATCTCCATGGGATGCCAAACTAGGATCTACAACTACCTTTGCTTTGAACAAAATCTTAGGGTCGAAGCCATTCTCTTTAATTATCTGCTTAAGTGTATTATTTTGTTTTTAAATAAAACAATATTTTCTTTCATCTTCATTACTACAAATAAATCTGTTCTTAGTGGTTTCCAAGTGAACTTGGAACACCTTTGCTTGACTCTTCAAATTTTCATATTTCAACTGCAAAAAAAAAAGTGAGCTCAATTAAACATATTACTAAAATAATAAAATTTCAAATTAACAAAAATATTGTTTTAAAGCGATAATACTTACGACCGCTCTATCTCTTTCGACATTTGCAATTGCCACCAATCCCTTTTCCTGAGACCATTTATTGAAATAGGCCTAAGCTTCAACACTAATATTTTCTAATTTATTTAATGCTTTATCTAAAATATTGTCTTTATAATTGTTTTTATACGTGATAGTCCCATCTATTGCTTGGATGAGTAAGGCATCCATCTTCGCATGTTGATTTTGGACTGCAACATATAAACTTTCCCTTTGCCAATGATTTTCATAACGACTTATTATCTCGTTGATTAGTACTTTTTCCCTTCTCTCCCATTCTATGAGCTGACTGATATGAGGTATAATAAACTCTTGGACATGAGATTGAAAATCATAACCAATCAAGTTATCCAAAGGAAATGATAACAACTGTTCACCATCTATATCTGAAGAGGATGATGCCGATGGAGAGGTATGGGGGATTTCGGGTTGAGCATCATCTGCTACCTCTTTTTTCCTTTGGGTGACCTGATCCTATTTGCGATAAAATAAATCAATATTCAAATATTGAAATTGAAAGTGAAATGTAAAAAAGTTAAATAAATTACGTTGAAATAGAAATATACCTGTTGGCCTTGAATCATCTCACGTGTATTGAAAAATCCCATTGGATCATTTCTATCAATGCCCAAGTAATCTTCATATAAAATTATATTATTTACAACTGATACAAGGGTTGCATTGGGAAAGCCACCGAGAGAGAGGGTCAGAATTGGAAATGAGGAGGCAATGTTTAGTGTCTGCTAGGGGCTGGAGGAATTGGCATGCATTTACCAATGTTCTTTTTACCTGAACCTCTGGTTGGAATTTTGAATCATAATGGTGGAGGATGTGGCGGTGTTGTTGTTTGTACAGATGGTGAAGGACTGTAATGTACTACAAATTCCAAGAAAAATCAACAAAATCATTACTAAATTATATGAAAACTGTTAAAACTATGCAAAAGCTACGAAATTATATGAAAAACTATTCAAAACTTGTACTAAAGCAATAAAATCATACCTTGTTGTTGAGGGGTAACTTGTCGTTGTACCGAAGGTGGCCATGTTGGAGTAGTAATTGGTTGTGTTTGAGCTATGTGTGGTTGGGATGGTGGAGTAGGGTGTTGAGAATCGACAATTGCACGCGATTGAATTGAGTGAGTTGGAAAAGACTGTTGAGAAGCATGTGTATAGTGCAAAGTCCCTGCAAGTGCAACAACAATCAATTGCATGTCAATTCAATATGGTAAATGGTAAATTGTAAATAGAAAATGGTAATTTGTAAATAGTAAATGTTAGGGTATTACATCTCTATCGTTTAACTAATGTGGACATTTGGGGGTTCGACAATGAGTGAAATTCCATTTTAGATTGGGAATCTCTTGATACCTCGGCGTGTTGTTGGCCTCTTCCTCTTGATGCCACTTTTTTTGTAGAAGGGCCTCCAAAAATCTTCTCTGCATATGGTCAATATTTAATCAAAAGTACATAATGTTAGTACTACATAAAGATTCAATCAGAAGTACATAATCAAGACAATAACCAAAGTCTAATGTCAAAATATAAACTATATACCTGTTGTTCTTGAAATGGAATTGACAAATTATTCATTGTCTCATCCATGCAAGTAGGAGTTGGTTTGTATTTTAAATTAAAAATAGCCTCGTAATAAAGGCCAAGGAGATAGTTTGTGGAGTGAATAACTGGTTTTTCAGAAAGTGATGCATTTGTAATGTCATCTTTTATCTTATTAGATAAAAAGGTGCACCAATCAAATTTTAGCTTTCCAATCATTGCAAGAATGTATGCAATAACCTAGTTTGGAATATCCATTTTCCGACCTTACAAAAAAATTATGGCTTGAAAGAAAGAAATCATGACTAGTAAGAAAGTGGTGTGCAATTCCTTGCATATCCACAACTTGTCTTGATTTATTGACATGAGCTGTAAAAATTCATTGGAATTAATATCAATTTGAATTGTATCAAAATAAAAAAATTCAAATGAAAATTGAAAAAAATTACACATATAATCAACACGAAATTGAAAGTAGATTCAAGGTACTTCTAAATGAAGCCACACAATCGATGGATATCAGCTAGATCGAAACTAAATTTGAATATATGACCATCGTCCACAATAACAGTAAAATTACCACAATCTGTATTGTACAATGAGAGAAGGTAGTTTATAAAGTCATGATCAATCTCAAACTGGGGCATGTTAACAAGCCCATCAAAATCACATGCTTCTAGAAAATCCTTGTATTTTGTATTCATTTGCAAAACTGTATAAATGTGGGGGCACATCAAGTTCCTATATTGTATCTTGCCCTTGGGTAGGGCTTGGGTAGTGACCAATGCCTAGTTAACTTGATTTTCCATTGGATCTTGGTCTTGAGCTTGAGCTACACTTGTAGTAGCCATTGTACTTGAGCTTGATTGGAGTATCTTGTGTTTGGTTGGACCACTGGTGTAGTGACGTACGATTCTTGAAGTAGTAAGTGTTGGGAGAATGGAGAAAATTTGGGAGCCGGAAGTGTAAATATGAAAATGAGGGGCGGTGGGGTATTTATAGGAAAAAATTAGGGTTTCTCAAGCCTTGGACGCATGACAATGAGACTTTATTAACATGCAGAAAAAAGTGTTGATATAGCACGTAAAAAAACTTTGTTAACGCACGACAATAAGTGTTGCTGTTATGCATCAACAAACTTTGTTGATACATGACAACAAGTGTTGCTGTTGTGCGTTAGCAAGCTTTTTTGACGTGTGACATCAATACTTACTATCGCATGTCAAAAAATTTTGTTGACACGGAAAATGAAAATTTCTATCACGTGTCAACAAATTTGGCTACCGCGCATCAATAAAGTTGTTTTCGTGTGCCAACAAAAGTTTTGTTCTACCGACATCAAACGTTTGTTGGCGCACGACAACAACTCTTGTTGTCGTGTGACAACAAAAAATTGTTGTCGCACGATATCATGAGCTGTTGTCGTGTGTCAAAAAATGGTTATTGTCAAGTGACAACTATGCGTCAACAATGAACAATACCCGTTTTCTTTGTTTACATAGTTTTTTCCTCGTGTATCGCTCACTCGCTCAAATAATATCAGGTGAAAAATTTGTTCTCAAAAATTGGAAAATTCACCTTTCTGCGAAAGTGGTTCCAAGTATATTTTACAGGATTTTTTACCTCCATTTTACCAGAGGCTTCTTAAAATGAACCCTATTTGAGATCATCCCATAAAATTTAAAGAGACAATTCTTCTTGAAAATTTATTTTCGTGGCTTGTTCCTCTTTTAACTTAAAGGGGCGGCTGCAGTTGTCTTGGATTAACATGGAAAATATTAAAGTCTTAAAACAAAATTGATGTGTCTATCATGTGGATTATTCCAAGATATTTCTATTTCATTTTTTTAGCTCCTAAATCATCTTAGAACTCCTAGAATCATCGGAGAAGTCAACTTTCTTCGCTAGAGTATGGCAGTCCCTACACTGCAATGAACATGTTTTACTAGTTTGATTCATGACATCACTTGGCTCCAAAAAATTCCACCAAAATACCTTACATACATTAAAAATCCTCTACAAAACTTCTAGATGGGTTTTCCCATTGTAATCACCTTTAAGAGGGTATTCACCGGTGGCAAAATGGTCAAAATTTTCCCTTTATAGGCCTCTAAGAATAGTTGTTTTGTTTCAGATCTCAAGTAGCTTCTTTAATAAACTTAGGAATGCATCTCTACACATGAAACACACTTGAAAATATTTTTAGCATGTTCCTCCTATCTAGAATGAGGATGTCAATATGGACAAAGTTGACCAAAGGAAGGGTTTATAGTGACCGAGAGAGGAATTTTCAAGTGGGGTCTTGGTTGTCATGGGAAAAGTTTTCAATTTTGTATGCTAGACATTCAACATGACAACACCACGAGATAAACATATTAGAGGTGGTAATGTCCACGAACATGGATACTTAACTTATTAAGGAAGGATATACTACAAATATTGAGACTCGATCCATTATCAACAAGTATACACTTAACCACATTATTACGTACTACCTCTTGAATTTATAATTGGAGACAATTGTCTATGACATGTTGGGGAGGAAAATAATCTAGACCAAAGGATATTTTCCTTAGTGAAAATCATAGTATTGAGAACAAAGGTCACATATTAAATGGTTATATTAGGATGGATTCATATGGATTGAAAGACCTTACAAATACTATCCTTGCATATAGGGTTAAGGAAAAGGTGTGCATTGAAAGACAAGGTGGGATCACTTGCTTCTCAATAACCTAAAAACTATATTGATAATGATGTATAGAGACATAATTGACATGGGCATTGGAGGAATCCTTGAGATGTGTTATTTCATCTTTGAGAGATTTGATCTCAATACTCATAGCCTAAATTTGTACTTGAAAATCATATTGTAAAGATTGAATAGAATTTCGGATAGCCTTATGATATATGCCATCATTATCGATAAAAGGGTCTCAAAATACATCTCAAAATTGAATTTACATTGGCATGTGTCATCTCAATAGGAAATATTGTTTGCTTTAATAATTCCAAAAAAATACATTTGCATGTGTGATAACATTGAAGAAAATCATATAAGGAAACTTGGGAATTTGTAGCATGGGACATGATGACACAAAATGATAGAAGAGCCTCTAATTAGATAAGAAATAATACTAATCAACACATGGAATACTGACTATCAAGAGACCATAGAGGATAAGACCCAAAGGGGATGTTCACTTCAAATTATTAAAATGACCACATTTAAAAATAAACAAGGAGTTGAACATAACAAAACGAGGTATTTTCAATCGAATGATTATAATGAAAACCTCGGGGAATTGGCAAAAAAGTGTATATTTTTTTGATTATGTCCTAATTACTAAAAACAATAATTTTGAATTTATGAAAAACGTGCTTAAAATTATGTAAAAAAACAAGTTTTTTCATTGTATGTACAAAAATAAAGGAAAACCTCTAATAAATTTCAAAATAGAATCATTATGGTCCAAATATATCTCAAAATAATATGATGACCAAGAGTGATGTGTAACAAAAAGTGACAACCATTAGAACAATAAAATGGTTATTTCTAAAAATAGACACCGAAATTTATAAAACTAGTATAGGTATTTTAGGATATAAACATAATAAACAATAACCTCCGAGGATTTGCAAAAAAAGTCTATATATATTTGATTATTCCCAATTACTAAAAATAGTAGTTTTACATTTATGATAATTGTGCTAAGAATAAGGGAAAACAAAAGAAGTCCTCGTTAAATATAGGAAAATAAATTAAAAATATATAGGAGGAATTTGAAAATAGAGTTGTTATTTTTGAATTGAGAAATAAAAGGTGATTCAAAAATTAGGAAGACTCGAAAAGAAACCCAAAGGGTAGAACTGACCATGAGACCCTAGGGAAATTTGGTCAAAGCAATTTTTAGGGTAGGTGATAGATAAAAATTAGGTTTGGATTTGAATATGCAATGTAGAGATGGAATGCGAGAGAAACTAGAGTTTGGAAGAAGGTTGAAGATTCAATCGCAAGTTGGGTTCACCAATTTATTACACCCTAATTAAATATATGCAGGTTCACTTTAGAAGCCTTTGGAAAAAGGAGGTGGAAAATCCCGAAAAATATTGCTTTGGTCACATTCGCCACAAAGGAAAATTTTTGTAGGTTTTTGCACAAAATATTTTCCTAGCATTTTTAAGAGATCCGACGAGCTTTAATAGTACCTTATTGTCATGTGACACCAATTTTTTTTTGACAGCATCAACATGACCTTGTTATCATGCGACAACAAAATGTTATTGATGTTCCGTCAACAACATTTTCATTGCACGCGAGAACAAGGTCCGTTGACGTGCGTTAAAAAAATTTGCTATCGCATGACAACAAGGCATGTTGTTGACCAATGTCAACAACACCTCATTTTTGTCATTGCGTGAAAAAAATCTTGTTGACTCATCGGCAAACATTTTGTTGTCGTGTGACGGTGAGGTGTTGTTGACGCTAGTCAAAAGCACCTTACTATCTCGCGACAACAAAATTTTGTTGAAACACGTCAACAGGACTTCATTGTCGTGCGATAACAAAATGTTGTTGACAGTGTCAGTAAATTTTTTTTGTCATGCGACAACCACATTTGCTAGAGGGTATCAACAACATCTTGCTATCCCGTGACAGGAAAGTGTTGTTGACATGCATCAACAAACCTCTTGTCATTGCGTGATAACAAAACCTTGTTGTCATGCGAAAAACAAAAAAACCCTAATTTTACCCATAAATACCAACACAACCCCTCATTTTCACATTCTCATTTTCTGGCTACCATATTTTTTCCTTTTCAAGCACTTCTTGCTACAGGTATTATGCATCGACGTCATGGCTTCTTCTACCCAAGGTGAACCTCAGGATCCAACACCTAGAGCCTCCAAGGCCAAGATTCAATACAAAAATGCTATGTGCCCCCACATAAATGTAGTCATGAAAATGAATGCAAAATATAGGGATTCAATAGTTTCATCTGAATTCCAAGGGCTTGTTAGCATGCCCAGTTTGAGGTTGACCATTAGATTCTTAACTACCTCCTTTCGTCCTACAATATAGAAAACAATACTTTTACTGTTACATTGGAAGATCAACGTACATTCTCCTTTGGTGTCGAACCTATTGATATCCATCGATTGACAAGCCTCCCTTTTAAAAATGTGCCGATAGTAACAACCAAGGAAACACTCACTGAAAATGATAAGATTTTCCTCGAATCTAGTTATGGTTTCAATGTTGATTGTAAGTGTAATTTCTCTCATTTGAATGTTTTTTTATATTAATTCAAATTGATATTAATTTCGATGACTTTTATAGCTCATGTCAGCAAATCCAGATGAGGAGTGGACATGCAAGATGTTGCACACCACTTTCTTTTTGCCTTGATTTCTTTGTTTCAAGCCAGAATTATTATGCAGGGTTGACAAACTGACATTCCAAATTGGGTTGTTGCATACATTCTTGCAACAATTGGAAATCAAAAATTTGCTGGTGCACATTTCTATCTAACAAGATAAAGGTTGACATTACCAATGCATCAATTTCATAAAAACAATTATTCATTCAAAAAACTATATCCTAGCTCTTTATTATGAGGCTTATTATAATTTAAAAGATGAACCAACTCCAACTTGCACAAACGAGACAATGAAAAAATTTTTTTCAATTCCACTTGAAGAGCAGCAGGTAAAAATTTGTCTTTTTTATGTTTTTCTCATTCTGATCGAATCTTTGTGCACTAATATAATGTAATTCTGATTGAATCTTTTTATGTATGTAGAAAATATTTCTGGAGTCTCTTCCATGAAAAAAATTGCATCGAGAGGAAGAGGCCAACAACATGTCGAGGCCTCGGGAGAATCACAATCTGAAATCGAAGTTCACTCATCAGTTGATCCCCAAGTATTTGCATTGATGAAATGACAGAGATACGTAATACCCTTAACATTCAAAGTAGGGTTGTTTACATTTTGATTTTACCATTTAATGATTTACCATATTGAATTGACATGTATTTCCTACACTTGTAGGGACTTTGGACTACTCACATGCTTCAAAGAAAGCATCGCAACTCACTCAGTACAATCTCATGCAATTATCAAATCTCAATAATAATTACCACCATCATCTCCAACCGAAACAATTCAAAGTCTGTCACATCCCCCCTAGTTTACATAATCAATTTGTACCACAACAAAATCCTCTCAACCAGGTATGATTCATTTATTTTGTGATTTATTTAATACTTTTACATATTATTTAGTAATTACTAATGATTTTGTTCTTGGCATCTTGTTGTTCAAAGTTGATAGCAATCCTTTGTCTTCTACTCAAAATCTGCAAACCCCAACTACTCAATCAACCCCGCAATTACGATTCAAAATTCGACTAGAGGTTCAGGAAAAAAGACCATTGGTAAACGCATGCTTATGATTCCGGCCCCTAGTGGGACACTAAACATTCCCTCATCATTTGCTATTCGACCCTCTCTCTTGGTGGATTTCCCACTACAACAGGGAAATCAATTTTGAATCAAATAACTTTAGATGAAGATTATTTGGGCATTGATAACAGTGACCCAACTGGTTTTTTCAACACACGTGATATGATTTAGGGCCAACAGGTATATTTCCATCTCAATGTACTTTTAAATTTATTTAAATTTTCAACATTTAAATTTAAATTTTAATATTAATTTTATTATTGCTATTAGGATCAGCTCCCAAAAGCAAAAATATGCAAGCAAACGTTGCTCGAGCTGAAAGCCGCCATACTTCTCCTTCAAAATCATCCTCTTCTGATACAGATAGTGATGACTTGCCAACATTTCCTTTGGAGAACTTGATTGGCTATGATTGTTCAATCCCACATGAATGAATTTATCATGCCTCAAATCAGTGAGCTCATTCAATGGGAGAGAAGGGAAAAAGTATTAATATCTGAGATAGTAAGTCATTATGATAACCATTAAAAAGAGAGCTTATTTGCAACAATCAAAAATCAACCCACGAAGATGGATGCATTATTCATCAGAGCTAAAAGTGGGAGTGTCACATATAACAACACCTATAACGATAATATTTTAGATAAAGTATTAAACAGATTGGAGAATATCAGTGCTGAGGCCCAGTGCCTATTTCAATAAATGGTCTAAGGACAAGGAAATGGTCGCGATTGCAAATGCCAAACGAGATAGAGTTGTCGTAAGTATAATCAGTTTGAAAAATATTTTTTATTAATTTCAATAAAAATTGTTTTTTAATATGTTTAATTGACTTCACTCTTTTTGTTGCAGCTGAAATATGAAAATTTAAAGAGTCAAGCCAAGGTCTTCCAAGTTCACTTGGAAACAAAAAAGAACAATTTATCCACAACAATTAAGATGAAAGAAAATATTGTTTTGGTTAACAAACAAAACAATACACTTAAGCGGATAATTAAAGAGAATGGCTATGACCCTGAGATTTTATTTAAAGCAAAGGCAGCGACAAGATCCTTCTTTGACATCCCATGGAGATGCTACAAAGGAAGAAGAAGCAATCATCAAGAACCTAGACATGACTGTTGAGGATCTGATTAGTTCGGGGATAATTGAGGAAAGGAATACAATAGGGTCTAGTGAAAATGTTAATGATTGAGGCTTGAGGATTGGGGAACCTCAAAATTGAAACTTTAAATATTTTATATATAGAAGAATGAAAGTTGATACTTGAATATTTGTTTAATTTGAAGTTTGGATTTAAATTTTATGCAATATTATCTTTGCTTGCAATGATGGTGATAGTTACATTTATCATTAGATGTGGATGTCTGGATAATGAAATTAGAGTAGATGTGGTTATAGTTATTATTAATTTATTCATTTAGAATGTGGTTCTATGTGGACATTAGGTGTGGATGTCTGGATAATGAAATTAGAGTGAAATTAGAGTGATGAATGATGGATGATGATGATGATGAATGACTAGATGAATGTATGTTGTTATATTTTTATATAGAATTTCTATATTGTATATGGTGTGTATGTTTGATGGATAATCATGATTCATGGATTTAAACTTTATGCAATATTATCTCTGCATGCAATGATGGTCATGATTACATTTTTCATTACATGTGGGTGATGACATCTAATATGTTTGATGACATTAGAATAGACATTACAATGGATCATCCATTTATTCATTTAGAATGTGGTGTTATGTGGATAATGAAATTAGAGTAGATATGGATGATGATGAATTGTATGTGACTAGATGATGATAATGGATAATTGTTTTAAGAAAATTAAGAATGTGCATTGTGGTGTGACAGATACATCTTAATACAGTAAAAGCTTCTTCTCTCTATTTTAAATTTTGAACTCTTTAATATGTATATCATTTCTACACATTTATTTTCAAACCTTTATATTGAATTGAAATAACAAAGCTCAAAAAAAAAAAAGAATGTGGTATGACACAGATATCTTAATACGGTAAAATCTTCTTCACATTTAAAACTATGGCTAACCACTAAGATAGGGTTTAAGGTACCTCTTATCTTCTTGAGAAAGCTAGATGACCTTCGATTCTCGAGAATTCAACACGAAAAATGGATAAGGATTAGAATAAAAATGGGTGAGTTTCCTGATAATCTTAGTCCCAAGAAGTGAGAGCTTCCTTGGATGGATGTCAACTCACATTTTTCATAAACATCAATGAAATGAAGAGAAATTAAAATGTAGAATCCAGATCTAACCTAAGAAAATTAAAGCAAACCAAAACTTGTTCATATCGAAGGTGACACAAATATCAAGAATGCACTATAGAGTGGATGACAATTGTACTAGACACTAAGCATGGCAGAATATAGAATCTAGATATGAGCTTTGAAGACCTTGCAAAATACAATATCAAAGTGGTTTGAAAATTAAAAATACCAATGAAATAAATATGATTTTAATAAATAATAATATTTGAATAAATATAGATATACATACCTGTAAAATCTTTGATGATAACTACAGATCAAAAATAGCCTCCTCACTATCAATATTTGCATCTGCAGAATTACAATGGTATTTATGTAAAACTATAAACAATTAAATTAGAATCTATTAATATGAAATTGAATAAATAAGAACAGTTAAAGTGTAATGTCAAGGTGATACCTATTTAAAGCTGAAATAATCCATTTTCAATAGCTTCTTTGTATTCAATATTTGCATCCGTAGAGTTTGAAGATGCACCACTTCCAGTCTCATCGTTGAGATTACTTGGACTTGTAGCAGTATTATTTACACCTCTTCTTTGGAAAGGGAATTCTAATGCAATAGCTCTATCAAAAGGAAAGGTTTCCAAAGAGTAGCGAGAAACATAACACCTTATGCAACTTTGAGATTTTTATCCAACTTGTTTCTCAGTTTTGATTTAATAAAAGATAAAGCATTGAAAACTCTTTCATCCTCCACAGATCCCAAAATCATTGTTTGGCACAACTCATACAACCGAAAATATTCACTAATGTCTTCTTGTAACACACTACTTTGGTAGATTTTTCACCAGAGCCTTGTAATAGCACCACTCTCTGAAGGTTCATCTAAGAGTTTATACTGTGACCTCATTGTCATTGCAAAATTAGTTGATTGAGTCTTTATTAAATCAACATTCAATATACCTTTTATTTCAATACCCTCGACCTCTGATGTTTTGCTGAAATGATCCAATATTGTACCCATGTATTTATGGAAAAGCTTACTTACAAAATCAGCATGGCCACCTTCTATATTCCAAAAATTTGGATTCATCACACCCATGGCTTCAAGAATTTTGTCTTGGTTGAAATGTTCTCTAATTTCTGATGCTAAGGATTATGCAATTTTTCTAAGTTTTATTCTTGTTTCAATTACTACAGAATCAAACAGATTTTGTGTCACAGGAACTTCTTCTTTTTCCGTTGATGTAACATCTTTACTTTTTTGAGAATGTGCAGTGGTATCTCTTTCCCGCTAACATGGATACAAAGGTGATCATGGATATTAAATCTCAAAAAGTTATTGGGATGGTTAAGATCCAATAAAATTTCTAGTTATCAAATACAGGTGTATCAAAACTATTCGGGAAGTGTACAAGGCATCAAGACTCATACATACCATTTTTCTCATCCGTATAAAATCAACAATATAGGTTAATCTCCCATGTGCATGCTTCATCAATGTATTGATCTCCTGCAACATTGGAAGAATGCCTACCAATGTAAGAAATGTCTCCAAATTAGTTAGACGGAACAACAAGTCCCTCACCCTATCAATTTCATGATGATATTTGTGCATGAAACCAACCAACGAAGGATACTCCTCATGCACTGCATGCAAGCTCATACAAAGAAATCCACCTTGTCTCAACATCCTTCAAAAGTTTTTTTTGCCATCTGTAATTCCTATGGAAAATTTTTGAAACTCAAGAAATCGCTTTGGGCTGCTTTCCATATAGGCATGTAGTTCTCTTATAAGGTCTTCTACTTTTGCAACATTTTTGTATTTGCTAATGATTTTATATGCTAAATTCATTTTGTGAGCCATACAAAGTGAATTGCTAGCATATAAGGGTGACTGATGTTTGCAATCAAACACACAACCCAGTTCTATGACCTGCATGACTGATGCACCATCTTCTCCCACGCATACCAACTTCATAGCAATTTCATTTGTAGTCATGCCAACAATTTCTTTCAAAAGAGAAATAACTAGTTTATATAGGTTTTCTGCATTGCAATTTTCAACCATTTTTTGAACACCCAATAGATGCAGAGTCCTCATATGATTTTCTAAAGTGTAAACATGGATACATACCCATGCGGTGTTGTCAACAATTGTCACTTCATCAATTGAAAAAGAGATAAACTTTGCATTTTTTACACACTCTTTCAAATCTTCCTTCTCAATCATAGCAAGGCATTTAGCCATTTCCCATGCACTATTGTCTGACCAATGAGACAAGGGAACATTCTGCATTCCATTATATTGATACAAAGGTTTGAAATTGATGAAATCTGAAATTGGTCTTCCTTTCTTAAGGATGTGGAATAAAGTAGAAAATTGTATGAGTTTAGCATGCAAATTTGATTGATTCATCTTACCAATTTGTGATGTGATCGTTCCGCCATTTTCTATGAGAATTTTACGTCTTTTTTGATCAGCCTCATATTCTACCGCATATTTCACATGCATGCATTCTTTTTCAATTTTCCATATGTGTGTTTTTTTATTTTTGGCCATCTTCCCCAGTTACAATGAAATATTGTTTTCCATAGTGTTTTTCAATTGTGTCCAACTTCAGTTGCATTTTTTTCTGCTTTCCCAATTTCCACGTACATATTGTACATGTACATTCGATGAAATTTCTTCAAAATTAGTTGGCATATAGGTTCAATAAATGGAAATTTTGCAGCCCAGTCAAACTTGTATGTCCTCCCAAGTGTCCACATATTCTTGTTTGTATTCACATTTTTACTTTTACGTGCAGAGCTTTTAGGAATATCATGATCATCAGGTTTCCTTTTCCATGAACCACTATTTGCATTTGAATTTTGTGTTGCATTTTGCACTTTTGCACATCAACAGAATATCTTCAAGCTCTACCATCTCAACAAGAATATCTTCAAGCCTTGGACATGGTATCATTATAGGTGTCATTTGGCTGATATTGAGTAGAATGCATGTCCACTTCAATAACACCTTCCACATAGTCTGTGCTCTGATTGATTTTAGTGGGAGCTCTATGGGTGTTGGCGGTTTGTATCTGAACTAGCAGAGTTTCCAAAATACTTGAACAGAGAATTTTGATTTTTTTATAACTTGTTGGGTGTTCTAGAGCACTAGCAACTTCCATTGTTCTCAAGCATGATAAATTTGAGTCAGATAAGCTCTTGGTCATCCGTCAACAAACACACCTTGTCATGCATCAACAAATGAAAACTTGTTGTGCATCAACAATAGTTCCATATCACGCGTTAGAAGGTTATTCTTGTCACCCATCAACAAAAACTTCTTCTTGCCCATCAACAGAGCCTTCTTTTGTCGCCATCAACAGATCCTACTTTTCAATCGTTAACAAATCCTTTTTTGTGCCCTCCATAGAACCTTCTTAGCCACCCGTCCACAGAGCCTTCTTATTTCATGTCGACAAAATATTCTTTCACCCATCCACCCATCCCATCCACAGAGCCTTCCTTCTGCTGTCATAGAGTACTCTTTTCATGTGTCCTTGAACACTTTTGTCTAAAAAATTATACTTTTGTGTCTAGAACAGTTGCTTCACAAGTTTTATGTACTTGATAATAGATATGCCCTGTGTGGTATGAGTTAGCAAGTAGTGTTCAACTTGGTGAATAATAAATTATATGATATTTTAAAGAGGTAGGCGAAGACGACCCCTAAAAAAAAATCAAACTTTAATTTTTGAGTGAATATGTCAATGAACCACGCCGAGAAAATTCGCCTTTTCAATTTTTTTAAAATGGAATATTCGCCACTAAAAAATTGATAATGAAAGTACATAAAAATAAAGAAGACACAAGGGTTTGTAATAGATAGACTATTATGATCTAATTAACTATAAAATTAATGATTCACAATTATAATAATGCTTTCATATATTTAACAACTAATAAATAATAGGTAATTTATCAAATACATAAGATGAGAGATAGACTTAGATGTACATGAAAAATCAATGATGGTCTAGATATGGAGGATAATAGAACAAGATGATCGGGAATTATAGAAACTTCAATGAAAGTGACAACCCAATAGGGCGGACCACACAACTTTTGTACCATCCATACCCAATATGTATAGTTCTAATATGGAATTATACAGTCTTGGACCCTTGTGATATGAACCTAAAAATTTCTATGTGCTTTTTTGGTATTGTAATGATTTTTATTAAATGTAGCTCTTGATTGCACAACTTTGGGATGATTTTGCTCTTGTAATAAAGTGTAAACTATATAAATCTACATAACCATTCATTAGAGAATAAAAAAATTAAAAGGAGAAAACATGTGTATGGTGAGACTAGGCTGCCTTGGTGGTTAGACTCCCATTTTTTTAACCAATCCAAGTGTTTCACTACATGCCCTAATTGCAGGATCAATCCTCATGTAGATATCCTAGTCACTTGTGTAAGTGTGAATAGTGACTAACCCCTACATGTGCCCTTATGTCTCTTGACACCAAGATAACAAGCTAACCGCATCATATAGAATATACCCAATACAATAGTAAGGGTATGTGGTGTGTCTCACCTATGTGACTTACCCATTTATTAAGTAAAACCCTCATGTAATCCTTGGAGTCAATTTTCTCCTACTAAACATGGATATGTGACGTTTATATTATTGGAAATTAAGTAAGTTAATCTATTTGATTTGGTCAAGTTCTTTAAACTTGTAGTAAGTATTTCTCTAGATGATGTGTAGCTAATTTGGGTAGATTTAAGAACCCTATGAGTTCTTTTGGAAACAATTTTGTAATAGTAGCTTGTAAGAGTGACAAGTGAGTTATAAAGTGATGTTAACCTACTTTTATAGCCTTCCATAGGTGAAATATTCTAATAAGGTCAACCATAGGAAGATGAAATGACCCAAATAATAATTTGAAATTAAAATTAGAGTCGGTGAATGTGAAGGGGCAGGGGTCATGCACAGTCAACCAAGACTAGACCTTACATCCCAACCCTTCCATACATTTTCAAACTAGAGAGATGAAACTCAAAATTAAAATTTGTGTCATGAATATCAAAGGTTTAATACTGATTTGATCAAATAATTATTAGAATTGATGATAGAGTAGAGTAATGATAAACAAAAGTAGAAGAACTAGAGAGAAAAGGTGATTAGATTATGAATGTGAGCATTTATATTAACAAGGGAACATGGTAAAAATTGACATTTCATAAGGAAAAGTTACCAAATTTTAGTTTCTGCAAGCCCCACATTGGAATTAAATCTCCATACAATTTCAAGTCTTGTAGTGGAAATAAATCCATACATTTTTAGGTCCCATATCTAAATCAAAATTGGTTTCTTGAATAGGCACATTGATAAGCGCTCTAAATGTCTTTTTTTAGAGGTAAGAATGATGGTGTACATGATATGGAATATTGACATCAAGGAAATGAATTTTCCACATGCACTTAATTATAGATACAATATGCACCTTTTTCATTTTCCACTTTCTCATGCAAACAATCCCTCATTACGACCACATCATAAATAAGAAAAATAAAATCAGCATTAAATTGAAGTATATTGTTAATATTTCTTCTAAATCCTCTTATTATTTTGTCTCTTAATGGCGGTTTAAGTTCATATATAAAAATCCTTACCAATAAGAAGGTGACAAAATGTGTGTGTTTGATTGATACATAAAAAAGAGCAATGGTAGGTCACGTGTTCAAAAACATTGTATGTTTTCCAATAAATTTTGAAATATTTTGCATGGAATAAAATTAAAATATATTTTTCTTATAGGATTTGAAGTTTGATTTTTATTGTCAAATGTAAATATGTCTATGCATCCTTCCAACTCATGTCCATAAGTTTGTATGTAAAATTTTTCTCTTGAGGATTATGTGTTTACATGGTATAAATTCGCATGTTGGATCCCCTATGAATCCACTCACATCGTTCAAATATAAAAATGAAATTTTTGTTCATATACCTCTCCAACTACAAGTCCTTTTTGCTAGAGCTAAAACTCATTTTGGGTAATTTTTTTCAACACTTCATATGTCGGGACAATTATTTGTGGGATCAAAACATGTGTCTCAATATTTTAGACCTTCTATTGGTTGGACATGCCTTATTTGATTTTTGGTTCTCAACAAAATGTAAGTTAAGTGGAGCCTTTAATCCATGTAACATTGAAATGTTGTTCTATAATAAAAATTGAGTGCTCCTTTCTTCTTTGAATGTGGGACAATTCTCTAAGAGTAAAAAAAAAAAAGGATACCATTTGAAGCTTTAGTTGGATGTAAGTAAAACTAGGGCACACAAAGTTCTTTCAAGGCCTTTATCTTTCCAATAGCCGGTTGTAGATGCACAAGAAAGTGGAAAATGCCCCATTCCTATTCATAACATCATGGAAAGAGCTAAACACGTGACTTTAAGTGGACCATAAATTCATGTAAATACATCAAAATATTCTAAAGATTGGAAAAATCCAAGAGAAACCATGAAAGATGTGTAAAATATGATAAAATAGGAATAATATGATTTGGTTTCTTAAAATGAGTAGGAGGCTCATTTTTGGCAACATTTCTTGTAGCTTACGGGGGTCATTTGCTATCCGAATGAAAAGACTAGTAGCCTTAACATTTATTGAGCATATAGTCGACATGAACCACTTGAAATCTCATAAAATGAAGTTTGGAAACCCCTTAAACTTCAAATTTGGATATCTGATTTGAAAAAAAATTGAGAGTAGAAACTAAACAAATCTTCAAGTGGCTTACAAAAATTATTTACAAAACATCAAAACACATACATTTTTAAAGTGAAAAATGTGGGTTGTACCACAACACTTGTTTTGCAAAAATAGGGTCCTCTTAGCAACCGCTAATGAGAAAAATTGGCTAGAGACTCGTGCTTTCCTATTTTAGATTGAGGATAGGCACCCAAAACTTAGAGTTGTGACATGAAGACAAGGGAATAACAAAATATCAAGGAAAACACAAAATAATGGAACAACAAAAGGAAATTATAAAACTATATACAAGGAATTTTAGTAGGCTCGAGGGGTACTATTTAAGGAATATCTCATTGACTAGGATTAACAATGGCTTACCATCATGTTTTTCCAACTCAAATGCATTGTTTTACTTACACCTTACTGATCTAATATGGGCCACTCCACATTGTGTCAAACTTATTATGCTTCCCAAGATTAGCTTTATCTTCATCTCACTTTAAGGATGAGATATCTTTCTTTGAAGTCCTAAGATGAGATTTCTTGTCAAAACATATTTTCATAACTTAATGATGGTCTTGGAATTTCCCTTTAGCCTTTTCCTTGACCGCTTCCAACTTGAATCACTCTATTATCCTAATTTTCCTCACATCATGGTGTTCCAATTGTAGTTTTTAAGCTATCTTTGGCTGGGAGATCTAGTGAAAATGGAAATCTAGATTCACTACCATATACTAGCATGAAAGGTGAGCTACCAATGGACTTATTGGGTGTTATATTATATTCCTAAGGAGTTTTTTTCACCTTTATATGCCAATACCTTTGATTTTCATCCATGGTCCCATTCATGATTCTAATCATATTATTGTTATAGGACTTTGAAAGAGTGTTCATGATAATCAATACGAAAAATATGCACCATGATGAAGTTGCACTCCAACGGTAACGTGGTAGCTCCAATGTAATCAACAAGATTCGAGCAACAATGGAAAATCATGCAACATAATAACAAGTAGAAAAGGACAACAATGTGTCCAAAATGATCATAAATGGAAAATAAGGGGTATATACGGGAGTGTTGTGTAACTCCTATGCATGACACGTTTACTCAACCCTATTGACCTATTGAACCTATGAACTATTCTCACTAAGTGATATGACTAACCAAATAGGTGGAAAAAACATCGAATGATGACAAGTCTAGTCATATACACTAATCACCCCCTTCATCGAAGATGAGATAGAGGTCATGAAAAGTCATAAATGAAGGACAAAAGAAAACTAAGAAAGATGAGTCAATAGGCCTGAATACTAAGCCTAATAAGGTACCCATCTAAAATAATAAATTTTTGGAAAAGAGAAATAGGAGAAGAATGGATCCTAGAAACGATGTCGATAAGGTACCCACGTATAGTAAGAATCTCAAGTAATGGAGGAAAAAACCTAAGATAAAATATACGCTTACAAGAGATAAAATACACCCCTAAATAACCTAAGAAATACATGTCAAACGAGTCCCAAAACAAAATGCCGAATAAGGTACTCATGTACAAACTTCAATATTTCTAGAAGAAGAGAAGATCACTAGAAATCCCAAAGAAGATGGGCTGCTGTAGAAGAGCTTACCCCAATAAGAGACCACAAGTGAAGATACTTCACCTTAGTGAAGGGTTTGGTAAACATATTTACAATTGCATCCGAAGTTTGAAACTCTATGACATCTCCAAGAAGAGTGTTGATGATGTGGTCATCCGCACTAAGATTGAAGAGATTCTTCCTATATCAAAAAATGTTTCCGCCCTTGGGATGGACAAAAAAGGAGCACTGGAAGTCAACCCGATCCACTAACGAAGAAGAAGCATGCAGTAATTTGAAACCTAAATCTTATCTATAATTGTAAGGTGACATAGGTATTTCAAAAGAGTGCACATGAGACAAAGGTAATGCTACAGAAGTATGCGTGTCAGAGAGAGAAGAAGGTGGGGGCCCAATAACCCTTAAAAAAGGATCCAAACAAAAAGGTGGATCATGAAGAATCTTTGAAATGGTGGAAGTGACAAGTGTCCCTAGGGAAACACTCCCAATGCGAGAGATAGATAGGTCCTCCAAGATGTGTGATGGCTCAAATGGAGCATGCAATGCAACACATGAAGTAGGAGGAGAAGACTACTGCAAAGAGCTGCTGGAAGGCCAAGGTGAAGCAACATGACACTCAATGGAAGCAACAAGTGTAGGGAGAGTTTCATCAACTGAGCAATCAAGATGCGAGGGAGAACAAGGGGAAATGGTCACATATATCTTAGAGAAAGGGTCTCCAATGGAACATGAGTGTGAAGAGTGAATGAAAGCATGAACATGGTCAACAATGAGCTCTATAGTGGCAGTAGTAGTGTGAGTGGTCTCAAAAGCAAGGTCCTAATGTGGATGGTCAACAAGGGACTCTCAAGAAGCATATAGAATAGAGGAACACTTAGTAGTGGAAGGGATGTGAGAAGGGGGAGAATCCATGACAACACAAGAGAGGTATAGGTAAGCATCTCTCTTAGATGGTGAAGTAATATCGCCATGAAAATGTTGGATAATGGACCATGCAGTGAAAAGGCACTCATTGTGCTCAAATAAACACAATGTATACTTAGAAATAGTAAGACCGAGAAGTCCATATACCTCATCATTGTGGTTAAAGCACTCATCCTTTTGTTGAGGCTTGAGAGGCTCAAGAACGAGACCATAGAGGTAGGACAACAAACCATGCATAGTGTAGTGTCTGATGATGCCTTCCTTCCATGCCAAATAGTTCTCAGAATCGAGCATAACAACAAAATAATAGAAATCCATAGTGTGAACAAACCCTAAAAAGATCCTAAATGGCATTTTAACTTCATGTGAAAATTCCAATCCCAAATAAATAGTACAATGACCCATGGCAATATTATAACCCCCTACTTTTGGTACTTTATAATTTAGTGTGTTGATTACAATCAGATGTAACTATGTGTCGAGAACTAGTCGGTCACTCACCTTGTAATCAACATAATAATGTGCAAGATTGGAGTCCATAATCAAGGTTTGTGATCGCAATGGATCGACACCGTAAGCAAGTAGGAAATGAGAAAAATAAAAAGAAGGAAAAAAAGAGTCCCGTGTGAGAAATAGCGTCTCACGTCATAATAGAAACCCCCTTGCCACAAGACTATGGAAAAAGTGCTCACAAGTCCGCAAATAGTAACAAGGGTTATTACAATGCTCAAGATGACTCGATATGAGTGTAGATGACCTCCATGATGCAACAAAGGCTCCCTGGAAGGAAAAAAAGATTACAAATGCTGCAAAACACTCTAACACATGATTAGAGAAAAACATAGCCAATAATGCTTAAAGAATGACCTTTTGGAAAATTCCACTAGCTTAATTTTAGAAGCAAAGATGGATGAAACATCGATAAAAGCGTTAAATGTGACTATTTTAATTCAAGTAATCGAAAATGAAGAAAAGGCTTAATTTTAATTAAATACTTAGTTTTAATTAAAAGCCCCTAAAAGGATTAATAAAAGGCTAATTATATTAAAAATACACCTTTAAAATAATTAGATCTAAATTGTAATTAAATATAACTATAATTACGCCAAAGGCATTCCCCCTATGGGAAAGGCCTTTGCAGACATTTCTTCGACTGTGTTAAATTTGACGTCCTGGACGTTTTCATTTTTTTTTGCTGTGTTTTGACGTTTTTCGCTGGTAATCTTTGTATTGAATCTACTTTATTGTGGAGCCTAATAATATTAGGGCACATTCCATTGGGAGAGAAGAAAGGGTATGTGGCGTATCACAAATAGCAACCGGCTTCGAGGACTTTGCCTTCCGTAGATGGAAGGTAGTTTTGCATCAGATTTTGGGCTTGCTGCAGACATGTTTGGCAGTTTTGGATTGTAAGTGATGTCCAGCATTGGACGAGAGCATAAATGTTTGTGGATGAATCTGATTCCACAGTCCACGTAATTGCAAAGTTGTTATTAGTGAGGGATTTGCCAATGGTTTCACCAAGCAATTTCCCTGTTATATCAGAGAACTTTACCGCACTGTTGTTGGAGGAAGATGTGCAGTTAGAGATGCCGAGAATCAAAAGGTTGAGTAAAAATGGAAGTGTTCTCGTAGCGCAAGAAACAACCATCGATAAAGACTTGTCCTCCATTTTGGGTGGGGCAAAGTAGCTCGAGCTTCTCCACTACCTTTTCAAAACACTGGGTGCTATGTAATGGGTTCGAATGCGAATATGATAGGGCATTAAAGAAAATTCAGGGTTTCAAATTAAAATTAGGGTTTGAGACAATATTTTGAAGGATACGAGATTGATCCTTTTAGATGATTGTAATGGTTTGAGTATTTGGTTTCAGAAATGTTTCTCTATGAACTGTTAAAACCCCAATGCGTTTTGGTCTTTCAGTGATCGTAGTTAAAATCCAGGTGGGTTTTGGTGGATTCAGAACATCCTGACTTGGGTGTTGTTTTGTTTCCTTTTAAGTCGATGTATGACGACCACTTTAATGGAGTAAAAACCCCTTTTTGTGAGAATGAAGGATTCAATGGAAATATTAGTGGGTTCAAGTGCAGAGCAGTAGATGCCATCAAACCCATTAACAACCTCGATGCACAGCAGCGAATCCATCTCCACTGTCACACAGTGACAAAGAGGATCAATTACTGGCATGAAGTCCTACTTACTGTTATAGAATATATGATTTGAGTAGTAAATACTCCCCTCCAATCGATCCCCACAAATACTATTCTTTAATAAGATTTTTTTGTTAAGATATATTGTATTCAGTCTTTTCCTTTGGGGTGCCCTCTGTAGGTTGAAGGTGCACCAACACTTGACTACCAAAAACCCAGTGTTTAGGATACTTTTACCCATGCAGGTTGGCCCTCCCCTCATTTGAGATAATAAGAAATTTAAATTGTGAACAATGTACAAACCTTTTTATATATGACTATTTTTTTCAGCCACACTTCCACAAATTGTCTCAACAGAATGATTGCATATATTGAGGTAATGTGCATTGACAGGGAAAATGCCTGATGGAAGTACTGGGGATGTCTCTGCATATCAGTATTACCACTATAAAGTAGCCCCAATTTCTTCCCTCATTGGATATCTGTATATACATGTTATTCTGTTTAGATTCACAGAGCCTATTTATGATATACATTTTTTCAGGAGGATGTTCTTCTCATGTACGAGATGGGGCTAGATGCATACATGTTTTCCATCTCATGGTCTCGACTAATACCTGATACTTTAAAAAAAGTAAAGAAATCCCTATATCATAGAAAAAATTGCTAATATAATTGTCTAACAACATATCATAGAAAAAATTGCTAATATAATTGTCTAGAACATATCATAGAAAAAATTGCTAATATAATTGTTTAGCAATTCACAAACTAATTGGGTGTTTTAATGTTGTAGATGGAAGAGGTGCCATTAACCCTAAGGGTTTGGAGTACTACAACTCTCTAATCAACGAACTTGTTGCTCATGGTATTAAACTTATCTTTAATGGAAACTTGTATTGAACAAAATCCTTAGAGCTATTCATTAGTTGCAGAGCTAAACGTTTAGCTTGAATGCAAATAATAGATGTACATTTTGGTAGGCATCGAACCACATGTCACACTATATCACTTCGATTTTCCCCAGAGTTTGGAAGATGCCTATGGAGGATGGCTCAGTCCCCAGATAATGTAATATTTGTTTCCATGTATACTATACTAGAAAATCAGGTAGATTATATCTTACATCTCCTCTGTAGTATGTTGTATGTACAATGAAACTGTACTCCACATCTTATTCCCTCAATAAGTTACATGTAATATACTTTTAATGGTGTGTTGTGGAGCAAAGAAGATTTCAAGGCCTATACAGAAGTTTGCTTCAGAGAATTTGGAGACTGAGTGAAGTACTGGACAACTTTCAACGAGCCTGCTTTTATAGTTTTTGGCTATGACTGAGGTTCCTGGCCACCTCAGCCCTGTTCTTATCCATTTGAAATATCAAGCAACTATAGTCACATGCATTGCAAACCATGAAATCATGAAATTTCTGTTTGGTTTGCAATGCATTCTCTTAGTCACATGGGTACCAATGTGACAAAAATCTCTCCTCTCCTCTCTAAGAGAATGCATTGCAAACCAAACAGAGATAACCTTTCATTTCTGGCTTATAATACAGAAATAACAGCAATCACACACTTTCTAGATACAAGAAGTTTGAGTGTTAAAGACACAAGAATGGCAGGCTATTTTTAGGGTCCATGTTGTTCCATGAAGAGAAGCGGCGGCCGTGTTTCTCAGATTTGCATCTGTTACAAGAAGGCAAGCCTTCAAACAAACTTGTTTTAATTCCAGGGTAATTTTCCAAACAGATTGAGCAAGTTTGGATGTTCACCAACAAATCTATTCTTTTGCGAAACCGACGTTAGGCTTCAATAGTCTGTCTCTTGCCATAATCTAAATGATTGCTTGCTATACCTGCCTTGATATATTGCAAATTTCCTTTGACTGCTTTCCAAGAGAAACGATCTTTTCAATATCATTTAATTGAGAGGCACAAGGAGTCTCCAAGGACTTTTCACTTTGCTCAGCCATATTGGTTTCCTGTATTTCTGCTTTCTAGACGCATGATATTGCTTTTATCAAAAGTTTCCTCTGTCTGCTTTCCAAGAGAAAGGATCTTATCCTTGTCATTTGATTGAGATGCATCTAGAGCCTCCAAGGATTTTTCAATTTGCTCAATTGTACTAATTGCTTGTATTTCTCCTTTCTGTCCATAATCTGAAAGTCTGCTTGCTATACCTACTTTTCTTGTTTTATTTCCCTTTATCCTTTGTATATTACTACTCATCCTTGTCTTTTTGCTGCCTGGAATTTCCTCTCTTTTCACAAAGTCTTTGGTTGTTGATTTTCTTGTTGTCATCTCACTTTGTGATTCTTTTCTAGTAGTTTCCTTTTCACTAAGCAAAGTGCATCAACTGTGTTATGTACTTCAATTTTGTCATCTTATTCTTTGTTTTGGTGTCGTTTGGCAGCATTTGTTGAAATGGAGCACTCCATATGTTCACATAGGTTCACTTCCAAACTTCATTCTCGTGTTACATACCCGCATATAATTTTTTTGGCACAAATCATTGGTAATTATTATGAAACTTTACATTGTTCGTGCCTAAATAAACTTCTTGTATACTGCACAAATTTCATATAAAACAGTCTAAAGATATAAATCAAATATTTGAACCCAAACGGCCCAAAAGTGTTCACCCACCAATATGACAAATGATAATTCTTTGATACATCAGAAAGAAGATTCAATATGTCATGCTCAATAGTATTGTATGTTGACAAGCAGTTTGGATTCAATTATGACAAAATATGATCAAGCTTTGTTCGAACCCCTTTTGGTCAAAGGTGTTATGATTGGTGATACTTGGATTATTAAGAGTGCTTTTAGACTTTTTGTCATTCACCTCATTCATGTGGAAAGAGCCTTCCTTACCCTGCATTGATTAACTTTAATACATTTCATTAAGGCGATGAGGTTATGATTGGATTATTTACCTGTGTGGATAAAATGACACTAGATCAAAAACACAAGGTCTAAAACAAGTTGAATTAGATGCATTTAAAAGAATCAAAGGGTTGTTTGGAGCCAAGTACAACTTTGTTATGTACACACTTTCATTTGAACTGCCATTCACCTAATTCATGGCAATAACCTATCCCACATTGTTTTGATTTGATGGATTTGACTATGGAGGAGAGGTTGTTACAATTGGATTCTTTACCTGTGTGGAGAAGAGATGATGTTACATAAAAAACACAAAGCCTAATACATATTGAGTTAGATGTATATCATATACTCCTAGGATTGTTTGGTGTTGAGTAAAACACTCCTAGGTAAGCAACTTCAAAACCATTGCTCGTATTTTAAATTTCTATTTGTAAATTCATTTACTTATATTTTCATTTGTTTTATCGGAAGTGTGGTGTGAAACCTACGATGGAAAATCATCAAATTTTCACCTGACATGGAGACCATTTTCTTGGAAAAATTAACCTCACTCCTAATTGGGAAATGGAAAGTGACTAGTTAGTGGGGATTCACAAAATTGGTTAGATGAAGGGCATAATGATGACAAGGGAACTGCTTGCATCCATAGACTGAATGGCTTGCATGTACTTTTTTGTTTCTAAATAGTTTGTCTAATCGACTTATATGACCATTTCAATAGTAACAACGAATACTTTTTCATTTCTTTCAACTATATCCTTGTAAATTTGTGCAATTTAGTGACAATATTGGTCATTTCTCACACTGATGTGTAATTCTGAAATGTATATATTATGCTACAACAACACACCATTTGTATAGAGAGTGTAAAGAAAATAGAAATTTTAAAATGAGTTCTTCAACCGAAAAGACCAAACCAGGCCATAGAGGGCAAAGGCTCTATCTTTTTATCTATTCACAGATAAAGCCATAAGATTGTGATACTGAGTTGATTGATGTTTCCCAATATTTTTGAACAGGGTAAAAAAACCCAAGCATAAAGTCTCTTTGGTATTGGTGAAGGAAGACACTTGTTATTTGTCAATTCATACTAACAAAAATGTGATATTCTTGTCACCTTTAACTCCGTGACACATGCATAGAGTGATTTTGTTAAACCATTAAATATACTTTGAGAAAAATAATATTTGAAAATGGAACTAATAGGTTATTGATGCTTTCAGTTTTTTTTCAAAGTGCTATTGTAGTTAACAAGATCTTAAAGATTTTGATACTTTTCTTGGTGATCACTTCCCCTATTATTTGTTCACATATACCTACGGAACTATGATATGCGTGACACCATTAAATATATTTTGACATATTTTTCTTAGAGTTGTAGCTTATTCAAAACTCAATTCAAAATATTGGATTCCAAATTCATATATGTACGAATTTGTAACAAATTTGAAATGTAGAGATAAAACCTTTAAATGTAATGCTTCATCTATATTCCCACACTTACAAAATCAATCACACCCCTTATCAACATCAAATACAAAAGTAATAACTATCCCTCTAAATCAAATCACATATACCGTTCCGCGTACACATTGCATTGTGCACATTTCACCTTTATAAATGAAAGTCCAGTTTTAAAACGTGTAAATTATTAAAAATCACAGTTTAAATGAAGGCTCCACGTATTATTTCCAGCCACCGTTTATTAAATCCAAACTGGCCTCGTTTCAAAAATCCCACTTTATTAAACGCCATGCCACATATAAATTAAACACGAATTTGATAAGTTTAAAAGTGGGAAAGGAATACGGTAGTCAAAACGGAAAAATCTTGGTCCACGATCAAGGCGAGAGAAATAGGAAGAACACAAGAGGGTAGGTGCAGTAGAAGATAGATGTAATGGCCACATGCAAGGTGGAACAATGTTACAATACACACGGCTCGAACAAGCAAAGAGCTAAGGTCAATGAAAAACCAGATCAACATCTTTAAAAGTGTTTTTCCATCGAGATGAGACTGCAACCAGTGAAATCCGGTGGTTAAAAATGTAAACCTGCACACTTGCACAAATCTCAAACACACAAAATCCAAGAGCAACTATTAAGAATGTTAGCAAGGTTCCATAATAAACAACGAAAAATTTGCACAAGGAACGATTAAAAATGAAAGCAAAAGTAATCAACAACCCAAAATGACGAGTGCACATTTACTAAAACCTCATGCTCTGATACCATGAAAGAGTGTTCAAGAAAACTGATACGGAAACTATGCACCACGATGAAGTTGTATGCTAATAGTAGCATGGTAGCTCCAACGTAATCAACAAGATTTGAGAAACAATGGAAAATCATGAAACAAAATAACAAGTAGAGAAGGACAACGATGTGTCAACCTATGACCTATTCTCACTAAGTGAGATGACTAACGAACTAGGCAGACAAGATGTTGAATAACGACACGTCTAGTCATATACAACAACACACTTTGCTATCATTTTTCTCAAGGACAATTTTTGGAGGATGTATTGAAGTAGATACCATATCTCAAGACAAAACTAGTAACCTTGGTGCCAAAAACGCCTTTATTATTATTTGATATTACAGTATGTGAGACTCTAAATCTTGTACCAATATCCTTTAGGAAGTCTCTTATAACACTTTCAATTGCTTATTTCAATGGGTTCACATAAGAGGGTTCAACCCACCTGTAATTAGTAATGATAAGAGGGTTCACCATACCAAGGAATTCCAATACCGGTTGAGAGAATGGGTTGTCATCAATAATCAACTAAAGAGGAAGGGTTTCCTTCCTTTTCTTCCCGTGAAAAACAAACATTCCTTACAGTCCCTTTACCCATTGGTGACAATTAAAAACATGGTAGGCCAAAAGTAACCATCTATAATAATATTTGTTGCAATTGTTTGAGGGGTGAAATGGCCACTAGAAAATCCTTAGTGAAACTCCTTGAGCCGTCTTTCAACCTTGGCAATTGCAATACCCCTAAGTGTGGCGAGTTAATGTTTATTTTGAAGAGAAATCCATCAATTAGATCATTTGAGATGGCCTAAAATTCAAAGTGTCTTCTCTTATATCTTTCGAACACCTAGGTAGCGCTCATGTGTGTAAATACTTCACCATGTTCAAACCAATTATCTTCCAAACATGATTATGTTGTAACTTATTTTGATTAGACACATACCAAATCTTGAGGGATTTCAAGATATTCTATTAGATGTTGACAAAGGGCTCTTCCTCTAATCAATTTAGTGGATTTTAATTCCACACCTAACTCCACGATATTTGTAATCTAAGTATCTATTTTCTTACTAATATTTATGCTCATGATGTGATGTTTTTGTTGGGTGAGTGATTTTTTCCTAATTTTCTTTTTGGAGAACAAGCGTATAAATTTTTTGAGAGCTCTTAGAATAAAAATGTTTGTTTTTTTATCAAAATTATATTTTAGTTTGTAATCTTTGAGATCCCGACTTACAAAAGTAATGGGCTACTCCAAACCTTGATGATTCTCTTATGTTAAAATGGCAACAATGTTTGTCCCTCAAAATGCATAGAGAATGAAATCCTTGTTAAATTTTGGATTGATCACTCTAGGGTCCTTAGCTATAGCTTATTTATTTTTATCAAAATTGTAATTTCCATCTCGAGTCCACTTAAAGTCACGCCCTTTCTTACACATTAGAGCAATGGGTCTCATAAAATCCTACAAAATTAGTGATGAATTTCCTTGCAAAATTTATTTTTGAAAGAAGTATTGAAGTTCCTTTTTGGGAAGGGAAACAAAAGCCCATGATTAATATAATTCTATCGGGGTCTATGGCTAAGATATTCTTTGACACAACATGAATTAGGAAATTTCCTTCACGGACAACCAACATACACTTTTTAGGATTAAGAGACACTCCAAACTCCATACATATGCTAAAGGTTTGTTCAGGTGATCTAAATGATTCTCCCACACCTTGGAAAAACTAGAAATATCATCCGGGTAAACTAAGATGACATCATTTTTATCCCTTTGAAAGCCAAATCTATGGTTCTTTAGAAGGAGACACCAACATTATACAAACCAAAAGGCATTTTACCCATTGGCATATGTTCTCCATTTAATGGTGAATGCTATTTTATATTGATCGGAATCTTGAACAAGGATTTGATTATAATTGACAAAGTCATCCATCATGAGAACCTATCATCCCTGCTAGTTTTTGTAAAATTTAATCCATATAGGATAAGGGTAATGAGATTTAAAGGAAGTTTTGTTTACGTATCTAAATTCCACACATAACTTGATTTCACCATTCTTCTTTCTTATAAGGATTTCTTATAAGGATTGGATTCGCAATCGAAGAGGAATGCTTATAGGAAAAATGATGGTGGCATTAACTATTTTGGTCATGAGGGGTTCAATTTTAGGGTTGATGGGAATTTAATATTTCCTCACAAGTTTCATATCTAAGGATAACTCAATTATGTGCTAAATAATTTCAGGGTTATATCCTTTAAGGTCATCATAATTCAATGTAATAATATTATCATAATTTTGACATAACTCCAAAATGCTTATTGTTTTTCTAGAGTGCATAAATTTCTTAACTTGAGTTACTTTCTAGGAGAGATGGTCACTTCATGGTAGTCATCATATTTAATATTATTATATTTATTTTATCCCTTTTGTATTGATCATTATGTGTGAATGCATTTTCCAATGTGACCAATCCGTTTGACAACTTGTTTTTCCTTAGTTGGATGATTTGATCACTATAGTTTTTTTACACTTTGGGTTACAAATCTTAGCATAAATATATCTCTTACTAAATAAAATTGAAAATTTTGTGTCATTCTAAAAAATATGTTAATGTCAATCATTACTAGGCATCGGTGTTTTGATTATCAGTTTCAAACACTAGTATACATCCTTAAGGAGATCCTAGGAGGATCAACTTATACTCGATGAATGTCATTCTTTCAACGTCAACACTTTGCCTTTTCAGAACAAATTAGAGATTAATTGCATCAAAATCCTCAAAGAGATCCCACACTCTATGCTTATAGGATCTTAATAAGGGTTTTTAGTAGAGAATTAATATCATACTTGGTGAATAACTAAAATTGTATCTCTAAAAATAATTAGCTTTTTCAACCCTTTCCTCTTGGTAATTTATAGTCATTAGACTAGAGCTTCATATTCAACTACATTATTAGTGCAATTGAACTAGAGTTTATGTGAAAAAGAGTCTTCTCTTTTCTTGGAAAAATCAACACAACTCTTGTGCAAAAACCTAATTTACACTTAGATTCATTAAAGTACATCTCCCACATGCCTTATAAATCTTCATTCTTGTTTAGCAAACTAAGGGTAGGATTACCTTCCTCCCGAATGCAATATGTGCCCAAGATAGTCTCCTTAAATGTGTCATATGGATCAAAATTCTACCCATCTTATGCTCATTCTTCTAACTATTCATCTAATTTTTTCTCTCTAGGTTCATGATGTTTAGGATCAATTTCTTCACCAGTTTCAAAGACTATGGCATAATTTGCTTTAACAAGACTTAAATTGTAAGTTTCAATATGAAAATGAGATATAGGATTTTCCTAATGGTTATCTTGGTGTTATATGTGATTTTCAGATGCATATGGGATCAATATGAGGATAAACATGTATTAACCTTTCGCAACAAAATCTTTAGAAAAAATATTACAAAAACAAGGAGAATATAAATGAATGAAATGCGCCGGGAATTATGATGCTAGGGTAAGCATGCAAGGTCAAATTCATGCCATGTGAGAAGTGTAAATAAATCCAAACACCATATACAACCAAACAATCATCCATAAATAAACCCTATACCATGGCTTGGTCCCCTCACCCCCAAACATTTATATCATTTAATTTGTTTTCATTTATCCTTTCGCATGTCTTACATGTTCTTATTATCAACCTTGAAAAGGGATAGGGATTTGACCGAGTTAGGTACCTTAGCCACCAAAAACCAAATAACATTTTCCTAAGTGTCTTTCAATGTAAATTTAGATTTAGAATTAGTGATTTCAACCCACTTTATTCAATGAAAGAACCTATGACATCCCTCTTTTATTCAATGGTGGCAATGTAAGCCAATTTTTATTTAGCAATATTGATTTGAGATTTGGCAATATGCCAACTAACACATCTTATAGGGTGATCCAAATCCAAGTATACATTTTGATGACCACAATAAGATAATTTTGGTTGTGGGTTAACTTCTAAAATTTATGAATCTAACTTTATTTTTCATCAGGGTTTATATTCCTTTTGTTCATTTTTTCTAACCTTTATTTGTCACTGATTTAAAAATTTTCCTTGTAGATTTACCAAAGTAAAAATATTAGTTCATGGAAAAGTCACATGTGTGACTATGTTAGAATTTTTCTTTGTCAAATTTTTGGTTGCATGGTATTACAAGTGCAATTGTGTTGCAAATTTTTTTTTTTGTATTTATGTTAATTATTTTATTATTAGTATATATCATGTTAATATAGGTCACACATTATGTATGCTCTTCCCTCATGCCCTTAGGTGATCTTGGGAATTATAAATATATACGTGTCGGTGTGTATTTTATACATACTTAGAAAATACTTTGGGAAGAAGAATCAACTTCACACGTTTCAGAACCTAGCTGGAATATATGGTTTAAGGTATGGAATACTTAACACATAGTTTTAGTTGGGAGCTATGTGGCTTAATGTTAACCTACATAGGGCTGGTGTGTTTGGGAAAACCACCATTTGACTATTACATACTTGAATGATTTGATTAATGCTAAGTTAAATCCCAATTCTATTTATAATGACTTAATGGAATCGATATTCATCAAAATAAAATAAAAAAGGGAAAGGTGGGAGGTAGAAAAGAGAACTAGGATATGTTTTCAATCATTAAGCATAATAAACACATTAAAGCATTTAAATCTCACAAAACTAGAGTTAACAAGAAATAGTTGAAATCATTCCTATATCAACTCCAAGAAACTAGTCTAAGGGAATTCAAAACCAAGAATACAAAGTTATTATTCATTGAAACTATTCCCAAACACTTGAATAACCAATAACACTTTTGTACATCTAAGAAACCAAGTTTTGAAACAATAATCCATGAAGATAGATTAGCTAGGCTCAATCTACTCACTCTACCAATTTAAATCAAAGATGAAGGTGCAAACTCTACTTAGTAACTAAAATTGATTAAGACACAAATCAAAACATTAAGACAATTCAGACATATAGATCTCTAAATTTCCTCTTCTCATTGAATTGTTATTGTTAAGATGACATTTACAATGGAGATTGAGGATTTTATAGACAAATGAAGTCTACATAAGCCTTCACAATATTTGGAGTATCCAATTTGTAAAAGAGAGGGGAAAAACTATCTCTTAAATCGCCAAGAATCAAAATTGTGTAACATCTTGATAATTAATCTTTTATTTTGACATTTAATTATTCAAATAATTATGAATAATGGGAAAATGAATGTTTATTCGAATAATTAAGTGTTAAATGTTGATGATGGTAATTAGTCATCTAAGTACTTAATTAAATATTAAGTACTTAGATAACTAAATATCGCCTTTATTAATATAAATGCAGTTTAATTATGAGGTGGTACTATGTATTATCATGTACAAATTTTTGTTGAGCGTCAAGTTGATTAGGATGGCATAGTCCTTAATCAATATGGTTGCCACACAACGATGAGGTTGTGTTGATGCCCATATGGACTAAGGGTGATGTCGCTCCTAAGGTAACTTGCGCTATGCGTTTTTAACAAGGCTTGGAATAAGTATGACATGTAGTGGTATTGGTGTTGTGTGAATTGTTTTGAGTTGGCATTATATGGTAAAAAAATAAGGCTTAAAATCCTTGGTAAATTTGCATTGTAACATTAAAGTTTATGGAATTATTTTAAATAATATAATTGATGGGGCCATATGGCCACACCCATCAAATGGTTGAGCCTAAGGTTTTATTTTGTATTAAGTTCAATTTTAAAATGGTATTGAGGACCATATTGGCTAGATAAGGTTTAATAATTATTAAATCCACTATTATGGACAGACCACGCAAGGGGGTAATTATTTGTTTGAATATTCAATTTTTCAAAGGGAGATCCCCTCCCACGAAGGCTTGGGCCTCCATTTTCCATCCACTTGGTAGGCGGTAGGTGGAGGGAGTAAATGCAAGGCATGGTTTTTGAGAAGTTATGGTTGATAGGGGGAAACCTAGGGTGTGGTTTTAGTTGCATGGAATTTGATGGCCTCAAACTCCGGCTACGAGGGCACTTTATTGAATTTTTCTCTGCATTTGTTGAAGTCAATTTTGACTGTGAAACCCTCTATTTATAAAGAGGAATGCAATATGGAAGAGGGGTTTGTTAGAAAGCGAGGATCTTTGCGGTTGTGGAGGTTGAATAGGGTTTTCATAGAACGGAAACAAAATCAAAGGCACACAATCATTTTTAGGCAAGGGGTTACTCTGCTTGCTTTTCTAGTTTTTGATTTATAAAGACATAGCCATATGAAGTCATATGGCTATTGTGGGTTATGGAAAATTATCTGTGAAAGTTTTGTGGGTATTCAAATTCTGATTTCTTCCTACGAAACGATATGATTATTTTTCTGGTCTTCATGTATGATCTGTAGAGAATGAATTGTCTTATAGAATGATTTATCTTTGAGGAGGGTTTGATTAGAGTGTTGGGTAAATTTTTGCATGGATTCTATAGTCTGATAACTGTGGGTTTAGCTAGAAATGACAAGTAAGCTTATTGGGTTTTGTTAAAAAAATGGGTATGTGATTTACCCACACCCGTGAATAATGAAAAAGGTCTGTAGACCTAGGGCAATTTGTATGTGAAATGGGTATCATTTAAAATAAGTGTGTGAGTTCTTTCTTTCTATTTCCGTATGATTTTATGGAATTATCTCTGATTGTTTAAAGTATATTGAGAATTTGGTTGCAGAATGTACCCTCTTCTATTTATTTAAATCAGTAAAATATCGATTTGGGTATCTCCCTCTACTCCGGGTGCACGACCTTATGATGGAAAAATATTTCTTTTAAGTCCTTCCTTTTATATACAGATGCATACAACCATATGGGTTTATGTTGGTTTGGTCATTTCAACGTGGGACTAATTCTATTTAATTTTGTTGATTGTGAGTGCAAATGATTGAATGTTGATTTATTGTTGTAGCTAGTAACAAGATTTTTGGGACACATTACTTGGAAATAAAAATAGTTAAAATGCTTGATTTCATTTTGTGTTATGAAATAAAAATGGATACTATCTATTGGCATGAAAATAAGAAATTGAATCTATAGTTCTTGTTTACTTTATAGATGCATTAACCTTCTACAGGGACATTTGGAAAATAAAAGAAACGATAACAGTTGTACCAAGCCAAGAACACGAGATGTTAACCAAACACCACGATCAATAAGATGAAAGTAATTCACCGAATAACTTTACATAAACCTTTGTAAACAAATGAGCAACAATATCATATATTATTATGGAACTCAAGGCAATACTATGAGAATGGGCCTTGTTTAAATAGACAAGGAATAACAATCTAAGAACCAGTCAAGGTCGTAGATCAAGCCATAAATCAAGGAAATAACTAGTCATCAAATAACTAGTCAAGACCATAGATTTAGAAGAGAACTAGACATCAAGGATCTATTCAATACCATAGATCAAGGAAAGAACTATACCTAACAACTAGATAATATCTCCTAATATATAAATAAGATAAAAAAATATCCACACACATAAGTGAGCGAGGATAAATACAATAAAGGTAAATAAAGTACCTAGGTGAACATGAGCTAAGGTAAATACCTAATCTAGCACCCCCTCAAGTGAAGCTAGGGAAAAAATAGAAGTGGCATGTCAACAAGATATCGAGTCCCGATAACTAGGTTTGATGAGGTACTCAGACAATAATCGGTAAAAAGGGACACCACAAGGTACCCAAAACCAAGAATAACAAATTAAAGAGAGTAAAAACCCACTCCAAGGCATCCCAAAAAGCTCAACTCAAAAAAATCATACAATGCTGAAGAAGTTTGGTGTGCGTTGTGGTATGAATCCACTGCTCGATCACAAAACTCAAAAACAACTGACACTAGGCTTCACCAGAATAGCTCCATACAAGGAGACCACAACGGAGTGATTTCAAAGTGCAAAAACACCAAACATAATTTGATCAATCTGCTACAAATAGGTGTGTCATGATCTAAGAAAAATAACCAAAACAACAACGCAAGGACACAAAATCAAGAGTGTCACAATCCAAGAAAAGCCAAGGTAACAAGGCAAGGACACAAAACCCAAAGAAGTAAGATCAACACCACACCCTCCCATACTGAATGGGTGGAGGGACGCTACAAATCTGTATGAGTTGTCAAAACAACTACTTGAACACTGACAAACTAACACTGGACTGCACCAGAATAGATCCCCCAAGAGATACTGTCAACATGCCAAAAGTGTCGAAAATACAGATACAAAATCTCTTCAACAAACAAATAAGAGAGATACACTACACCTGCTAAAGAAAAATGCTCAAAATAAGAAGAATCACAATGCAGAAGGTATAGAAAGTGGAGCAAGAGGCCGAATGGTGGAGGAGTCACTCCTATAGGGTCCTCTCAACGAATGCCGATGTTGCCACCATGAGTGATCAAATATCCACCCCAATCAACACGGATGAAGAAGATGCCTGCATATGACTTGGTGTAAAATACATAATGGGTGCATGCAAAAGAACATCAGAATGTGTGTTAGGTTGATCATGTCTGATAGCTGAAATCTTAGGTTTCTCAAGCCTAAGTGAAGATGCAGAACTCATGTGTTGCTCATGATCCTCAAAAAGAGTTGAGTGAACAAACAAAGGAGCTCTATCAATGTGTGATCCCAATGAAGTATCTGCATGAAAACCAATGTCATGGTGAGAATTCCACTTAACATGTGGAAGAGGGGAAACAATACCCTATGAGTGTCTACCAATACCTCCGCTAGTGAAACCCATAAAACGGAGCATGCGAGAACTGAAGGTAGTGGTACACTTCTCAAAAAGGCCATGCAGTTGAGTAGAAATAGGATACACAACATGTGGTACTGTAATAGGCACAGATGTGGAAGAGCATGTAGTAACAAGCCTCATAGGTTTAGAAGCATCAAGAGCAGGAACATGCTCAAAGACTAACAGATCAATGTTAGTGGGTACAGGAGCAATAGCTGCAAGTGGACTAGGAGCATGGATATGGCTGTCCACAATATCATGGTGATGTTGTAGGCTAGCAAGTTGTTGCTGCAGGGAGTGGATTATTGTATCCTTATCATGAATGAGTGATTGTAGAAGAGAATTTCACTTCTTGAGCGATCTATTTTCTTCCACAAATTTTACAATATCCTCTTGAAGTCCACATACTTTAGAGAAAAACATATCATTCTCAGAATCCATGATAGAGAAGAATGTAACTCCCAAAAGTTTAGGACGTCGGGCTCAGCTAAAATTGCGTCCACAATTGATTACAACACTCCTCCATATTTGACACTTTATAATTATAGTGCAAGTCTCAAAATAAATATTTCCAATGGAAAGAGCACAAAAAAACAAGAACTTTTGCAAAAACAACACTCAAAACCGAGTTACCGAGCAAAAGATACAAACTTTTCAATATTTTGCTCTGCTATTTATTTTAGCTACCACTAAAACAAAATTAAATTAAAGGGGGCTAGGAACCCACAAGCTTTAAGCCCTCATATGACCAGGGGCTAAGGATTTCAATGAGTGTTGTGCAACTTACTATTTTTGGGTATGTCACCTGTTTTTGAGAAAGTCACATGCAAATCGCTTCTTACGGTAAAAATTACTATTTCTGGACTATGTCAAAAAATGGCCTTCCCCACCTAGACTAATAACTGTAAATTTTTTTGAAATAGTTAAGCCTATAGAAATGGCCAATTTTATAGTCGATCTTAGGGTTTTCACACCTTCTGGATCCAATGGAAGCCTCTGCTTTGCATAAAACCGCACACAACAAAAAAATACGACCAAATCCCAAATATATGAATATACAAAGAATTTATTTGCAAAATAAAACTTACAGACGGATGTCAACAACAATCTCCAACTCTGATACCATAAAAGGAACGATAACCAGATCGTACCAAGCCAAGAACATAGATGCTAATCAAACACCACAATCAATAAGATGAAAGTAATTCACCAGAATAACTTTACATAAACCTTTGCAAACAAATGAGCAACAATATCATATATTATTATGGAACTCAATGCAATACAATGAGAATGGGCCTTGCTTAAATAGGTAAGGAATAACAATATAAGAACCAGTCAAGGTCATAGATCAAGCCATAAATCAAGGAAATAACTAGTCATCAAAGAACTAGTCAAGACCATAGATTTAGAAGAGAACTAAACATCAAGCATCTAGTCAATACCATAGATCAAGGAAAGAACTATACCTAACAACTAGATAATATATAAATAAGATAAAATAAATATTCACACACATAAGTGGGTGAGGATAAATACAATAAAGGTAAATAAAGTACCTAGGTGAACATGAGCTAAGGTAAATACCTACTCTAATAGAAAATGTTAAAAAAATAAAGGTAAAAGTTGATGGTTTAGCTGGGTAGGTTTATTTCTTGTTAGTTTTATTTTGACCCGAGATCCTAGTGACTCGAAGGGTTGGATCATTTGATCCATACCTTTTCATTTAATGTATTTACTTCATTATTTGATTTATATTAATTTAATCTACTTTCTAGAAAATTTTAAAAGTGGAAAATACAATGGGAAATTATGTCAAAAATTTGTCAGAATTCTATATTTAGTCATTTTAATGGACTAAAATTAGTTGGTTGAATTTGATGGCTTGAGAAGTATCTTGTGATAATGTTTGTTGCAAAACATATGTATTTTTCCTTGAATGTTAGTTTACCTAAATTTGTTGATTGGTTTGATTTATGTGATGTGCAAATATAGTGGTTCTAATAAAGATCGGGAGCCCAAAACCTCCACCAATCTCATGGTTTACGATTGAAGAAGCGAGAGGTTTGTGTGAGAAGTGCTCCTTCAGGAACACTTCACATATATACCCCATGCCTCTTTCATCACCAGCTATGGGACTGCTGGAGGATTCTAGCTCCTTATCTATGGTAGAAGCATTACCATTGCATAATAGTTAGTTATGTGTGATGACTAATCTACTTTATTTTTCAAAAATGTAGTTAAGCGAATAGATTAACTTCTTGCCAGTTCTTTGAATTGACACCCAAAAAAAATAGTGTCGTAGGTTTTGTGATGATGTATGGGCATTCTATCACTAGCTTGTGAGGAATGATGTTAGACTTGAATATTTTTATCACGGATCATTGATCCTATTGTACTTGTAATTTAAGGATTTAGAAACTTGTCTTAGACAAGATGTCCTTTGTACTAGTCCATTTATGGACAAGAATCATAATTTATAAATATGTTGGCTGATTTCTATATGTTCAAATACATTGTCATTATATGGGTATTGGTAACTATATGGTATATTTGATAAAGTTAAGGTGCTCCTAGTTTACAATCTTATGGTTAGAATGTGTATGGATTGTGATAATAAGGTTATACCCCATATCTATTTAACTCTCTAAAACAATATAAATATTATTATTATGGGTGAAGATAAAGAATAATAAGAGAGATATAATATTGTAATTGGAAGGGAAAAATGCATGATGATAGTCTTAACTTTTAAAGGATTAAAATATGATCTTGGGTAACATATTGGTTCAATCTATAGTGATATACAATGAGTAAATAATTGATAATAATCTGGTCAAGAATTCATGAGACTAGTTCAATAATAGGTATGAAGGCATCTAAAAGAAGTATGATATAGACTCATCTTTTAAATCAATTTAATATCTTGTAAGATTTAAAGGTTATTAAAATAAACTTATCATCCTATGGTAAGAAAAAGAAATGAATCCTAAGTTGAGGTTATCTCTAGCTTTAAACAAGATGTGAGATATAGTCCTAATAAAGCATATATATGACTTTGATTAATGGATAAAGAATCAAGATAAACTAAGGTATGACATTGTAAGATTAATAAGACCTAGTGGAATCTTGACTAGGGGTCTAACACACCTTATATATTAGAATGGTTAGTACGTATGGATAGGGAAGTAAAGAGATAATCACTTCATGATCTTATCCTTCTATCCATAGTAACTTGATGCGTAAACTATATTTCACTAAGTAATTGGATAAGCAATGAAGGCTATGAACCCTTGCAGGAACTGCACATTCAATGCATGTTACAGGCTACCTATGAGTGGCCCATAGGTTGCTTAATGTGGTAACATATTAAGTGCAACGGATTGGCCTCCCATAGGTAACCAATAGCGAGCATTGGGGTTCCTTGTACTTATGAAGTTGAACCATTAGGAAATCAATAAGTCTTAATAGGTTCACCTACATAAGTTTAATGAATCTAGATAACTATGATGAGACATTGGTGAGGTGATGGGAAGACAAGTTTAGATGCTATGTGCACTCGTCTATACTAAACGTACATAGTACAACTAAGAAACTTTGGCCAAAGTAATTTTCTTGCTGGGTACATTGTCTAATCAACACGATTCCTCATATACTAAAGTGTAGGATATAGGATGGAGTTTTATTAAATGAGATTCTAGGTAGACACTAGAGGATTAGTCACATGTTCTCACTACCGCAGTGCCGTAAAACCAATCAAGGCTAAGTATGAACATTCAAATGGATGTTAAGGGTTATCATGAAGATCAGGGATAACTAACCTTTACACTGCATATGGTTTATGTAATGCCCACATTTTTACCCACACGAAACCCAAGACAAACCTAGGTCAAACTAGAAAAATTATGGAATAGTTATTTTTGAAACCTACTTGTAACACAAGGTTAAAATTAACGGTCACACTTTCTCGTTTTAAAATTACATTAAATTATTATTATTAATTTCCCTTAGATCCCCTTTAAATAAAATAAAAAAATCTCTCAATTCCATTTAATAAATTTAGTTAGTCTAAAGCAAGACTTAGGCTCCCCTATATACAATTTAATTCCACCTTAATTAAACTTGCTCAATTAATCTCAAGGGTATTGTGGTCTATTTAATTAAATAATAAAGTTCTTTTATACCCACAAAGGGGTCAAAGCTTGCATTAAATAAAAAATGTCTCTAATAAGGTCTACCCATGCATTTTAAATTTAAATTTCTCTCACCCACTTCCCACCTAATTTTTGTAGGGATGAATCTCATCCATTGGATGGATTCATTTAGGGCCCTTAGATTTAGGGATTCAACTAACCCTAAGCATGCTTATGAAAACTCTTTTCTCTTTTGTTTTGGCTTATTGTTTCTTTTTTTCTGATTTGTGGAGGAGGAGGTGGAAGCCATGAGAGACAATCTAAAGCTCATGGAAGGATGCACATTCTTCCTTTATTTTCTTGTTCTATTTACACCCTCTTCTAGGGTTGTAATGTATTTATTTATTTTGTTTATCTCATTATTTTAGCATTTGCCCAAATGGGCATATGGGTATTTACCCATTATAAAGAATGGTTGGATTGATGTATATATTCCCAAACTATAAGGGTTTATATATGTATATGTATGTGTATACACACACACACACACACATACACACACATATATATATGTATATGTATATGTATATATATGTATATATATGTATATATATATATACATATACACATATATTTATATATATGTGTATATATAAATATTTTTATTCAAAACCCCATTTTAATTAAACCCGAAAAGGGTATGAGCCCCATATATATATATATATATATATATATATATATATATATATATATATATATATATATATATATATATATATATATTACAAGTTAGAGGTTAAATAGAGTTCGGTATGCATACAAAACCGCGGCCACACAGTCCCAAAATTCGCATCACTTGCCCCAAATGGGGTTTATTAGTTTTAATTTTTTTTTTGTGGGGGAGAGATGAGGGTCGCCGACCCCACCCCCACCCCTTGTAGTGCCCACTCCTCTTCAAATTTTATATGATTATGATTCTACTTATTATAGATTAGAGCTATGGACATTTATATCATAGTTTAGATATTGTGAGATGGACATTGTTATTTTCATTAGTTGATTTATAGGCAAAGTATGGATGTTGGACTTATGGCATGATTACATCTTTGGATTATATGCATATTTGGATATATCAAATTGTTTATTTGAGCTTATATTGGACTAATACATTTAATTTGCTAATTATATGATGCTTGTTGATGTAATTGATGTCGTGATTTTATTGCTAGTTGATATAGTAATGAAATTGAAATAATTGGAATTGTGAACAATGGCAAATTACTTGTCTTGGTTTAAGTTGCGATAATTGATTATATGTATATGCATGTATTTTATTATTTCAATGTTGTTAATATGGCCATGAGGCTAGAAAGGTATTGTCTTGACTTTTACAGGTGTTCACAACACAATAAACCAAAGGGGATAGGAGACCAACAATGAGAGAATATGGAGTATTAGCAACATGTGACCATGAAAACACATATTTTCGTATGTTGTTTGTTAGGAGGTCCCCATTGGGGGATGACCTCAAAAGTGACCTTGAGAATGTTTTTAATTTTGTCTTGTTGCTTTTATATATTGTTGAATTATTGTATTTTTATTTGCATGTGGAGTCACTTTTATTGATTGTGTTTAGCACCCCTCTTAATTTAATTTAAAAGTGTTTATCTAGTTTGACCTAGGTTTGTCTTGGGTTTTGTGCGGGTAAAAATGTGGGTGTTACAATTGGTATCAGAGTGTGGGTTCAAATCTTGGACCCTTGGGCACACTTGAAAACACGAGACATGAACATTAAACCTAGTGCAACTCTAAACCTAGAAAACAACATTGTATGATATTTGTATAACATAACAAAATTAAAAAAATTTGAAATAAAACCTAGAATGATGAACTAACTCTCACCTTGGTTTGTGTAGGAGGCGCAAACTAGATGAGGGGTTCTTGCACGTAGACCTAGACTTTCCACCTCCAGATCAAGTTATAACATCTATTTTACCTCGAGATATTACAGTCATTTGAACGTTAATGTCATTATACATAAAGGATCCTTAGGAGGACAACCTGCTAGACAAGATAGAGAGCCATCAGTTGAGGCTTGTGCATCTCCATAACACAACAATGAGCATAGGGTAGAAATCCCATGTGGAGTTAGCTAGAGTGGAGTCACCTCAGAGGGGACATGGAGATAGGATTTCAGGACACAGAGATATATCTCAAAGCCCTAGGCCAAGGAGGAGCATGTAGAGAGACCTAGGGGTTGACAATCATCAGCTGTAAATCATATCAGGGAGATCCTGAAGCTACACCCGTCTCATTATTTTGGAGATACAAGTGGTTTTCAGGAAGAGGCTTGGTTAGTGAGCTTGAGCAGGTGCTTCAAGATTTTCCCATGTACTAGCAACATGAAATCTCATGTTGTGATTCATCTTCTGAGGGATGGAGTAGGTGTTTGGTGGAGGAATAAGGAGTAGAAGCTCCACGTAGACTTAGAGACAATTACCTAGGATCTCTTTGAGGAGCGGTTCAGGAGCAGATACTTATCCAAGAGGTTTATCCAACAAAGGATAGATGAGTTTCATGACCTACGTCAAGAAATCCATGACTATAGCAGAGTACGAGAGTCAATTTCTAGACCTACTTTAGTATGTCGACTATATGCATGACAAGTAGGTTAGGATTCATAGGTTCATCGGGGGTGTGAATTTGGATTTAGGAGGAGGTGGCGCACATTCATTACCCATGAGACCTCAAAGGGTCGTTGAGAATACCTACATTGTAGAGGAGACTAGGGGAAGAATCAATAGGCTAGGGATAGAGTGTAGAGCCGAATCCAACAGATGCATGATAACAGGTCAAGGGGTCATCTCCTCCTCCTCATCATGGCAGACATGGTTCTAAATAGTCTTCATTCAAGCCACCACATCAGCCACCTCAAAGAAAGAACATCAAAATCGTTCACCATTAGGACCTCCATAAATATTTAATGCTTAGAGGGGATGGAGTATGGGGCATCCCCTAGGGGTCCCATTAGGACACAGGGTGCACTAAGAGCTCAGTCAGCAGGATCTCATAAACAGTGACCTCAACAATCCATAGCCGGATCTTAGGATCCACGAAATAGACCACTAGAGTACCGAGATGGATCCACATCTCATTGGAGAGGACCAAACAATTGTTATGGATGTGGTGTTCTTAGACATAATTATAGAGAGTCCCCTCGGAACCCTAAGTAACAAGGGTAAGGCAACAATTTAAGAGCCTACAATTGGTGACATGGGACATAGCCATCGGATCTATGCAATGGTTGAGAACCGCCGAGTGAGCATTAGGGAACTGTGATAGAGACTACAGGTAGCATTGGTGGTATTCCTACCTCTATATTGTTTGATTCTGGTTTGTCTGATTATTTTATTGCACCATCTTTAGTAGAGTGTTGCAGGCTAGTGGTAGTTAGATAGGGTCTTAGTTGGGACATCGAGATGGCTTTTGGAGCCAAAATATCTATAGACTCCTTAGTTAAGGAGTGCGTAGTGGATTTGGGACCCTTCACCACTACCTCAGATCTTTGTATCCTTCCGTTGGGTTCATATGGAGTCATCTTGGGCATGGATTGGTTATCTACACACAGAGCCAGAGTTGATTATTACCATAAGACTATATCATGTATAGATGATTTGGGAGTTGAGTCAATGATTACCGAAGTTAGGAGACCCATTTCTATCCACTATGCAACTCAATCGGTGTGCACGATGTGGGTGTCAGTTATATGCTATTACTGTTAGTGATAGGTTAGAGGATGGGGCTAGTGGACCTTCACTTGATGATCACCCCATCTTGTAGGAGTTTTCTAATGTGTTTCCTAGTGAGTGTTAGGAATGCATCCCCAACGTGAGATAGACTTCCACATTGAATTGGTTCCAGGAGCAAAACCTATCTCACACGCTCCTTATAGGATGACCACACCTAAGATTTGTGAGCTCAAGTTGTAGCTTGAGGGCCTTCTTGAGAAAGGCCTAATTTGTCCTAGTGTATCCCCTTGGGGTGTATGAGTGTTTTTTTAAGAAGGACGGATCCTTGCGGTTGTGTGTGGAGTACAAGAAGCTGAAAAAAGTAACGATCAAGAATTGTTACCCCTTCCTCGTATTGATGATTTGTTCGATCAGATGAAGGGGGCCACAATATTTTCTAAGATTTATCTTAAGTTTGGATACCATTAGCTAAGGATTGTAGATGTAGATATCCACAAGTCAGCTTTTACTTTGAGATATGGGCATTATGATTTCACAATTGTGCTTTTGGTTTGACAAATGCCCCGCATTTTCATGAGCTTGATGAACGGGGAGTTCAAGAAAATTTTGGATCACTTTGTGCTCATATTTCTTGAAGGCATTCTAATATACTCATGTACACGTGAGGATCACGAGGAACACCTTCATCGGGTTCTTCGGCGTCTTCGTGAGCAAAGACTTTATAGAAACCTGAAGAAATGTGCATTCTTTCAGTCAAAGGTCTAATATTTGGGTCACATCATTTTTGGGGAAGGTATCGCAGTCAATCCTTCCAAGATTAGAGCCATTATGGATTGACCGATTCCCACTAGTGTGACCAAGGTGTGTAGTTTCATAGGTTTGGCAAGATACTACAAGAGATTTGTTCAGGACTTTTCTCGGGTTACAAGAAGAAGTTATTATGGTCAAATAGATGTGAGTAGGCCTTCAGGAAACTGAAGGAATGCCTCACGACAACACCTATTATTGTAGTACTAGACCCTCAGGGCAAGTTATTTGTTTGCATAGATGCTTTGTTGGCAAGACTAGAAGGTGTGTTGATGCCAGAGGGTCGAGTGGTTTCTTTTGAGGCTTGCAAACTCAAGGATTATGAGATCAATTATTTGAATCATGACCTTGATCTTGTAGCGATTGCCCATGCCTTGGTTTGGTGGAGACATTTCCTCCTTAGGTAGAGATTTACACTAAGGACTGATCACTTGAGTCTTCGCCACCTCTTCATGCAGCCCAATCTCAATGCTCATCGGTGGCGTTGGATGGAGTTTCTTTGTGAGTATGAAATGGAGATAGAGCATATGAAGGGGAAGGATAACATGGTTATAGATGCCTGAGTAGGCAGAGACATGTGGTTATGGCTATATCAGTGGGTATAGATTTGCGGAGTAGGATTTTGTAGCAGCTTCCTCACGACAACTTCTACCTTACAGCTAGATCAAAGATTGAGTATCAAAGGACCCTTGAGGGAATATTTGATGGATTTTAATTAGAGCGGGTGTTATACTCGGGCACATAGGTCAGATATATATTCTTAGAGATGGAGGCTTGAGACAAGAAATTTCGATAGCGGGTCATTGTGCACCTTATTCAACCTACCATGGGGTGAAGAAGATGCACACCACCTTGAAATAATTGTACCATTGGAGGGGATTATAGAGATATGTAGCTCGAGTTAGTGTCATGTTGTTTAGAGTATTAGAATGTGAAGGCCGAACATCAAGCACCATTTGGCCTTGTCTTCCCTCATGCCATACTAGAGTGGAAGTGGGACACCATTTCCATGGACTTCATAGTTGGGTTACCGACATCGAGATACCACCACAATGCCATCTTGGTCACAACGGATAAATTGACAAAATTGGCTCAATTTTCTCCGGTGAATACCACCTACACAACTAGTACATTAACACAAGTATACCTTGATGAGATTGTCAGATTGAATGGGATTTCATGGAAGATCATTTGTGACCGTGATCCCTTGTACACTTCTCACTTTTGGACTACCATGCAACATGCTCTCGGGACGAAGATAAACTTTAGTACAACTTATCACCCTGAGACATATGGATAAATAGAGCGGTGAATCAGATCTTGGAGGAAATGCTTAGGATGTATGTCATGGACCATCAGTCAAGGTGGGAGGAGTATTTTTATTTGGTGGATTTTGCCTACAATAACAATTTTCAGAGTTCGATAGGCATGGATCCTTTTTAGGCACTATATGGCAGAGAGTGCAGGACATCGCTGAGTTGGGACAGGTTAGAGGACATGGTTTCTCTTGGACTGACTTTATTGTAGGATATGGAGCAGTAGGTTGTTATGATTAAGTAGAGATTACAGGAGGCTCAAGACATGAAGAAGAAGTATGTGGATCAACATAGGACAAATCATAGTTTTGAGGTGGGCATAAAGGTGTTTCTTCATGTCAGGCCTCATAAGAGCCCCATATGTATGGAAAAGGCTCTAAGCTTGCTCCTAGATTTGTGGGTCCCTTTGAGATCTTGGAGTGTATCATTCCTTTGGCCTATCGTCTAGCATTGCCACCCAACTTGTCTCGCATCCATGATGTATTTCATGTTTATGTACTTAGGAGGTACATTACAGATCCTTCTCATGTATTAGATTGGACCTCATTACAGGTGTATGATCAGGGGCAGGTGATGGTGGAGCTCATCCGTATTTTAGAGCGCAGGACCTTAGGCCTTCGAGGAAGAGAGATTGATCAGGTTTGCATTCAATGGGATAGATACGATGAGACAACAGCTACATGGGAGGACCTCACACCTTTGAGAACACAGTTCCCACATTTGTTCTAGTGACTTCCTGGAGGAAGTCAAGTCTAAGGTGAGGGGATGCAGTGCCCACTCCTCTTCAAATTTTATATGATTATGATTCTAATTATTATAGATTAGATCTATGGTCATTTCTATGATAGTTTAGATATTGACAGATGAACATTGTTATTTTGATTAGTTAATTTATAGACAATATGGATGTTAGACTTATGACATGATTACAGGATGGATTATATGCATATTTGGATATATTGAATTGTTGATTTTGAGCTTATATTGGACTAATGCATTTACTTTGCTAATTATATGATGCTTGATGATGTAATTGATGTCGTGATCTTATTGCTAGTTGATATAGTAATGAAATTGAAATAATTGGAATTGTGAACAATGACGAATTACTTTTCTTGGTTTAAGTTGCGATAATTGATTATATGTATATGCATGTATTTTATTATTTTGATGTTGTTAATATGGCCACGAGGTCAGAAAGGTATTGTCTTGACTTTTGTAGGTGTTCACAACACAATAAACCAAAGGGGATATGAGACCAACAAAGTGAGAGAATATGGAGTCTTGGCAACTAGTGACCATGGCAACACGTGTTTTTCGTATGCTTTATTTGTTAGGAGGTCCCCATTGGGGGTGACCTTAAAAGTGATGTTGGGAATGTTTTTAATTTTTTTCTTGTTGTTTTTATTTATTTGTGAATTATTGTATTTATATTTGCATATGGAGTCACTTTTATTAATTATGTTTAGCGCCACTCTTAAGTTAATTTAAAAGTGTTTATCTAGTTTGATCTAGGTTTGTCTTGGGTTTCATGCGGGAAAAAATGTGGGTGTTACAGGTTTATCACTATGTTATAGGATGGATTAATTTATTAAGACATGCTGCATAAACTAGATTTATCTAGTTACCTAATTTAAATATGCAAAGGAATTTATACTTGCTTTGTTAATTTAATATGACTTTCTGCATTAACTAGCTTTAGCTAGTTATCTGATTTATATATGTAGAGAAATGTCTATTTGATGTTAGAAAAAAAAATCCTACTAATTTGGGTAAAAATTTAGGTTGTTACAAATTGGGACATCTATAAACATTCATGGAAGCATATTTTGATCTCTAGCTATTTAGAAATGACAATTCATCACTATAGGTTATCAAATATTTGATAGAAAATCGATCCATGTGAGAGGAATATGCTTATCCCATGAGATCAAGAACCTAGATGGAATTTTGGCTGAAACTTGTCATAATATTATTTTTGTAACTAAATTTTAATATATAATTCCCTTTTATATATTGTAGTGGGGTCTAAAAAAGAATATTTTGCCTTTGGGAATCTCCATGAGTGCAAAGGTTGATCAAAATCATATAATAAATGATTTGAGATCACTAAATTGATATAAATGAAGAAAAAGTTGGTAAAAACTATATCAAAAAATATCAATGATCTCTTCATCATCATTCTTCAAATTATTCTTTATGTGCATCCTTTGAATTACACACCTAATGGTTCAAGAATCATGTGAAATGGTAGCTCCAAAAAAATATATGGTAAAAAAATGTCTCTTTCATGCCTCATTTTTACTCAGTCCATTGATATGTTTAATTGATTTAAAATAGTTTGACTATTTAGTTAACACATGATTCCCCTCCATGTACCTTTTTTGATTTCATTCAGGATTTTGGCTACCCAAATTTAATAAAAGCTTACACCACATGTTCACCTCTTAATATCTTAGGAATATGGGCTTCCTTAGGATGTTTAATCTCTTATCTTTCCTCATTCCACTCTTAGGACCTGCAAATTACTATCATTGGTCCATGTGGGACCTTGACATATCACTTTTAACTCACGCCTTACCCACTTCTCCCACTTTAAGCTCAAGTCTTCAGGTTCTTGGAATTAGGATTTTGTTTTACTTGAATTTGTGAAAATTTCATGACCACATGACTCCAAGATGAAAATTGATTTGATCCCTAAGTATCGTGATCTTGGGAATCTCAAGTCCCTTCTTTATTCTCCTCGTAATTATTTGTAATCTTATAAATTTGTTTGATTTGATTTGTGTCTTTGGAAAATGAGGGCATGTGGCTCCTCATCATGATTTCATGTCTTTTGGGGCCAACCTCTATCTCATTGATCTTCCTTCATGAAATCCCATGACCACATGGCTCCAAGTTGGACCAATCACTAAGTCTCAAAACTTTAAGGTTCTCGGGAACTCTAAGATCGTCTCCTCCTTTGATTAGTTTTTTGAAACTCCCAAGAACTAGTCTTAAGATCTCAAAGGTCTAAGAAATTTTCCTTTTGGGAGATTTGATCTTTCCTTTGTGAACACACCAGAGATCACAAGAACGCATATATTACATATATTTGATATTTAAGTCTCATGGTATCAGAATTTTGGAGTTCTCTATAAAATCCTTGTGCCAAATAACTATCTCAAGTTTGGGAATTAGGAATTTTGTGAGGCTTTAACAAAATTATTTGAATGTTGATAAGATGAGCCACATGTCCTCTAGGAACCTGAAAAATAATTTAAAATGATGAAATTAAATTTTATGGTTTGGAAACAATGGAAAATGTGAAGGAAATTATCATTTGCATGTTTCAATCCCATTTTGACTTCAAAAAATGTCTAACTTTTGGGTTTTGATTCTTTTCACAAATCACCCATAATAAACATTAAATCAAATTAGCGAAAGCACATATGGTAATCAAATCAAAAGTGAATCAAAAGGGTTAAAATTTTAAAGATATAAATAAGCTATAAACTAAGTTAAATCATGTTATTTTAACCTATTTGATCAAAATGTAAAACCAAATACTTTTAAGCATGTCAAAGAGCTTTAAACACAAGTTTTAACATCTAATGAATAATGGGGTGATCTATTTTCTTGTCAAAATGTAATGGGTGTGTGTTGGGCCACAACAATATGGTATTTTAATTTATTATTGTGCACAACACAAGGTTTGCATCATTGTGATATTCACTATTAAGGGTGTCTCTAGGTAACGCTTATAGGTGATATTTTCATGTTGAACTACTACATCTACTACCTAACATAACCACAAAAATGACATCTATGAAATGGACCCTATAAATCACCCGGGAGTAATAGGGACATGTATACACATCCATTCCCCCGTTTCCCATAGTCATTAGTTATTAGGCATAAAAATCGAAGGGTTGGAACACTATTGGCTCACATATGAGGGATTCCATATGAATTGATTGTCAATGATTCAATGAGTCCCTTTCACATATTATTTAGGTTTGGTATATTTTCCTAATGGTATATATAAAGGAACATCTTTTTTGGAGTGATAAAATTCAATTCATCCATATCATAACATACTTACATTATGAATTTGAAAACAACAAAAATTCCAAAACAATACCACATATTGTAAAAACATAAAAAATTTCATCATATTTGGGTCACACTGCTGATCGCTCCTATCATTAAAACACTTTTTCATATTTTCACACCATTTCCACTCTTATTTTTCATCCATATTTTTTCCATTCTCAATCGTAGGTGTCACTACACCGTGAATTTTCCACCCAATTTTTTCTAATACCCAATTATAGGTGCAACTATTATGCGATTTTCCATAAATAAAATTTCCGTAGTCCATCATTACTCTCATCCTCTGTATATATAATTTCCCGCATTCTATCATTTTCATATTTTCCCTATGTCAGTCATAGGTGTGGTTTCCCTATGATTTTTATCCCAAAGTTTTCTCAGTATCAATCACATGTGTGACTAATCTACGATTTTCACTTTTTCCATTTTCTCATTATTTGTCATCCTATATACATTTTCCATCTATATTTTGTACATTATCTTTTGTAGGTGTGACTATCCTACATCCATCATGCACCATTTTTAGTCTCTATTATCCATCCACTATCTGGTGTACCTTTTTTTTTCTTTCATTCCCATCTACACACACTTTGGCCCTTATAATCTCTAGTCCACCTCTATATGTGCTCTAACCCTTGCACTCTCCATCCCCATCCACATGTGCATCGATCACTCTCTAGTTTTATTTATGCACACTCTACCCCTTGCACTCTCCGGTCTTCTCCATGCATGCTCTAACCCTTGTGCTCTTCGATCTCCTCTGCATGCACTCTATCCCTTGCTTATTATCCATACATCTTATCTCCACCATTTCTCCTTGGTTGAAGGTGCAAACTACCATGAGAACCTTTTTAACCTTTCCATAACCATTGCAACCTACAGACAACCTCTGTGTAACCTGCCCAAAACCATTCTATAATCTCTTTGCATTCATACTATGACCTTTTCTCATCACCTTCCATTTGATTTACATATTTTACATCCCATAACTTACAAAAATTTATGCCACAACCCCACTTATGGTCACAACCATGAATTTTATGTGACCTATCCCCTCACTTCCATCCCCAATCCTCATGCTCCACCACTCCCTTGGCCATTCACACATGAGATCAACTCGTATTTCCTCTTATTTACTCCTACATCACCCTCCCCTATTCGTGGATAAAAATAGCATATTTGACTCTTCTACTTCACATTTATCCACCACTTCCTAGTTCAATCACACCAATGATCGATCCATGTTTTATATACTTCCCTTTTACCCATGCCACTCTCCACTTGTCTCACTACCACCACTCCTTCCATCCCCTACCAATCACACATGTGAAAAAACATCTCTCTCTCTTATACTCTGTCATTACCTACTAGTCATTCCTGTGACCAACCATTATCCTTCTACTACCACTCCTTCCATCCCCTACTAGTTGTATCTAAGACCAATCACTATCCTTTTCCCTTTAGCCTCACTTGATCATGACTGAGATTTGGGTGCTTCTAGAAAATTTACTACTTTGTGAACAACACCCACTCCTCTCTAAGTAACTACTCCACCTCCCCTACCCTTCCACCTATGATTGTGCCTACGACCAACTAATCTTCTCCATTTTCGAGGCACCAATTCTCTCCATTTGTTGGTCACGCCAATGAAATATCTATTGAAAAACAAATCCTCTATAACCCATGTAGCTTCATGTAAGGTCACTACCATAACCCACCCAAAATATCCCACTTCTACTCACCTTCACTCTCTCACCCATCGGTTGTGCCCATGAATGAATTATTCAATTATACTAGTGATTAATTGTAGCCACAACCACCTCCACATCACTAGTCACACCTAAAAATTGATTCCCTCCTCTCCTTTTTCTCGCCCATCAATCTGGTAACACTCATGATTTTTACGACATACTTGGTTATGTCCATGATCTTATTTCATCCTCTAAGTCGTGTCTTTGATCAATGGTATTCCATGACAAAAAGATCATTTTTAATAAGGGCATTGAGCTAAACCCAAGTGCATAACCCTTAGGGTACTCCACCATACACTTACATAATCCTTGCAAGGATTATGCACTTGCATAACCCTTAGGGTACTCAACCACACCCTTAAGAATGGGGAGTCCAAGGATCGTGCATGGCCTTTGACCGACTTATGCTGACATCTAGATAATTTTATTTCCCTACCTCCTCATTTTACGTACTCCACTAGACACTTGTGAATGATCCGACCCTTGCACTCTTTTGTCCCCTTCGATGCATGCTTTGACCCTTATGCCCTTCGGTCTCATCCTTGCACTCCCCATTCTTTCTCCATTCATGATTTGTCCCTTACACCCTATGGTCCCCTCCATGCACTCTCCAGTCCCCCACATGCATTATATCCCTTGTAATATCTAGTTCCCTCCACACACACTATATACCACATGATCTCTAGTCCTATCTTGTGTAATATCTAGTTTCATATGGCTTCTCTTCATCCCTATTCTCACTTGCACCCCAACTTGCTCCACCAAAACCTCATCAAACACATCACCAAGCTTGATTCCCAACACTTGTGTGGGATTCTACCTACGCCAACCTATCACTTGATTTTCAATGATCCTATTCATCACATGGTGTCAATCCACCCATATCCACCAAACTTCACAATTCCTACATTTGACAAATTAAATGACACTAAGGAAACCCAACAACACTTGCATCTATTTTTGTTTGATACCCACCTCATCTAACCCGATGACACATTCCTCCTATGTAACTTTATGCTTCTATTCAATGAAAAACACTTAAATGGTGTTCACGTCTCCGACACTATAACATTTATAAAACTTTCTGAAGTGTTATTATCTCACTTTACCATCCACATAGTACCCAAAGCAATATTAGTCGACCTTTTAATACCTAAAACATATCATAACGAGTCCATTCTTGACTTTGTGGTGTATTGGTGTTTCCTCATTCATTGATTTTTGTTTCCACTCCCACAATCAGATCTCATTGACATATTTTAAAAAATTGCATCCTCTACATCTCACATCACTTATAAAATCACCCATTTTTCACTTTTGATGAATTTATACTGAGATGGCACATTGTCTAAGGATTTTAATCTTGTGTGTTCTAATCCCTTTATATGTGTTTTTTCTTCACTCACTTATTCCTATACCATATTCTCATATTCATAATTTCATCCAAGACAAACTGTTAGTGCAAAATCACAAGCACCCCGGATGTAGATCGAGCTTCTAGGTTGATCACTCGGGCATCCAGTGTGATTGCACAACATGGAAACCTCTCTCCAGCGTGGGACTTGTGAACCGAGAGAGGAATCTCCAGAGAAGGCTGGTTCCTGCTCCTAAACTACCTGCCACAAGCTATTCCAGTGCAGGCAAGCTAATCTAATCCTAATCTAACAATGCCAAGGAGACAGAGAGAGAGAGAGAGAGAAAGGAAAAGAACAAAAGCCTACACTAAAACGGTGATACACCAGAGAAGGAGAATGTTGGACATCTATCAAAACTGCCATGGGACAAAGAGAGGTGAGCAATGGGAAGGATGGACAGATGCATCACAGGCCCAAGGATAGATTTCACACAGAAAATGTCCCAAAACTCCATGAACACAGCTCCAAACCTGCAATGAACATTCAAACATGCACAAATACCTGCAATGAAGAGAGGCAAGAAGAGAAACAAGCAAAAACGAGCAAGGATGGACAGATGCATCACAAAACACGTTTTGTTGCTCCAGAAGTTTGCACAGAACATCATTTCAATAGTAAAAGGCAAAAACACCATTACAGAGCAAGGGAGGAGGTTCAAACTCCATTTTCAACCCTAGAGAAGAAAAGAAGGGAGGCAGAGCAGAAAAGATGAACAACTTGTTATATCTTCCTTTTGAAAGAAGCCCCTCTATACAATATATAGGAAGAAAGAGAGAGGGAAGAGAGGAAATTCGAAACTACCACAACCACTTCTAGGTCGCATTTTAAATCATCTCATTATGGTAGAAGCGGTGGATCTGGCAAACGGCATTGGTCAGTCTGTCTGTGCATTAAAGCTGGTTGTTGAAGCGTCACTTCTGGCATTACCATGCGTCAGAGCTGTTTCTTAACTTTCTCTCTCTAGACTACACCAAAATGGAAGATTGATCCCAGAATCATGTAGAGAATTTCAACAGCTTTCGTTGATATAAAGAACGTGCAAATCTGAGCTCTGGATCAAAAGATATGATGATCTGAAGATTTAGGGCACGGAACAGACCAAAACGGATTTTGAAATATTTTCCCGCGCTTCGCCACCTGGACGACATGTGGCAGGCTCTGATTCACTAAATAATTCTCTCTCCTCCACCTCTCGGTGGGATCTCTTTGAAATTTCCTTGTGGGCCCTACACTTGGGACGTGGCACTATCCCATTGGTTGGTGACTCTTCAAATCTCGCCCTTTGACCTTTTGACCTTTTCCCTTGTGACACGTGTCATGATTTGGTTGGTTCTCGGCCCTTTCGGCTCCTTCGCGCCCACCGTGTCCATTTTGTCCCGGATGTCCCAGTCTTGCTTGGGACAAAATCCTCCGCCCCTCGCCCGGATTGGCGCTTCAAGGCGTCCACGGCCCCGAGATGTCCCATTTGCCTCAGATTGTTTGTTCATTTCACCGAACCAGCTTTTGGCCGGTTCGCGTATCTTTGTCCCAGATGTCCCATTTGCTTAGCGGGCCACTGTTCATTTCATTTCGGCCGAACCGGCCGGTTCATTCTTCGCGTACTCTTGTCAAATGTCCCTTTCAGCGGTTAGTCGTTTTTTTTTCCTCTTTAATTTGGATCGGATTTTCGTGCCTACTGCGCATCCATTGTCCCGGATGTCCTCGCCTCAGCTTCCAGACGCTGCTAGAGGCCTTTCGGCCCGATCCGCGTCTTTCTATCCGCCGTCCCACACGTCCCTACATTGCGAGGACTAGGAATTAGCCAATTTTCACGATTTTTCTGGCCCAAGCTTATTTTTTTTGCAACCTTCGCATTTTCTCGAGCTTGCTCTTGACTTTGGTCGGGAGAGTTAGAAAAATTTATGAAGGACCCTAGAAACATGATTTTGCCCTGAATCAATCTATTTGCCTGGGGCTTGAATATTCGATGCATGTTATCAAAATTACCACAGGGGGTGAATTTTGGATAACAATTTGGTGACTTCAGTGGGGTCATCTGCACTGCTAGATGAAGTTACCGGTTGCTGAAGCATCCATTGGGCATGGAGTCATGAGTTGTAACTCTGAATCGATCGAACTTTGAAAACCTCCTTCGAGCCACTTGAAACCCACCGGACATGGAGTTTTCTCACCAAAATGCCATTTGAAAACGAATGCAAGAGCAAAACCAAGCACAACAAAACTATGTACATGAAACTGAAAATCATACATGCTCTAAAATGAAACATGCGAGTGTGCACAAGCACTTTTGCTTTGAAAGCAAACCTACCTACTCTACTCTAAGCGGAAGCAAAGGCAAGCTAAACAAACCCTACAATTGGTTGTGCAAAATAGCTTTCCTTTCTTCAAAAGTGGCAGCCATGCAATTGATTTGGCTTGATCATGGCTGTTTGGATGGATGGAAAATCAACAAGAAGTGGTCTTCTATCCAAATCATCAAGGTGTCATCAGCTGAAAAAAATCCAATACCTCTTTTAGTTGCTCTGCATTTGGATTGAGAGGTATGGCAGCTGATCCTTGGTACTCTGTAGCTCACCCTCATGCTCGAAGCAAGCATGGACTGGTTGTGGCTTCCCTTTGGCTCCAATGAAGCCAAATACGATTAGGCAAGGTCGATCCGTTTGATATGCCCATAGCTCGATTTTCAACTCCAAAATGGAGTTTCTTGTAGACCCTCTTGAATGGATGGTGTGGAAGAAATGGTGAAGTTCCTTTGTCCCTTCTCTTCTTCAATGAAGAACATGAAAGATTAAAATCTTCCAATCTTGATTCCAAAGAGCTTTATAAGATGCGAGGCTTACTGCAAATGAATGTTCTCCTCCATGACAGCGAGACTCTTGTGTTTGGAATGTGGATGATGAAAGAGAGAATGGTGAAAACTCAACCGGTTCTTCTCCATCAAAAGCAGTCTTCCAAATCTCCGGCGATAAAGCGCCTCATTGCTGTCCTGCTTTGCTCATGTTCAACTTCCTCCATGGTGTCTTCTTGATCGTAACTTGACCACCATGGTTTCTTTCTCCCCTTTAATATTGAGTTTGAGAGGTCAAACTCCTCTTGATCTTGGAACTTGAGAGAGGTGAAGTAGAAAGAAGAACTGAAGGTTCTCTGTAGCCTGCTTTGTGCTCAGAGCTCTTGGATCTACAATTTTCTCCCCCACAGCTGGAATGTGCTCCTCTTCTTTTGGATTTGGAGCAGCTTCTCCTTCCTCCAATGTTTGAAGACAATCTTGCTCTTGATTGAACTCTTCCTCCAGCATGAAGTTTGTCAAGTCAAACTCTTCAATCTGCTGCTCTAGAGGACAAGTTGTGACTGCAAGATCTTCTTCTTCTGCTGCAACAAAATCAGTCCTAACCACCACCTGTTCTCCAACCCTAGCCTCTTCTGTAGGTTTAACCATCAAGGGGATCTTTGTCATCCCAAATCTAAGAGCCCAACTCTTCAGACTTTGAATTTCTTCATCTTTGTTTGGCTTCTCTTTTTGCTGTTGTTTTCCTTGACTGGCATTCTGATTTTCATCCTCCCAACATGGATTTGGGAATGTAAGAGGAGGGATGGGTTGTAACTCAACTGATTTGACATTTTTTTGTGGTGGTGGAGGAGGTGAAACCTCTTGTTTCTTTGGAGTGGGAGGTATTTCATTTAGCTCTTGTGGAGAGGATGACTGTTTGGAAAGAAAAAGGAAAGAAGAATTGAGGTGTGGTGGAAGACTGAGAGGTGGAGACATGGGATCGACATTTGGGACAGCAGATGGAGAGTTTAAAGCTTGACACTGCTGAGATGAAACAGATTGGGAAAGAGGAAAAGAAAAGGCATGAGAAGGTGTGCTTACCCGTTGACAAGGTTGTTGAATACTCCTCTCATACACCTCTATTTCTTCAATCCACTTTGCAAGCAAAGGCAGCATTGCAATCATGAAGTCAAGCTTCTCCTGAGGGCTGTAATGCCTTGGAAAAGGTCCCACCCATGGACAAGGTGCTCTGCAACCGATTCCAAATGCTTTCATCTGTGCCTGAGCCCTGGACTGCACTATGTTTACCTCCATCTTTTGGATCTTCTCCAACAGACCAGCATCTTGCATCTGATGGTCTTCATTGTATGCATACTCTTGCTCTTGGAAGGCTCCATAGCCAAACTGACTTTGGCACTGCTGCTCATATGGGTATGCATACTGATCTTGAATCTGCTCAAAATGTTGATTTGGAGGATTTGTAAAACATGTTGGAGGTGGAATATACTGCTGTTGTTGATGTGAATTCCATGATGGAAATGAAGTCATGATTGCACAACTTCATAGAATGAGAGAATGATGGAAGAGATGGAAGGAAGAATGGATAGAAAGAGAATGAAAATGAATGGAAAGGAAGGTGCAACTTCGAGAGATGGGTTGTTGATCGGATGGAGTCGCGAGATGTGTTTGCGAAGTGCCTCCAAAGGCTGAAATCTTCACAGGAACACATCAACCTGCAAAAGATGAAGTGGAAGACCTCTAAGCTCCCACCGGGCGTGCCAAAACTGTTAGTGCAAAATCACAGCACCCCTGGATGTAGATCAGGCTTCTAGGTTGATCACTCAGGCATCTAGTGTGATTGCACAACATGGAAACCTCTCTCCAAGCGTGGGACTTGTGAAACTGAGAGAGGAATCTCTAGAGAAGGCTGGTTCCTGCTCCTAAACTACCTGCCACAAGCTATTCCAGTGCAGGCAAGCTAATCTAATCCTAATCTAACAATGCCAAGGAGATGAGAGAGAGAGAGAGAGAGAGAGAGAGAGAGAAAGGAAAAGAACAAAAGCCTACACTAAAACGGTGATACACCAGAGAAGGAGAATGTTGGACATCTATCAAAACTGCCATGGGACAAAGAGAGGTGAGCAATGGGAAGGATGGATAGATGCATCACAGGCCCAAGGATAGATTTCACACAGAAAATGTCCCAAAACTCCATGAACACAGCTCCAAACCTGTAATGAACATTCAAACATGCACAAATACCTGCAATGAAGAGAGGCGAAAGAGAAACAAGCAAAAAACGAGCAAGGATGGACAGATGCATCACAAAACACGTTTTGTTGCTCCAGAAGTTTGCACAGAACATCATTTCAATAGTAAAAGGCAAAAATGCCATTACAGAGCAAGGGAGGAGGTTCGAACTCCATTTTCAACCCTAGAGAAGAAAAGAAGGGAGGGCAGAGCAGAAAAGATGAACAACTTGTTATATCTTCCTTTTGAAAGAAGCCCCTCTATACAATATATAGGAAGAAAGAGAGAGGGAAGAGAGGAAATTAGAAACTACCACAACCACTTCTAGGTTGCATTTTAAATCATCTCATTATGGTAGAAGCGGCGGATCCTGGCAAAATGGCGAAGAAGAATCGACCCTGTGCATTAAAGCTGGTTGTTGAAGCATCACTTTTGGCATTACCATGCGTCAGAGCCATTTCTTAACTTTCTCTCTCTATACTACACCAAAATGGAAGATTGATCCCAGAATCATGTAGAGAATTTCAACAGCTTTCCGTTGATATAAAGAACGTGCAAATCCGAGCTCTGGATCAAAAGATATGACGATCTGAAGATTTAGGGCACAAACAGACCAAAACGGATTTTGAAATATTTTCCCGCGCTTCGCCACCTGGATGACACGTGGCAGGCTCTGATTCGCTGAATAATTCTCTCTCCTCCACCTCTCGGTGGGCTCTCTTTTGAAATTTCCTTGTGGGCCCTAGCTGGGACACGTGGCACTATCCCATTGGTTCGGGTTGACCCTTCAAATCTTGCCCTTTGACCTTTTGACCTTTTCCCTTGTGACACGTGTCATGATTTGGTTGGTTCTCAGCCCTTTCGGCTCCTTCGCATCCACCGCGTCCATTTTTCCCGGATGTCCAGTCTTTGCTTGGGACAAAATCTCTCGGTCGCCCGATTCGGCGGTTCGCGCCCCTCACGGCCCGGATGTCCCATTTGCCTCCGGATTGTTTGTTCTCATTTTCCCAAACCGGCGGTTCGCGTATCTTTGTCCCGAGATGTCCCATTTGCTTAGCGGATTGGCCACTGTTCTCATTTCGGCCGAACCGGCTTGCTTGTTCGCGTCCTTCGCATGTACTCTTGTCTGAACTATCCCGCTCAGCAGTTAGTCATTTTTTTTTTCCTCTTTCGCCGGATCGGCTTTTCACGCCCGCCGCGTACTTCTGTCCCAGATGTCCCTGTCGCTTCCGGACTGCCTAGAGGCCTTTCGGCCGATCCGCGTCTTTCTGTCCCACACGTCCCTACTGTTGCAAGGACTAGGACTTAGCCAATTTTCACGATTTTTCCTGGCCCAAGTTTATTTTCTGCAACCTTCTCGCATTTTCTCAGAGCTTGCTCTCTTCAACCTGGTCAGGAGAGTTAGAAAAATTTCTGAAGGGACCCTAGAAACATGATTTTTGTCCCTGAATCAATCTATTTGCCTAGGGCTTGAATATTCTGATGCATGTTATCAAAAATTACCCTGGGGGGTGAATTTTGGATAACACAAACCACCTCCTCAACCTCTAAATTCATAGTCATCATGATCTATTATGCTTTCTTTCTTTATCTAACCCACTCACAAATTCACTCCACTAAAAACTAATTTTTCTAGTCTCCACAAGTTGTTTGATGCCAATATGATCACTATCCCTCCCATACTTCCCTAACCATTGTTTCACCATTTTTGAAATGTGTTTCTATTATCGACCATCTGATGATCATTACAATGATTCATGTCCCCAAATCTAAAATATAATATAGGAATTACTAGATAAGAGTGAGACTATTGTTAACCCTATTTATCCATGTACTATACCTTCTAACACTAATATAATCATTTACAAAACTACTACTCCCATTTATATTCCATGTATCTCTTCTCCATGTGTTGAATCCTCATCTCCCACTACCCCAATCTCCATTTTCACATTGTTTCTCATCTTCTCTGGAGTCAATGCCATCCTCATTCTTATCATCTCCATCATCCAATTCTAAATCTATACCATCATGCTCCACTTTGGAATCCACATCATCATGCTCACCTTATGTCTCATCCTCTACATCACACAACTCCTAATCTCAACCATCATACACTTCCAATTTAGATGAATTCATCATCTTCCTCTCTAGATTCCTTCTCCAAATTTTCAACATATCCATCATCATTTCTACCATCTTTACCATTGTGATATCCCATATTGACTACTCCATCATCCAATACATCACTCACTTTGATTGTTTACAAACCTCTTATCATACATTCCCTCACCACATATATCAGGTGGAATTCATCATGTATCAAGCCACTCATCACTTCACTTATTCTTATGCCCTCTTACTGCTTGCATCTTATTACCTCCATCATCACTCATTTAGGAAACCTTTTTACTTCCTTCTCCCACATTATATCCTCTACCATATATCATGCTCATCGACACTCCTCTTGAATCCATTCATTTTCATTTGTATCCAATCATTATTCCATATCTTCCTCGCAAGTCACCTACAATTTCTCTCATTACTTCACCTCTCTTGGAGAGTTCTTCCACATGCATCTTATTGCCTACATCATTTCTCATTCGGTAGCCATTTTTATAGGCTTATCCTTCTTCATTAATTTAATTTATCATAACCTCACAAGTCTCTACCATGTTCATTTATGTTTTTATGTCATGCTAACTTGATACCACATCCTTGACCACATGAATTCAATTTTTAGACTTTGCATCCTATTTCACGAGAACCATCCTCTTGTCAAACCCATTCATTACAAGGCCACATCACTTGCTCTCACACTATTTTTGAAAATAATTTTGATCTCCACTCCACATCCCCCAAATCCCTTTCAAGCCACGACACTTCCTCTCATTTTGTCTTCTACCATGAATTGTTTTTCATTTCCTCATCAAACCAAAATTATCATACCTTCACTACATTCAACAACTATCTTCATTAATTTCTCTCTGCAATTGGACACTCCACTCACTTCCATCTTATGGATTCTATTGGGAATCCTTTCTTTAATACACATCATACAACCCACCTAAATTATCTATCTCATCTATTGCCCACTTCGTACATCATGTCTCTCATTCATCTAGTCCCTACATAAACTAGGGTGACTTTTCCTCACTTTCACATTCTACGTGCTCCATACATCCCACTTCTCTTAATCTGATCCACATTTTAAATTCATCTTGATTCTCCACACATAAATCACTATCATTATTAACACAAGTAAAAACACAAAAATAAACATCTTTACAAATCCCCAAATATATATATATATATATATATATAT
>CM031237.1:754064279-754174279 GCA_018340775.1 Taxus wallichiana var. yunnanensis
GTGTGAGAGATAAATTAACCATTTAATTAAATAATTATTAATTAAATTAGCTAAATGGTGTAGGAATTATTTTACTTCATTCCATAAGTATAATAAAACTAATTTAATTAATTCTAATGGGATGGAATTAACTTAGTTAACTTTGAAGGGATGTAAATAGGATATGAATAATCCAAGAATTGGATAGAAATAGATATGTGTTTTTAGGGTGTCTACATTTTCCCCTCTTTAAAGTGTTATTACAAGCTAATAACATTTTAAAGATAATAGACACATGTAGATCAGTGAGTAGAAGGTAAGGAAGTCGGTGGAACATTGATATGCCCCAACGAGTGTGAATGATAAGGGGATGCACCCTCAAGCAGATGGATGACACAATAGAGTGGTGGACAACCACTTAATAGAAATAAGGGAAAGGCAAAGGAAAAGGGGAGGTAAAGGAAGAGGCGTAGCATGAGATTTCATTTAGAGAGTGAAAGTTAGAGCAACCTTATTTTGCTGTTGCAAAATAGAGTTGTCATCCTGATTATAAAAGAATCATTATGTTTAAGCTATTATGTGTGTAAAACAAACACACACACAAATGAAAAAGGAAAAAAACCCAATATACACAGTAGATGTAGGAACCATGGTTATAAATTAACCAAGATGTTAACATACTACTTGTAATTGGTCCAAAGTAAAATAAGAGAAAACAAACCCAATATACACTGTAAAAGTAGGCATCATGGATATAAAGGAGCCAAGATGATTAAAAATACATACAATTGGTCAAGAAATAACAACAACAATGCAACACAACTTAGCAAAAGTGAAAGATAATCAACATAATCACATCAAACCTTTCTTCCAGTCTCTCCTTGTAAACCTCGATGATAAGATTGTTGAAGTTTTAAACTTGTAGAATATTTGAATGGTTGGATTGTGGGTGCTCTGAACTATTATCCAAATGAAGAACTGGCTATGTTACAAGTAAAATTTAGAAACAAGGAAGGATAATATGCATATATCAAATAAGAAATTGGCAAAGTTTTGATGCAAAGCTTCTAGGGATTTCAAGAGGATTTTTGCAAAGGATAAGGCATGCTTTTTATAGAGACTATGGAGTGGTTGAAATTGGTTAATGACCTCATCAATGCACATTATTAAAACATCACGGGAGGATATTAACATAGTTTTAATGGATCGAGTATCCATTAAGGGGCAGTAACTTTTTAGTTGGCAATAAATTTACATCCAGAAGGTGGTTATACATGAAACTTTGTTGCGGGCCATATTTTTAGGATTATAAAAGTGGAGGATGATTGGAGTGAGTAGGATAGTGAAGTCAAGTCCAAGTGGAAGATGGATAGGAAAATCGACTTATTTCTATTTTTAATAACTAATTTAATTAGCTATGAAGTGTGAGAAATAAATTAACCATTTAATTAAATAATGATTAATTAAATTAGCTAAAGGTTGTAGGAATTAATTTAATTAATTCTAGAAGTATAATAGAATTAATTTAATTAATTCTAAAGGGATGGAATTAACTTAGTTAACTCTGAAGGGATATAAATAGTATATGAATAATCCAAGAATAAGCTAGAAATAGGCATGTATTTTTAGGGTGTCTACACCTCCTCAAGCTCTAAAAATGTACTCAAAGGTCCACTAGGGAGATGATGGAACCAATGTGAAGTAACCATGTAAGGATCTTATGAATGGATTTTAGTAACAACCTATCATTATCAAAGGATGTCATGAAAATTCTATAACTATTCGAGATACAAATAAGGATCACTATTCTCTTCAAACAAATAAAATTGAGGCATAACGAAATATCTAGGAAATGAAAACTAAAGGATCTTGCACAAAATTGGATAATTGGATATATATAACCATTTAATTAAATAAATGTTTAATTAAATTAGCTAAAGGGTGTAGGAATTAATTTAATTAATTCCAGAAGTATAATAGAATTAATTTAATTAATTCTAAAGGGATGGAATTAACTTAATTAACTCCGAAGGGATGTAAATAGGATATGAATAATCCAAGAATAGGCTAGAAATAGGTATGTATTTTTAGGGTGTCTACACCTCCTCAAGCTCTAAAAATGTACTCAAAGGTCCACTAGGAGATGATGGAACCAATGTGAAGTAACCATGTAAGGATCTTATGAATGGATTTTAGTAATAACCTATCATTATCAAAGGATGTCATGAAAATTCTACAACTATTCGGATACAAATAAGGATCACTATTCTCTTCAAACAAATAAAATTGAGGCATAACGAAATATCTAGGAAATGAAAACTAAAGGATCTTGCACAAAATTGGATAATTGGATATATATATATATATATATATATATATATATATATATATATATATATATATATATATATATATATATATATAACATTAGACTCAATCCAAGAATTATAGGATTTGATTTCTAAATATAAGGTATGCACTTTATGTTGTAAAACACCTATGACATAAATCAATGAGATGGCCTCTTGAGGAGGTGTAAAATTAGTATGAAGTGGTTAATTAAGGGCTTGAATATTTCAATTAATAATAACCATAGGAACACTATTTTTCATTATTGTGCATATGATTACTAGTAGTAGGGAGGGTGTATTATCATGGACTAAGGGCTTAACATCATATTTAGGGTCTAAATATACAACATTTATAATAATATTCAAATCATATGGAATAAAAAAGAGAGTAAGTGCATCATTTTTTAGTAATATAACAAGACTAGAAGAAGCAATTGTAACATGTTCTATATAAGATAAATATCAATTTATAACGTTTTCCACATTATCATGTATAATAGGTAGAGAAGTAACATAAACATATGCATCATTTTTGCTTTAAATTAGAAGATAATAGCTAACACATTTAACTATATAGTATTTTCCATTGTAAAGGAGAGGATGAATGAGAATATTTAATTGCATCATTTGTTATTTCAAAGTAATTGTTTCATTTTCCATTTCAATACGAGAGAGAGAAAGAGAGAATTAAAGTTCATAATTAAATAAATCAATATGAGAAGAGGGAAGAGACAATGTAAGTGTATAAATTTCCACTTCAACATGAGAAGAAAGAAAATAACATTCAATTGTATCATTTTCTATTTGAAGGAGAAAAGGAGAAATCATGTTAACTAAAAGCACTCCTATACCATGAGTAGAAGGAATATCATCCCATTAAATATGATTATGTTCTATTTCAAGAGAAAACTTAAAAATATCATCATTTTATTCATTTCAATTATCACTAGATTTTCATTAGAAACGCTCATTCAATGCACCATTCAATTTCATTATAATATGCTTTCGAATGTCACTATAATTGTCAAGTATAGTCATTCTTAGAATCATAAATTCTATGATCATCATGAGAACACGCCTCATGTGTTTCTTGAACTAGGTACTATAAATTTCTCACAAGTAAAGGAAGAATCAATGGGACAATAAATAAGCACCTCTAATTCATATTTTGGGATGGGCCAATATTTATAGATAGAGACTCTTCCCCAATTTTTTACACAAGCTAGATGAAAAAGGAATAACTCAATAATAAGATCATATTTAATTACATGTAGAGGAGAGAAAAAAATGTTGCATATAAGCCCCTTTCCACAGAGTAGTAATAGGAATGGCTTCATATTGGATATTAATATTAGTAAAGGCACCTCGATGGATAAAATATTGATCCCTAATCTCAAACTGATGAAGGGCATGGACCTTGTTAATAAGATGATAGCCTTTACCATATTGAGGGAAGGAACCTTAAATCTAGAGAAAGTAATGAAAATACACACCAAAAGGACTAGTTAGGGTAGGAAGCCTGAGCCAAACTCGGTTAAGGATTCAATCAAAATTATATTTACTAGATGATTACACCATGAAATTAATAATATGTGATATTAATAACATAAGAATTATCATGTTACAATAATAAATGAATAATCAAATTACATACATGTGATATACATAATTAGAAATTAGGGTTTACAAGAAAAAACATCTAATAAATAAGTATATGTGTAATAAGGGTTAGATAGATACTTAGATGATTTAGAAAACAATATGGATGTTTTTAGTTGATTTGGGTTGTGTGTAGGTCAAAAAAGGTTATTATAAATTCATTGTATATTTGTGTCCTTGAGAACCAAACCATTTGGTAGTTATGTAAATAACTAGTAGTTTCATCCCTCTCAATGGTGTACTCTTGGTTTTATTGGGTTGTTTTTCCTTTGTTTGCATGACATATTGGTATGTTGATATTTCCTATGACACTCACTTGCACATGTATTTGTGAAACCCTAGCTTATCGCAACCATACTCAAGCAATCATTAGATACAGAAAATGAGGTTTGGTTCTTGAGTTGGGATAACCTCGTGGTCAACCCTAGCTAATTCTTATTGAGTGCTATAATACTTTCCAAACTCCATATAGTTTTCTAGTGTCGTGCATATGTGTATGTAAATCTAGCTCCTTTTCCCTATGTTTTACCTTCGTTCCTCAACACAAATAGTGGGATAACTAATGGAATACCCCCTAATTAAATATTTGTATGCAAAAATAGAGTGCTTAAAAATAAGTAATTTCCCCTTACGATGTTATCATGAGATGTGTTAGGATTTTTCAATGATCCTTGTTAGAGGATATCTAGATAACACCTAGATGATAAATCCAATTAGAAAATTTGTATTTATAGGAGTATTTCACTTTGACATTTTAACTGCTGGAATGTAAAAATGACCCAAACCATAAGAGGTGAAATAAAATAAGAGTAAAAAAATAAATACTATTGCTTGAAAAAACTATTATTGTGTATACACAACATGCCATAAAGTATCCCTTTAGGAAATCATTGAACTGAGGCATTTCCTTGAAAGAAAAAACTACTCATACATTTCCTTTTTTATTCTTCCAATAGTTTAATTTGTTCTTTCCTTAAGCCAATTAACATGTTTCTTGGTCCCATTTATTGCAATATATTCATACTTTAAGTACATATGACATCCCTTTAATCTTATTTTGAGTGTACGAGTGATCCATTTTATGTGAAGCATTAAATAGATTTGTGCGATAGTTTTACATCACATTTCGTCACCCATGTAATATCCTATGACCTCATTTCCTTAACTACCACATCCCTGTCTTCCACACACCCTTTTTGCATCCCCCTTTCATGTCCTTGGTATAATTTTTTTAATCCTTAATGTGATATACATTCCATATTAAGTAGTGTCGATTCCCAATATCTTAAGCCTCGTAACATTATGCAAATATCAAACATTCAACCAAACCCCATATGCATAATTGTGTAGCCATATCATGATTCATATGGCCTCCTAATGCTTTATGGTGTAAAACCTTTCCAAATAACTCACCGTATTACATTGTGCACAATCCCAAACACCTTGTGAGTTTCTATGGATTTCTAATTCTTCGTTACAATCATAAAATTGAATGAAATATAGCTCACTTTGCTGAATCTAACACCCTAATATTGGATTTTTAAAGATTTTGTTGTGAAAATAATAGACTGAGATTTAAAATACATTAAAGGATACAAAAATAAAGTGATACATATTCTCATAAGGGAGGAATTTAACATAACTTGGTATGGCATAATTCATGTTGCACAAAGCTATGAAATGTTGAGAGATGCGTGCAAAGATAAAACACACATTTGTATAACGTGAATATTATATGCATACAATATAATAATGATTGAGTTGCATACTTTACATTTGTAATATTAACTAGTGCTTCTCATGTGCTCTAAAAGAATTGAAGGCTCATCTACAAAATTTCCAAAAGGTTTGCAAAAGTAAAAATCCCTGTCATGCAAAAATAGAATGAGGATGATTACACATAAATATAACCATGTCTTGTTACAAAAACCCAGGTGTAGAACCATCATGTTGAGCCTACATGTTTTTAATCACCCAATGTGTGCAACACACAAAAGACACATGTTTCCTAGTCTAAACACAAATTTTCATAAAAGTAAAAAAATATACCGTTTTTAACACAACAATGCCTAGAGATGACATTCTTGTCAAAAATCAAATCTCATCCACTTTGTCAATAGAAGAGGCTAAAGAGATCTCCTTGGACACCCCATGCAAGAAGAGCAAAAATCATATGGATTTAATTAAAATTGACTTATGTTTCAAGCTACCCCTACACTTCACATAACATTAAATAATACCTACCAAATTGAAGTTTAAATATGATATTCTTCCAAATTCAATTTGATTTGAATATTGTAAGATAACACTAGATTTTATTGTGTGGTCGGTAGTAGGTTATGGCCTATTGTGATTGTGTACCACGTAGGTGGAATTTATTATAACACATGTAATCACTCCCAAGTAAGATATGGTTTTCCTATAAATACCCAACCAAAATACCTTACTATGTTTAGATCCTAATAGAAATAAGTTTCAAAACAATTTAATACATTTTCCTTAGTTTTCTACTTTCTATTCTATGTTTTTCCTTGAATATTGATGCCTATGTGCACTCTTTCCATCTGATTAAAGAATATCCCATTTAATTATCAACTAACATATCATTCAATTATTAATTAGAGTTAATTTTCACTTCTATGTGTCCAATGGCACTACATCCCTCTTTTCTCTACAAAACATATCTTATACTCTTGCACATGCTCGAGGCCTTGATCAAGTGAATGTTGGTGTGCATGTGGGTATGGTTTTTGCATTTTCTTCACCAAATGGAAGGGGGTATTTAAAATTTTCCATGGAACCCAATTCATTCATATTTCTTCCATACCCTGATCTCTTTTACACTTTTTTAATAACCCCTATTAGATTAGAGTTAATCTAGGACCAAATCTTGCAATCAATTTGTTTTTCGACTCTTTGTGATTATAGGTGATAATCATTGTCCATCATCCCTTATAAATGAGACTACCATAAATCATGAATGAATAACCCATAAAAATCCCATGTACCCCTGCTAACAATTTATAGTTTGGACCCTACATTTTCCCATTATGCAATCGTATTCAATCTCACTAGAACCAACTAGAAAAAGCAAAAAAAAACCCTTCGAAATTTAAACACCCACTAAACACCTTGAGATATTCGAGAAATATTTCTTGGTCACCAAGACTTAGCGAGACTTAACCTTTAGGAATAACACTATGTAATCCACTATGTGTGCCACTTTTCAAGAGAAAAATTCTTTCCCACGTGTGTGGATCTCTTTCTAGGTTTCCCTTGCTTATGTATGCCCTTGTTTCCTTTATAGCATCAACATATTTGACATTAGGAGTGGAATAAGTGTGTGTCACTCATAGAGATCACCATAATTAGTCGTAGGAGGCTGATATTATAGCGTTCCATAGTAAAAATCCCTATATGCAATGTGGAATACATCTTAATAGGAGTACACTTTTAATATTTTTTATTAAATTCCCTTTAAAATCCATCTAACCCATCATGGCTATGAATTAGTTAGGAAAATTCCATGATCAAATAGCTATAATAGGATTTTAACATGAACTACCTAATTATTTATAATAGTTGTGTCCAAAGCATGAATATGGAGGAGCTATAATCATGGAGGAGCATGCTATAATTTTCAAGGATGTTTTATGTAGAGAAATTATCCTTTGTAAAGACGTTGTATATCACTTATTTTATTTTTCCTTTGGTTAAATTACCTACCAATGGTTTTGTACCCTTAAGACTACTTTCTTGAATTAGTATTTTTATCTCCATAGATCTTATAGTCTTATACTTCCATTTTGCATCTACCCTTGAAGGAGTAAATGAATCATTGGGTGTTGAAAACAACAATTTCTATAAAATATACAAGATATTGAGAGATCCCTTTTGTTTCGCTGATCCCGATGCCATTTAAATCTATCTATATGCATTGGATCCTCTGTTTTCCATGTATATCAATCAATACCATGAAGTCCTTACCTCTATGTCTACAATTTTTCATGAGGTTTTCCTAGTAGAGTAATAATATAATATCTAAAAATCCCTCACCTTGCAAAACCAAGTTTCTATTATCCCATGCTAGTGAATAATCCAATTTTTTTGTAAATCACCCATCTCAATCTAATTCCCTGCTATCTTTATCCAACTTGTAGCTAAGTTTTGGATGTAATCATCCTTGGACTAACTCTCAAAATTTTATTCATTTTGAGAACATGGAGACAAACTGAGCTTCAATTACTACACATGATACTAAGCCTTTCATTTTCTAAAATAATGATATCATGTATTCTAAAATTAGTTTTACATTTTCTCTAGTAGTTCGATTCTAATTATAATACTAAATATGTTTTCACAAGAGAGGAAGAGGTGTGTAAAGGAGAAAAATAAATAGATGATATAAAAAAATCCATACACTCTAAACCTACGTAAAATGAATTGTAACCCCACATTAAAATTATAGAAGTTGAGAAAAATCTTAATCCAAAGTAGCACCATTACCACAACCATGAATACACCATTGATGCATAATAGAAATGGATCACGTAATGAGAGTCTCTATATTTTTAAGTGTTTAACATATATAATAGTCAAATTACAATATACAAAGGGAGTGCCTATTAAATAGGAAGGAGAGGTTATTTCACAATATCAATTGGTTAATGTGAGCAACTCAATAATAAGAGAATCCCATAGTAATGTAAATGAACCAAAATCCACATACAAATGTGGGGGATTCTACAACAACTATATAATTGTTGTCATGCTAAATTTCTAGCATGCAAAATTGAAAATTTTGGTCATGACAACTAAGCCCACCATTTGAAAACCCCTCTCCCAATCATTATGAACCCTTCCTTTAGCCAACCTAACAACCCACACGGTCCCTTCATTTTTATTTCATCCCATTTTAGCGAGAGGAACATGATAACATGGTTTTCAAGTGTGTTTTATGTGTATGGGAATGGATCTAAGTTGATTTCACAATAAGACTAAGATTTGAGGTGGAATAGTGTTACTGAAGCACTAAATTGGCTATTTTTAGCCATATTGCAGCATGAGGACATCCTTCAAAAGATGACTGGAAAGGATCAACCCATTTGGGAGTTGTGCAGAAGAGAAATGAAGTGATCCAAGGTATTTTAGGGAAAATTTATGGATGCAAGTGATGTCGAGAACAATTCAAGCAAAACCAGGTCATTTTAGGAACAAGGAATGAAGGCTTTAATGAAGAAATTCACCTTGTTCTGAAGACTCTAGGAGTTATAAGAGGAGTTGGAAGCTCATCAAATAGTCAATGGAAATATATTGGATTCTATTACATGGTGGATGCATTAATTTTTATCCTTGACCTCACCACCCATTGTGGTAGTCTGGGTCACTCGTCGTTGCTCCTTCATGATGAAAGGGTGATTGGTGCCATAACTCAAGTTTCAAGATGAATAAAGTATTGAAATTGGTTGGAATGAAATAAGAGGATGATTTTGAGTTAAAATCATATAATATTTTACCTTTGAACTCCAAATTTTACTCGTGGTGGAAAAGGAAAGCTTTGTCTTCTAATTTTACATTAGGATGATGACATAAACATAACTTAAAGGATTGAGCACACTTTTTGACCCTATATTTCCCTTTTCCCTGGGTGTAATGGGACAAGAATGATAGAATATTGTGCCACCCTATGCATGTGCTTATTTTGTCACTTAGTGACTTGGGTTATGAGGTAAACACAACACAAGATTAGATCCTGTCTCATGTTTTGAACCCCCTCGGCACATTTTTCAAGGATGCGTGTCCCTTTTCCATTGTCCCCAGAAAAAATGGGAAAATATAGAAAAAATAGTGTTCCCCTATGATGGATTTGTTTATGTCACTTAAAAATCACAACTTGGAGTGTTTAGAGTGTTATGATTACAAACTTGAGCTTCAAGTTAAAATCAATTCCCCTCCTCCTGTGACTACCCTTGGAACATTTTTCAAGGATGATGTTCCCTTTTACCTTGTCCCATGGTATAAGGGGATAAAAGGGATAAAAAAGTGTGATTCAAATCTCTCGGTTAGCTCCTAGATACATGTCGAACCACATTGAGCCTCGAGAGCTTGTTTTCAACCCCCTTCATCTCACTTTCATGAAACCCTTTACCGAAACTTGTCATGACCTAATACAAAGGAAATTTTTATGCACCTCATGTCCCCTTTCTTCATTTGTCCCCTATTTTAAGGGTGCATCTCCACTTAAACCCTCGTCGACCCCGAGTTGAGCTTGAGTGGGTTAGATATGAGTTAAAGTACAAAGGAGTGAGTAAAATATTTAAAATACATAATTAGCCATTTTTTTGTTTTTAAAATTTCATTTTACCCTCCCAAGCTCACTCTCCTTCTTGTTATATTGCTGGAATGTGCCTAAGACCTCATATACTAAAAATGGAAATTTGCTTGTATCTCGCAAATCCTTGTCTGTTTCCCATGAAATTTTAGTAACTCCTCAAAAAATCCCTTATGATGATCTCAACCTTACATCCATTGGGAGTTTGAATAATTTTTAATGGCTAGAAAAATTTTCTAGTTATAAAAAATCATTTTTTAGATCTGCAAAGTTCTGGAAATTTAAATCCTCTAAAAATTGGAGTAAAACATCCTTGTGAAATATTTTTTTTTGAGACCACTCTCGGCTCATTCCGACACTTGGAAGACCCATTTATAAAAATAGTAAGTCTTACCAAGATTTATAATCTATAAATAGTAAGTGCAACAAATAGTTCTTTTTCTGAGTCGTCATTACTCCTACATCAAGAACACTCAAAAGTGTCAAATTGATAAATTTAATAAAATAATAATTTTTAAATTAAGACTTACTAAAAATAGTATGTTTCGAGATATTGGTCAAGAATCAAGGATGTTGATGAAGGGACATCTAGGAGTGATTGGTCTAGTTGTGGTACATCATGGTGACTTGATGGACCCAAAATTTTATAGTATGTACTTTTAATTGAGTATGGGATTAATTTCTCTACTTGGTAAAGATAAGGTTCATAGACATCTTGGATTTCTGCCAATAAAAATTGGGATCATAAGTGATGCAGACCATGAAAGGAAAGTGATATTAAATAAGGTCTAGAAAGAAGATATTTTCAATGAGAAATGGGTGGATAAGAAGGTACTTGGGTCCCCGAGGTTTATTATATCCAAAAAGGATATATATTTGTTACAGAGGTGAATTTTGAATCTCAAGGGAGTCATGAGGAGGAAGGTGATTCTCCACATTCCTACTCCGACCTTATGTTTAATTCTCTTTCTAAGAAGAGGGACATCATATTAATCACCGTCGTAAGGAACATGCTAAAACGAACCGTGTGTGTAAAATATTTCAACTTGGACAATAAGTGAACACAAGAGCATCATGAATCTTACTAGGGTGTTGAAACATCAAGAGATCTTGTTGTCATGCAAATGTGTAACAGGGAAATTGACAATTTCGAGCACGACAACTATACCCTTGTGCCAAAATTTTCATGTCCTATCATTCCCAGGCACACCAAGTCCACCCACTCAGTCCAGTGACCTCCGATTGATGTTATCTCATCCCCCTATGTGATTTAGGAAAGTCAAATCAACCCCTAGGTGATTTTAGGAGTTCTTGAAAAATGCTATCTTTGGGCAATGTTGGGAAGGGCTATCATTAGCCTTCCTGGGGTGGAACAACCTCCTAAAGTGGAATGAAGGATTCAAATACAACATGGAGGTGAATTGAAGGCCTAGAAACATCATGGAATTAATTCAAGAATATTTTGGAAGGAATTAGAGAAGTTGGGGCAATTTCACTAAAATTAGGGTTTATAGGCCTAGGCAGTGCACAGGACAAAACAACTGTTGAACTTCCAAAGGTGATTCTGGGAGCTCCAAATGGAATTAGGAGAAAAAAATCTTTGGAAAGATAATTACAAGCCATAAAGATGGTGAAATCATTTTTTTCACAAAAAAATTCGCATTAGGTATGCAAGTAGTTTATCGCATGCACATGTGGAGTAATAAATCAAAAATCCATTTTTAGGGATCAAATGGAATAATAAATACATAATACCAACACCATTGGATTTAAAAGGCCATTTTAATTCAGGATCATATAAAATTTCACCAAAAATTCCATCGGGAGATCAAGTTATCATCATCTCAAGTTGTCCTCTTGGAGCGAGTTTGAGAGTTAGCCAAATTTTGGGAGGACACGTGTTAGCTCCAGGAGCCTAGCGGGATTTTGTGTTCCTAACGTACCTCAAAATCAGGGACATAAACCATGAAAAAATTCACCCAATCCCCATATGACCTCTAAAACCTCATGTGACCTTCAAGATCGTCAGTTCAGCCCTCGGGTGCTATTGGGAGCTCAAATTCCCCCTGTCGTCGGATCTCCACCATATGTAAGCTCCTAGGAGCGCCATGGAATTTTATATCCCTCATGTACCTCATATGTTAGGGACATAAAACCTTGAAAAATTCACCCAAACCTCTAGGGGAAACTTCTGGTCACCCATGTGACCCGCTTCCAACCCCTTAGTGCTTTAAAGCTGATTTTCTAGCTCTCACTCTCTTTCGTCGGATCGCTGCCACATGTCACCATCTTGTTCACTGTGGAAATTGATGTCCCTCACATCCCTTTGAGGTGAGGGATGTCAAGGACATGAAAATTCACCCAAATCCAACTCCAAAACTTGAAAAATTTCTAACTCCTAGCTACTTCTTACTGCTTCTAATTGCTTCTCCATTGCCAGAAGAAAGTTGTAGAGAACACCCACAGTCCACCATTTTTTCCAAACCAGCTTCACCATGGAAACCAAAACTTCCACTCTATGAATATTCACATGTTTAAAAGAATATATTTATTGAAAGATCCATAGGAATGAAAAATCAAAGAGAAGAGCGAAGGAATTCTTTAGAAACCTCCATTATCGTGAAATGAAGATTCAAACATATCTTACAAACCGGTGCACGGATTGACAAACCATATGTTGTTGAGTTATTATCTCTTGAAGGCCATTAAAAAATCATATTCAAACCTCCCATTCATAGAAAGTAATTCTCACAAAAAATAAATTCCACTTCCGGCTCCATGAAGAACAAAGCTCAAATTCCGTCAAATTGACAACCGGATCGAAGAGAAATTTCACCAGTGAGACAAGAAGCAAAAACCTATCACAATGGAATTAATTTCATTGCAAATAGAGAAAAAACCAGAACTTAAAATTTAAAGCTCCATTAATGGCCTCCATGGCATAGTAGTGGAAAAAATCAGTGAGCTACCTCTTCACTTCTTAAGGTTCTAGTGGGCGAAATCGAGTGAAAATTGGAGGGAATGATCGTTGAAAATCTAGTTTCGCATGAACTAGTTTTTGTGCCATGAAGTCCCTATGTTTTATAGATATGGAGGAATGATTTTTATTAGAGTTATACACTGTCACATGAATAAAATATGTGAACATGGCAGTGAGCTACCTCTTCACTTCTCGGGGTTCGAGGAAAATGGAGGGAAGGATCGTTAAAAAATCTAGTTTCACGTAAACTAGTTTTTGCGCCATGAAGTCCCTATTTTTTAGGGATATGGAGGGTTTTGTGTTTTATCAGAATTCTGCCCTCTTTGAAGAATTTTCAAATTTTTAAATATCCAGCAAGTGAAATCATCCAAAATTTAGAGGAAATCATCTCCAAAAATTTAGTTTCTCTCAAACTAGTTTTTGCATGATGAAGTTGGTAGTTTCTGGAGATATGAAGGACTTATTTTTATCAGTATTCTACCTTGGTAGCTCCATACTCAAAGCTCTTACCAGAAATAAATTTTCATTTTCATTTGAGCTTTATGGAAATTGGAAATTGGAGCAAGACAAGTGATATGCCCTAGAATAGTAGAGCATATGCTCATATTCTAAAAATAGAAAGTTTTCATTTGGAGTGGAAAATTGCATATGATTATGTTTTCACTCACCTTACCACTTTTGGAATCCCTTTTGGATAATGAGATGGTTTCATGAGTTGAAAAGGAGGAATGAGAAATTCACAGAGGTCTGGAAGCATCATCTTGAGTGTAATGGTTTACAGAAGAAAAGAAAGGCATCACAAGGCACATCATGTGAATTCATCTTCATCACTTAAGGAACCGAGTGATCCAAAGTGAATTGGTCAGAATGATTTCAACGAGTCAAAGGGTTCATCAACCAAGTTTCAAGGAGGGTCATCGTGGGCATTGTATGTGTTCATCTCGAGCTTGCAAAGTGGTAAACATCATAACAATGTTTCTAAACACTCATTCTATGGTCTAGGATGTCCATGCATCATAGAGTTTGTGGTCATCACTAGATTGGGAAAATGATTCAAAGTTATTCAAGGGAGCAATCTTCATCAGTGTAGAAAATCACTAGTGGCAGAAATCTTTGCTCAAAGTTCATGGCTGCATCAAGGCATTCAAAGAATTTTGTCACGAGGAGTGTTTTCCCCTCTATCCCTTCCCTCTTCCTCTCTTTCCCTCTCTTCTTTCTCTCCCCATTCTAATTCTTCATTATGCGTCATCATTGTATTTCATCCTATTCACTTAAGTGACCTATTTTAAATTTGTAAAAAGTATTTTCTCAAAATTATAAGAGAAATACTTAATTCATGGAAAACGAAAGGTCATGAGTGGAATATGGAAATGAAGAGTCATGTGAGGGAGGTGAAAGGACAATTTAGGTTTCTATAAATTGTAATGAGCTCTTCATTCCAAGGGTTATAATTATGAAATTATTCTAGTTGGTTGTATTCTTGTAGGTTCATGAAAGAGATTTTGCTCACTTGTGAGTGAAAAGAGTTAGCCAAATTTCCCCTATTCTCAATGTCTTCCATTCTCATACTATGTACAATTTATTTTTGGGCATCAATATAAGAAGGATTTTTGAGCCTTTTTTGACTAAGGGGTTTACTGATACTTTGTGTTCATTAAATTCTAATTGGTCTTGTTGCTATTTGTAGTATTTTTTCTTCCTAATTTTAGTGCATGTGATGAAATTTATAACAAGTGTGTGCAGGAATATGATTTTCTACCTACAAAATTAACTCTCCTACCTCTTTTCTCACTCCCTTTCCCACTCTTCAGAAAAAGTATTCCCTAGCAAGAGATTGCTAGATTTTTACATGAGGTTAGTGGATTGCCCCTGTTGGATCCCCGGCCATAAGGCCACTAGTAAAATCCAGCTTTACTTGTGCATGCATATACAAAAACTGCATCGGTTAATTAGAGAAACTTAAATTCCCGGAGCGTTGGAAAGAAATCCACAAGTTTGTCCACCCGAATTTTTTCACACAACAGATCTATTAAGAGCCAATGAATTAAGGCTTTGGTCATGAGTAGCATGATAGGTAAGGATCACATGCCATGATCGGAAAATAAGTAGATGAATATTCCACCAATTGTAGCATTCATCTTAACAACTAAAAAATTCATTGAGAGTAAGTTCTTCATCAAAAAAAGCTTCTTTATTTCCATATTGATCACTTTTCTCTCTTCTTCTCTTTCCTCCTCATATCTCTTACAATATTATTTCTTTATTGGGAATGCACTTTTTGGATTTTTGCCTATTCACTTAAGTGAATTCTAATTTTACATTGTAAAAGTTCCTTTTCAAAAATAAGAAAAGGACTTAATTTCATTCCTAGGGAATGTGAAAGGTCACAAGTGGTGGGAGGATGAAAATTCACATGGGGAAGATGAAGAGACATCATTGAAAAGCTATAAATTGGGATGGCTTCTCCATTCCAAGGGGTTGGTGGTTAGCTTTTGTTCTCCTACTACAAGCAATAAGCTACATTATTCTATCTCCTTGTCTATGTTCTTCTACACTCTCTACTTTCCAAATTTGCAAGCATTGTAATATTGTACAACCAAGAAATAACTTTGTATCTTTGATTAATGAATCCATATAACTTTGTGTCTCTGATTTTTAATCTTACTATTGCTTACAATTTTTCGCTTCTTACTATTGAATTTGGAAATACTCTGGTTAATGTTGGTGATAATCTTCAAGTGCCTACCACAAGCTTAACCCTCTCTCTATTTTCCTACCCCCCTTCACCTCTCTCCAAGAAAATTCTTCTTGTGTATTTCATACAATATGTTTTCCACATGTTTAGTGGAGTATTCTTGTGTGATCCTTAATCTAACAAGTCACCTACATAATTTATTTTTCTGCATTCAATAAATGGGATCCTCCCCATACCTAAGAAGGAGGTACCTAGCCCTAGAGCATTAATGAAAATAACTAATTTTTCATGGGAAGAATTATTTCTCCAACAATAAAAACTCCCAAAATTAGCTTAACCTTTAAAAAGTGTGAATTTGATCAATATGAAGATGGTTTAGAAATAACGTAAACAACACACAAATGTGAACATGTAATCTCCATTAGAAATCAAAAAGTGATGAATGATTCACTTGAATACCACCCTCACTTGCAAATTGAACACAATAGCTCAAATGATCTCACCAATTCTAGATTCACAATCACCAAAGATGCATATAAACCAAAGTATAAAATGAGATACAAATCCTTTAATGAAGTTATTGAGATACTAGAGTTGAAGTGGTGCAATATTCACGATAAGAAACACATAAAGAGCAATTTCCTAGTGTTTATATCCACTCTGCATAGAGAAAAGTGTTTTCTTCTCAAGGAAATTTTACACCAATATGAAGAAATCCAAGGGAAAAATTTTGCTATGACACCGCCTAGTTCATCATTCCATGATATGGATTCTTAAATAAGTGTGCTTCCTAAAGCAATTACATAAACTAAGGTAGAGACACTAAAAAGGAAGAAAACCTTAGGACAAATAAAATATGTAATAAACTATTGCAATTGAGGAGTGATGTGTAATCATTATGTACCATGAGGAATCAATATGCTAAGGATTCTCACACCACACAACTTTCTTGGAATTCTATTCATCCACACAAATGACTTTGTGCCTTTACTTGGTCAAATTTGAGGTAGTAATTTCTTCCCCTCATGAATACTCAAGCTCCATTTTTGAAATCAAAGATAGTAATCATGTATATCATAAATGTAGGTATAATTTTTAATTTACAATTTTGATTGATTTATTTTAATATTTCAAATATGTTTGTGGGTGCGATTTCAATTTCCCTTCGTGCAATTGTTTAATGTATATAAAACTATGGGAATGTGGACTTGGTGTATATTATCGGTAAAGTGACATTTTTATTTTAAGAATGTTTGAATTTTAGAGGATTCGATAAACATTAAGATGGATACACTTATTTATGTTTAACTATTTTAATCTTTTAAATTAAGTGCTAAATATTTATTTTATAGTTGTCTCATGATTGAGAATGGTTTTAATAATGAAGGATATTCACCCACACTTTATCAACATATTAATGTCCTCTTGGGTGTATGTGAAAACATGAATAAATCATTTGCACTCCAACTTGTATGATCCATCCTTCAACTTGGATAACTTGGTTCTCAAACCATAGAAAAAGAGAATAAGATATATAAATCATTCAACTCAAAGAGATTCAAAATATTTCTTTGCACAAGGGTAATTTTAGTATCCTCCACCAGGGATATGAATGCTTAGCTGAAAATGGAGCAATTCCATGAATGGAACCAAAATATATATCTGTCGGGCTATAGATTCTTGGTTGGTAGAAAAATAATTTTGTAACCTTTCCCTCGAGATCCTTCCCAATCAAAATCATGAAAAAGAAAAAATAGAATAAAAACTTATCAACAAGTAAACTAAGTGATCACTATTCATACTTGGATTAGAAAATCCTAAAGGAAAGATAAATAAAATTTACACACACACACACACACACACACACACACACACTTGACTCTCTATAAGTATAAAAGCTTATTATGTTGCACGATAACACTAAATCCCTTTATTCTTATTTTAAATTGAAAATATAAATATTCCTAAGTATGCTTATTTGTGTTTATTTTAATGTGAATTATATATTTTGGGTTCTAACCACTTTGTGTTTCTAAAAATGCTTAAAAGGCTTTTCCGGAAAAGTCACAATTTGTTGTTCTATCTACACAACATGTCCTAATTTCCCTTTAGCAAATCATGAAACCTCATTCCTTCCCTAAAATATTGAATTGCTTGCACATTTACCTTTTCTCATCCTTCACAAATTCCAACGTGTTCTTTCCTTGGGCCACTTCACATGTTTCTTAGTTCACTTTATTAATGAGTTCTTCATACTTTGAGTGCACATGAAATCCATTCGATCTAATTTTGAGTGCATAAGTGATACCATTTGTGTGCAAAATTTAATATCTTTGTGTAGTATTACATGACACTCCATAACCCGCAACATACTCTCCTTGGATATTACATTTCTATCTTACATGTGCCTTTTTTGTGTGCCTCTTTTATGTCCCACGACATGAAATTTTGCAATCCTTCATGTGGCATGCATTCGACCCTACACAATGTCAATATGCAATATTGTAATCCCTACAATTTTTGTGAATCTTCCTCATTTAACTGAAATATGTACACTTCATTATACGACCATATAATGAGTCCACAACCTCCCAATGCTTCGTGGTGCCTAAAACTTCTATGAAAATCACAATAAACTACATGTAATCCTAGAAACCTCAAATTTAAAATTCTTCACCATGGCTATAAAATTGAATGAAATATAACCTAGGGAGCTTGTGAATCACTAGAAGTACCCCTAGTACTTGTATTTACTAAGCTTTATGTTATATAGATAATATATACAAATTCACGATACATCCATTTATGTTGTGTAGATAATATACACAAATTGTGATAATCAATGGATGCAAAAAGAAAGTGTTAGAGATTATATTAAGGGAGGCATTAAACATTACTTGGTGTGTAATAATTCATGTTATGTAAAGCTATGAACTCTAGTGAGGGTTTTCATCCACACACAAAGATAAAATACATGCTAGTATAACACATATATTATGAATGTATGGTATACTAATGATAGAGTTCAAAATTTACATTCATAGTATTAACTTTGTGATTCTCATATGCTTTACAATAATTTAAGGTTCATCTACGAAATTACAAAAGATGTGCAAAATTTGGAAGCCTCATCATGTAAATAATAGAATGAGTATGAATTCTCATAAATATATCTATGTCATATTATACAAACCCTAGGTGTATAACCATCATGTTGAGCCAACATGTTTCTAATCACCCAATACATGCAACACATAGAAGAAAAATATTTTTGGTCGCTAAAAAAATAAAACATGTTGTAAAAGTCAAAAATATCTACCATTGCTAACACATCAATGCTCGAGAGATGAAATTATTATCTAAAAATTAGATCTCATCCACTTTGTCAATAAAAGAGACTAGAGAAATATCCTTGAACAATCCATGCTAGAAGAGTAGGCATCATATTAATTTAATGAATATTGACTTGTATTTCAAGATACCCGTGTACTTCACATAATTTTGAATACTACCTATTGGTGAAGTATTTTTTTACAAGGAAAAATTATTGATTTTTCACTAACACTGGGAACAGGTCCCTCCTCTTAGGAATGGGGAGGCTCGCATTTATTGAATGGAATAAATGCAAAATTTATGGTGGCCATTAGGCTTGAGATCACACAAGAATACTCCACTAAACCTTTTGTTAATTGTTTGTATAGGATACGAGGGAATAATTTTCTTAGAGAGAGGTGAAGGGGAGATAATAATATAGAGGGGAGGATTTAAGTAATGCATAGACAATTGCAAATTTCACTAGCATTAATTAGAGTACATTTGCATCAACATGAAGAACATAACCATGTGAACAATATTAAGCTTAAAAAATCAAAGAGACAAAGTTCAATTGATTTATTCCTCAAATATTCAAAGCTCCTTCTTGGTTATTTAAGATTACAATGCTTGCAAAGTTGAAAATAGAAAGCTGTAAGATTATAGAATAAATATATATTTTTGTAGTGAGAGAAAAATAACTATTAACCTCTTGGAATGGAGAAGCGTGGCCCTTTATATAAATTTACAATATGTCTCTTCATCTCCCCACATGAATTTTCACATCCCTATCACTTGTGACCTTTCATATTCCTATAGGAATAAAAATAAGACCCTTTCTTATCAATGAAAGAGATTTTTACAATGTAAAATTAAAAGGTCATTTAAGTGAATAAGATGAAAAAGTCAAAAAGTACATTCCCAATGAAGAATTAGAACATAGATAGGGGATGAAGAAGAGAGAGAAGAAATGAGTGATCAATTTGAGGATGAATAAGCTTCCAATGATGAAGAATCAAATCCTAGAAAATTATGAGGAAATTCTCCTCGAATGAACTCCTCACCCTTTACATCCTTACTGAAATGAGTTGTTGCAAGTGCCACCTTCTTTGCTAGTGGAATGAAAACACAACATAAAGCATTGATCCAAGTCTCATGAACACCACCAAAGATCTTGCATTGGTTAAACCATACTTGATGATCTCTTGCAGTATTAGAGATTGAGCCTCTAATTTCTATGAGGGATTCCAAAGTATCTTCATTGAAAGAGAAGGGATCCCATGCCTCTTTCTTGACCAAATATTGGAAAGACTTAAGGAGCTCTTCCAAGGATGATTGTTCACTTGAGTAGAGGTGATCCGAGATTTCGTATACTAGTGTTGACACTTTCCAATATATCGGATGTATGATCTCCACAAGGCTCAAGTTCCAAGATAACATCATTTATCATATCATATCTAGCATTCATTGTGTGAGACCATATGGGAGACGAATTGTCAAAGATAGAGATTTTGTTTTTCTCACTAAGGAGTGAGAATAAAGACAACTCATCTTGGACACCAATGAGAACACACTATCCCAAAGTGGGCCTTTTCTTTCTTAATTTCCTCCTTGGTAATTTTCACCTTGGAAATAGTGGTAAGGGAAAATTTGAATAAAGATAGAACTTGGGTAGCATTACCTTTCCCTTTTCTAGAATCTTCTCCACCCATTTGTCATTATCTCTCCCTTGCATGGTATACCCTTGAGCTCTCTTGATCACTTTAGGATAAAAATTACTGATGGGAGAGATGGCTTCTACCTGAGGAATTGGTACCACATTGGGTTCTAGGAAGGATTGTACATAGGAAGATAGGGTTCTCATATGTTCCTCTAGTTTCTCCACAATTTATTTGTTTTATTCATTTCTAGTAAGTAAAGCGGGATGCAAACTCTTTGAATAGGTATACATCTCCTTCATGTGTAGCTTGTCCCAAAGAAACCCTAGTCATCTCGTAGTCATATTGTGTCATTTCTCCTACGAGTTTTATAAATTTTGATCATGCAACTTCCACATATTGAGATCCAAAAGCTCTAGTGAAGAAACAAGAAGTTGTTTGTGATTTATTAGTTTTCTTGGCCTTGATGTATTTTGAAATGGAATCAAAATTAGGTGGTTTTTTCTTGTTATGGATTCACCTCCAATAAAATATTGTACCCATGGGAAGGTTTCCATTGGCGTGGATAAAAAAGTATGACATATGAGAATTTTTATATGCTTGATAAGGAATCACAACCTGCATAAGATGAGGTGATTCAATTGTTGAGGAGGACACACTTGGATTATGGGGATGGATAGGAGATTGAAATGGATCAATTTCTCCTAATTCAAGGGAATCAATGGGATTTTCAATGATCTTTTCCATCTTGTGAAGTCTCGGATGGGGAAAATTAAATGTACTCTATTTCCAAAAGTTTTCTCTTGGAAGATTCCTATGAATAAGTAGATCTCGTGGATTTTTCAAATGCCTTGAGAGAAGAAGTGTGAGACACTTTCCTAGATGGAGACAGAATACCACTAGACTCAATGAAATAATCCCTCTTTCATTTGAACCAATCCTTTGACCTTTGAATTACTACCATGGTTCTTTCTTTGATGTCACCTAACTCTCAGATGTTCATGGAGTAGGAGGAAGAGGGGAAGATTACACCACTTGATATTCAAGATAAAAAAGGTTTGACCCATCATCTTTTATTCCATCCACAACCAATAAAAATTGAAGTCTCTCATCTAATCCACTTTCATTTGCATATAATCTCGTTTCATGACCTCGAAATCATTTGTGTAGTTAATCCAATAATCCTCAATTTTTGGGACATGATGCAATCCTAGCAAGATGAAAGTCTCTAGATTCTTCCTAATATCAAATTCATATCAAGATATATAGGAATACAAATTGATATCAGCGAAGGATGTTTCAATTTTTGTTGCATCCATGATATTCTTGCATGAGTAGATTCCTAGAGATATAAGAAAGGAAACACCTTTCTTCTTAGCATTCTTGCACCTAGTATGGACATGGGATAACTGTCTTCACAATTCAAACATGATGATCTTATCACTCGGGTACCTTAGTAGCTTGTAGAGGGAAAAAAATCGAATCCTTTGACTCTTATGCGAGGTGAAGGTGGGAAATTAGATGAAGTGACTTCCATACTTCTTGATCAATGAATATGTTAGGGATGTCATTATCCATTCAAGATCTTATTATATTAACCTTATGATGTACACGGTGAATGCATAATTCACCCTAGAATAATGAGAGTTACTCTCTTGATTTGTGAGTTGTGGATATTTATTGTAGGCCAACGACTTATGTGGCATGATAACAACATTGGATAATCCTTGGAAGGGTCTTGTGAAATTGATGGTGTACAATAAATAATAATTCATTTTGAACTTCTTAGAGGTGGGAAACTATAACAATTGCCAATAAAGGTTATTAATTATGATTTTCCCATAGTCCACCATTTTATCTCCTTGTATAACTGCCAAAATGAACTAAGCCATCCAATCTTAGAAGTCCTTAATTATCTCTTCTCCCATAAACTTATTCAGTAGGAAAATAACATATGAGTATGCTTCATGAAACTCACTTCAGGACAAATACTTAAGGATCTGCAAGGGCTTCCTTCCCTGTTTCAACCATGATCCAACTTTCAGGCCCTACAAGTATGAGTCCATCCTTGCCCATTTATATGAAGTAAACTCCATGGTGATGATAACTATGATACTACTAGTGGAAATTTATAGGCATTGAGAAATTCCCTTTAGTGTGAGGACTACAAGGATTGAGTTATCATCTACCTCGATTGTTCCAGAATTAGAATCATAGTGTTGTGGGCAGGTTATGACTAAATCATTACTTTAAAAAGACAAATTGTGACCACATGATTTGAATAGTACACTTGATAAGATATTCTCTTCCATTGGTTCTCGTAGCTCATTTAACATTCTTGCCTTGAAATATTCTAGGTCCATGTGGGTTACATCATTGTCCCCCAAATTTGGATACTCATTGTTCAAAGTGGAAATTGGTTCCAGGCTTGATTATTTGATCTTCATGATGTGGGAAGCATTGAGACAAATAGGAAATGAATGAATGTTGAAAATTTTACCCCAATTCCAGAAATTATATTTTTAGCAAGTCCTATTCTCGGATGTCTATTTTTAGTAAGTTTCCAAAATGGTCACTTTTGTGATTCGACTTCCAAGTGGTGATGGAGTTACTAAAGGTTTTATGTTTTTGAAACTTACTATTTTTAAACACAAAAGACCTATAAAAACTTATTTTTTTGAGAAAGGGTAGCTCTGGGTGCTAGAATGGAAAAAACCAATCTCAAAAGTTTAAGTTTTGTCTTGGGATCTTCTGCTCCAATTTTGAGTGATTTTTAATTGCTAGAGCTCTATAGATCTGAAAACACGAGATGTAGGGGATGAAAATTTCTTCGTATTTCTGAAAATTATACATATCATCAATGGAAGAAATTTTATAGTCAATGTGAAGGCATTTTTAGGAGGAATGCCTTGGTGATGTTTCATGAAGATCGGGTGAATGATTATGGATTTATGAGTAAAAATTAGTTTTCAAACTTGAGGTTCGGGGAAGAACCAATAATCTATCTAAGCAAAAATGGATCTTGGGGTGGGTAAATATAACATTCATACACAATTTTTAAAAGTATTTTAGCTACAAGATTATTTCATTGCACTTACATAATCTAACTCAAGTTTAACCCAACCAACCGAGGCGAGGTCGGATGGAGGTTGAAGTGAGGTTGCACCCTAAAAAAAGGGGAAAAGAGGTGAAAAGGGAGTAGAGGAAAACAAATTACACCTTTTAGTATATCTTGACAAGTGGTATCATGTGGTGGCATGAGGATGAGATGGGAGGGTTCAAAACAAGCTCTTGGGAGCTATGACAACGTCTCACACATTGATTTAATATAATTGGAATTAAACCTTATTTTAGAGTAAGTAATGATAAAAAATGATAATATACAATAATCTACAAGGGCTAAGATTTCAAAAATGTAAAACTCTAAGCAAATGATAGATATAGATGACTTAGTTGTTTTTATGTGACGTGGAGGTAGTCGAGATTGTGTATATGTTGGATCTAGATGGAAATGATGTCACATTGACTTGTAAAGAGTTCTAGGGCTATGAACTATGCTAGATAAAAGCACCCACTTTGGAGGAAAGGAGTTCTCGGATGCTAGTGTCATGTGCGGGCACTAGTGTTTATGTGAATACTTAGGGTCTACTCTTTTTTTTTGAGTTTGGAGGTCTTCATTCCAATATCTACTTTATCACTATGAATTCACTGTTAGGGGTTTGAGCACACTGTAACCTACAAAACAAACCCTAAATATCTACACAAGTTCAGAAATACATTAGGTATGATTAAAATTTACAATATGTGAAGTCGGTGACCCAATTGGCACCTGTGATTGATGAGTAAAATTAGTATCGAGTGCTGCACTCACGTTTCAAACTCCATGTCGTTCATGTGCTTATGTGTGAAATAGTGACCTTAGGTTTTCCCTCGCGCCAATGATGCCAAGATAATGGGCTATAGATATATTTGATGCAAATGTGTGGTATGGAATTCAACACTTCCCTTCTCATGCGAGTGTATACAACCCAAAATATAGCCCCTTTTGGAGTAATGATAGTATCTATATGTGTTAGCACTCTTGAATTACCAGCCATAATAAATGATGGTATGTTGTGTATATATATGAGTACTTTTCTTGAATTTTGACACTAATGACACTGAAATATGACTAGGAAAGAAGCATAAGGATAAGAAAAGAAGAAAGGCTGACCAAAAATGTCGAAATGTGTAAAAGGAATAAGAAGGATAGAAGTGCCCAAATTGTACACAGCACCGGGGTACTAGTTTCCTAGAGCCAAGATTGACAAATGTGACAAGACAAACAAACAGGGATCCCTGTGACCTAAATAAATGTACATAGACATGAGAGATGTAGATAAGATTAATAATATAAATCAATCAAAGAGGATAGATGGACAAAGGATAGTGATGATCCCTCCTAAATTCTATGTAAACTCTTGTTTTGTCATGTCATCATTTTACACTAAGTATGATATTGTTATTTTGTAATTAATACTTTACTATATTTTAAAGGGAAGTGTTGTGCATAACCTTGTTATTTTCATCTTGTGTATGCTTCTTCAAAAATTTGTTAAATGGATCTTTATCGTATTGATAATGCGTTCAAAGAGTATATCTTCACCATCACATGAATCAACTATAAACCAACGTAGGAATCTCTCATGCACTAGCACAATACTCTCTTTAGAGCACATGACTCACCCATATAGTAGTGCAAGACTCACCTGAGGAGTGTAGAACTCACCTAAAACACTAATGCGCAGGACTCATTTGGAATATAAAACTTGTGCAAAGGAGGTAAATGACTCGGATAACAAGACGATGAGTTGATGTAGCTGGCACACTAGTTGACACAATGAGAGGAGCATAAAATGTGGGATACCATCTCAGTAATCATGTGAGTTATGAGGACCATGTAAGATTGACTTAACACAAGTTGATTGAAGACATGAAGCAGAAAAAAAAAACAACTCATAGACTTATAATCATCATGATTATAGGGATATAATGCATGATCTTTGACATCTTCTAGCACTGATTGATTATCTCAACTAAGAGTCAATTATAGACCTCATATGTAGTTAACAAGATGAATATGATCTAAATGTGGCATGCACTAGTCCTTCCACAATTGTAACTCCTCAAATAATTAGTTGTCATTATAGATATCTTTTAGTTAAGTAGTTGTAATTAATTGAAAATAACCAGTCCTCTTCTAGAGTGACTAGTATTGTTGTGGGTATAAAAGAGAATCTATAGTAAGATTAAAAATTTAGTTCATTTTATTGTTGTAAAAGAAATTATTCCATTTAATAAAGTTCTTGATTCGGGTATAACTTGACCTATGTGACTTACAACCTTAATCCGGATCAACGGCAAGGAGCAAGGGCCACTCCTCCCCAACGTGAAGTGAACATCTCTTGTTTATTTCATCTCTGTTATTTAAAATTTATTTCATTTACCTAAATTTCATTGTTTTTAGTATTTTCAATCACGAGTTCAAGTAATCCTTTATTTTAGCAATAACATTCATTTCTTTAAAGCATTTATCATAATATTTGTTCTAATTTATTAGTGAATAATTACGAGCACAATTTCAACAATTTCCTTTGTTGTAAATAGCCACGGACGCCCGGAGTGCCAATCATGATATAAATAAAGTGTGAGTATCAATGACACTTGTCACTTTTTGGTGTTGTTTCTACGGAATCCTAAGGTGTTATAAAAGATTAAGGTACTAACTTAAAGTACTTTCCTAATGGCCTAGTAAGTTTCCGTTTAGAAATTTATTTTCCATAACTCTTTCTTTTGAAATAAAAGACCTTATAGTGAAAACAAGATTAGTTTTTGCTCTAGAGTTTGTTGAACATAACAATCAATAAGTTCTTGTAGTTATGAAATTGTTTTCGGTATGGTAGGATTTTATGTTTATACCTAGATACCGTAGAGGAAGATTTATTAGAATTAATTTACAAAAACCCCTCAAAACCAACATGTGGATAACCTTATTCAATAAGAAAGGATGGTTGATGGAGTGGAAAAACCCAATGGTGCAAATAATGACAACCCTCCACTCGGAATTAAATTTACCTATCCCATAGAATTGGATCCTAATGACCAAGCCCCCATGAAAAATATATCCCCTTCAATTCGCCAACCTTGAGGGATTGGTCTCGAGAAAATCTGATCAATTCCTATTTGAGTTCAAATTTTTGTGCCAGATATATGACTAAACCTCAGACACTCAAAAATTAAAGTTATTTCCTTGAACTTTGAAGGATAGAGCCATGTGGTGGTTTGTGGGCCTAAATCCCAACTCCATTCATAGTTGGCAGGAGATGGAAATAGTATTCTTGGATAAATACCAAGATTATTATAGAGTGAGGGACCAAAATGAATAACTCTTTAGGATGTAACATAAGGAGTATGAGAGTGTTGAGGAATATCTTGATCTTTTCCTCTTCCTTCACAAGAGGTGTGACTTTGGGCTTGATAATACTCTTCTCAAAATTTAATTTCTTAAGGGGTTGGATGAAGACATATAAGAAGCCTTCAATCTTATGGGAAAAGGAGATAAGAACAAATTAGAGTTCATTGATATCATTGACCTTTGTAGGAACTACTCCCAAAATCACCCAAACCTTCGAAAACATAAAGGTAAAATTTATGGAGGAGGACCCGAAGAGAGTTGCAATGATCAAAATAGAAGAACAAATTAACACAATAATAATTTGTTATGTTTATTATTCAATACACAACATACAAATAAATAAAGGAATGTTTCATATAAAATAGGAAATCTTTGATAACAACTCACCCCTATATTTGTGAATGGTTTTAACCACTAATTACATATGTAAATATAATATGAGTTGTATAATAAAAAATCTATAACAATATTACAAACTAACTAGTAACAACTAATTACTAGATGGAAACTAACAATAATGGAGCAATGATATATAATTTCCTAACATTCCCCCTTAGTGCAAACATGGGGAAAATGTCCATGCTACATTGCACCTGATTTCGTGATCATGTGATTTTCCTTTGGATTATCACAAACCAAAAGTTGGTTTTCCATCAGTTAACCAAAAATCGAGATTCAGATGGTTTTCCAGTGGTTGACCACAAAACACAAAGGGGTGAAGGTTTTCAAATGGTTTACCTACAACCATATTGTGATGTGCCAATGCATTCTTTGGCTCTCATCATAGTTTCTCTTCCGGAGATAACATTTTGGAATCCATGATAGTGCAAAACATATCATCCAACTCATAAAAACTGAAACATTGTGTTATTCCTCCCCCCCAATGTGAAGTCTCCATAACACATTATTCTGAAAACACCACACTAAAATCAAATGAAATAAACACACACTCACACATGTCACCAAATCAGTATGCATGGCCTCGTCGGTGGTGATTGATGAGAGGATGCTAATTTTCCTCCATCCTCCGTGTATCCTCCATCCTCTAGTACGATGTTGTTATCTCAACGGAATGTGAACATGAAACTTGAGTTTACATATTAGACATCACATTCTAGTGATAATGCATCCATTTTTTTAAATTTATTTTTACAATTCTTACCATGACTAACAAAATGAATTGATAACACACTAGAATATTATAAAAACTACATGAGATGACTCTAGAATTTTAAAAAATTGACACAAAAAGACAATACTTAATGAACACATATAAGGAATACTATAAACTACACTAATGTTTTTAATAACTAATGAAGAATTTAAACAACTAATGATCCTCACACATCATCGACTATACTAAACATAAGTAATCAACCATTATAATAAAGACACAACAAGACCCAATAAAAGAGAAATTAAATGTAAATAATGGTTGGAACCCAAATTTCCATGACCTGACCTCTTTATACAGGCGTGAAAATGTGGAGATGGATTGGTCTGTTTTCTGTAAATGGTGTCACCTGGTATATTCTTACCAAAAATATATGAGCCAATGCATTCAGCATTAGATCGTGTGGATAGAGATGTCCACTATGCAACTTTATATGCATGTGAGGTGGAGTATATTTATGTCGGTTTCTGAAGAACCAATGTAAAAAAATTCTATTTCAAGCTCGATATGAATAGAAATTAGAAGAATAATGATTCGAAACTTTCGTTAAGGATGACAATGAGTCAAAGGTGGAGTCTATTCTAGTACACTGAGAAAATAATATGTAAGTCTATCTTGATTGAATATCATCGGGAAATGATATGTGAAAAATTTACAGTGGATGAAAATTATTCACACTATTAATGAATGCGCTCTCATCTTATACAAAATTTTGATGCAAAAATGGCATCCATTTCATGCAAGGAAATATGGGCATGATTTTGACACTTGATAGAGTTGGACAACTTTACTTATCAAAATTACTTAAGTTTGTAACCATTCAATGCAGCCAAAAATGAAACTAGAAATGGATTTAATTGAATCCCACACATGTCACAAATGTATAAAATGTCACACCAATTATGGTGCTAGAGCTAGGTTTGAGCACTTAAATGAACCAGATGTAATAGAAATTTGCAAGATCAATAACTAATTTCAAAACACTCAAAAATTGTGCAATAATAATTAGATCCAAGCTAAGTAGAAAAAATATGCATATTTAATAACACATCTCTAGGGGTGAAATACCAATATGTTCCCCCAGAAAAAAAAAAAAATTAAAATTCTATCATAAGCTTTCAATATTATCACTTTGATGCCAAATATGGAGGAGGATCCGAAGAGAGTTGCAACAATCACAATAGAAGAACAACTTAACACAATAATATTTTTTTGTATATTATTCAATACACAACATACAAATAAATAGAGGAACATTTCCTATAAAATAGGAAATCTCTAATAACAACTCACCCCTATATTTGTGAGTCGTTTTAACCACCACTTACATACGGAAACTTAATATGAGTTGTATAATAACAACTCTATAACAATATTACAAACTTACTAACCAAGAACAACTAATTACCATATGGTAACTAACAATAATAGAGCACTAACATTTAATTTACTAACAAAATTACCAATGGTGACATATCCAAATTAAGAGAGCAAATTGAAAATTTAAGGACATGCCTCTTGGTTCAAATTAATACAACTATGGATAGGGATAAAATTAGGAACACATAGTCATTGTTCATATACGAGTCTAATATGTAGGGAAAAACATGGGCTTAAGGATTGTCCCTCGATAAAATAGACATCGCCTTTTACGTGATATAAAGCATCCCTGAGAATAATGTGGATTTCTTCCTTACTAAGGAATAATTTAAATAAAATCACACAAAATGAAACTAGAATTGAATTATGTGGCTTAGAGGCAAGCAAGGGAATTTCAATCAATAAAAACCAGTCCTATGCACTAAAAAATAAATGGGTTCCAAACCAATGGAGCACACCATGGTCATACCACCAATCTTGGGCTCAACAATTCCCATAGGAATAGAGTTCCTAGTGGAATACACCACCAAATTACTATCAACAAACCTGGGCTCCAAACCCAAACATTCCACCATTCCAAAAATTTAACCCTCAATTCCAACAACATTAGAATGTACCCTAAGGATCCAAACAACAAAATTATAACCAAAAAATACCCGGGGTTAATACACCTTGTTGACTAGGCCTACTGTTCGCTAACCCATCCGAACAACTTGCCCAACCACAAATCCCATCAAACGGTGGAAAACCCAAAGAATGTGAGGCATGGTAACCCGATATACATCGTAGAATCATACAAGAACCCCATATTTAATTCTCGTGGATTTGTAGAAATATCTTTCTATGATGAGGGAAGATTAACTCAAAACCATCATCTCCTATTATAAAATAAGTCCTGAAAAAGAGAAAAATCGGAGGAAACACCTAAACCAAACTCAAATATTCCCTTCCCATCTAGAATTTTGGAATAACACAACATTGTAACTCATGAAAAAATTGAGTCAAAACCAATTCAAGGATTAAAAAAACCAAATATTGGAATCCCTTTATTATAATCTCTATTTTAAGACTCGGGTAAAAGAAAGAATACGCCTAAAAAAATCCATGTTGGAAGGGAATATGAACCCTCGAAAATATGGAGACTCGGGAGTATAATTGTTACGATTTTCATAGGATATGTACAAATTATAAATATTCTAATTGACTCATGAGATGTTATTAATGTGATGACCATCGACACCTTGTTCACATTGTCTCTTCCTAAACTGCAATCAACCTCAATAGTGCTACAAATGGTAGACCGGTTTGTAGTCAAGAAAAAATGGATCATAGAATATGTGACCATAATCATTGAGTCATGGGATTATTCATTAGATTTTATGGTCCTTAAAACAAAGAATAAAAAAATTGGATACCCTTTGATCCTAGAACACCCTTGGTTAACTATCTGTTGCGCTCTTATTGATTACGGGATAGGAAATATGGTGATTAAAAATGGGCATGATTTGAAGAATTTTTCCATTTATCCATCCTCAAAACCCTTTTCTATAGAAGATAAACAATAGTGAAAGGATGATACAGATAAATTAGAAGATATGATTTCATCTCTGACCATGGTCATACTTTAGGAAAATTCAAAACAAATTGAATGATGATAATGAGTAATATGATGGCACTTCAACATGAATCTCATGTTGGACTTCTTTGAGTGAGTCTGTGCTACAACTAGTTGAAACAAGATATGACATGATGGATGAGAATAATCAACCTATCATCTGTACCTTTTCACAAAACATAGATTTGACCAATTTTGTATTTCACAACATCACTTCCATTCACATATTACTTCCCCATAGGTTCCCGTTGAATGCATTATTGAGAGAGTACCTTGTTGTAAATTATCTCCACCCAGCAGACATTGCAAGCAATTACCTATCTTCTTGGGAAAAACACTAACAATCAATAATTGGTTGACTAGTAAGAAAGAGAATACCCTTGTAGACACAAAAAATCTACACTCTCTCATCTTCATTATCTAAACTCATTCACAATTTTCAAAATAATTGGAATGCTGATATATTATTTCATCTCGATTCATGACACTCCTTGACCTAGGTCACTCACTTGTACTCTTTAAATTAATTAATTAACACTCGTGTTTCCCAAGTCATCATATCCCTATGTCTAAATAATTATTTACACCTCACCCTCACATCTCACCATGAAAAAATCCTCTTAACTCACTATTTGTAACTATTCTAATAAGAAACCTTCTAAAAATAATACTCTAACCACCTCTAACTTATCCCTATAACCACTTCTCACCCCTCACTAGTTAGGACTAAACTAGCTTGGGAGAAATCTTCTAAAAACACCTCCACATTTATCCAAACCGAATTGGTCCTAATCCAAGTTCATCCCTTTAAGCATCTCAACCTCTCTCAAAATATCTTGCAAATCAATTTTAAAATGGCAAGAAAATCACTCTTGTCATCCCGTAACTCAAATTGGTGGATTTCTCTACCTCTTTTATTCTCGAGCTTTTCACAAACATTTTTTATTTCGAGCTTTTCAACAAAGAACCACTATTGCTGCACCGCATCAAGGTGATCATTGTATCATCTAGTATCATTGTCAAGATATCATAGAGCTATTTTCACCCATCTTCCACTCAAACTGCAATATTTTTTCAATCATCCACCAAGGTAAGCTTTGTTTTCATTGATTTTTACTTCCATTTCTAGGTAAGTCTGCTCATCTTCTTATTACTAATTTCGTTTAAAGTTTAAAATTCATTCTAGTCTGATTAAGCGAGTTATAGCCTTTATTTTATTAGTCTGTTAGAATTCACAGTAATCACCGTTGATTGCTAGAATCACTGTAATTCTTATACATCTGTTTCTTTCATAGGTTTGTCCAAATCTATTTAACAATCTATATCCATTTCCTTTTATTGCTAAAATTTTTCAAGTATGGATGTTATGAAATGAGCATAGAAGGTATCAATCATCCAATTACCAATATCAACTTGCTTCCAATTGTCCAACACCCCTTGCACTAGGAGCAATACGACCTACTTCATGATTTGGAATTATGTGTTATACACGCATGACTCCTCTTCCTAGGTGAAAGCCATTTTTACCTCTACTCAAAAGAATTTTTGAAGCCACCGAGGAATTTTGGGAAGCATATTACGAGGTTCAAAGGATACAATCCGACCTTGCATGGTATGAGTACAACTACAAAGTGAGATTCAACATCCCTGAGGACACCCATAATGTATTTGAATATGACATTGAGAGTAACATTAGCCTTGTAGAATCTAATTCAAGCCTTACACGTTTGTTTGACACAAAGGAGGATCTCTCTGAATTCTTCGTGGATGATTATATTGAAGAACCCAATTCTGCTTCATCGAGGATGATGATTTATCTGCGAGTGGGCTCTAACTTATTTTATGAGAACTTAGATACTGACCTAGATTCCGACTTTAGATTCTATACTTGCCACTTTTCATTTTATCACTATCAGCTAATGTATGTGTTAATCTAAATAAGTGATAATACATTTGATCACACTTTTATATCACATTTTGTACTCCATTGTCATAAATAAAACCTGAATGTTTTAAAAGCAGGTTGACATCCACATAAGGAAGTATTTGGGTTTCTAGGAACTAGCCTTTGCTAGGAAGCTTACCTACCTATTTTTACTAATTCCATTTTATGTAGTGTATTTGGTTTATAGGTTTAATTATAGGGAAAAGAGATTCATTCATTCATCACAGAGTGCATAATCAACATCCATTAACATCATCTGCAGTACCTTAGAAACCCCCGTCATGTTTGAGGTTGATCAATTTTACCTCCATGAAATACCAAACTAAACTATAAGGGTCATCAACATTCTAGCATGCTCATTTGGATCTTGTCCCTTATTATTTTGTTTCATTTTATCAATAAAATATTCACTATTTTCATTATGTAATAATCACCTGTGATTAGCCTAATCACCTGCATTTGGGCCAATCACCTGCATTTTCTCTGTATGTTTTTCATATCATCTCACAATTTGTCTTTCGCTTCTTTGTTTTCTATTTTTCTAATCTAGTTGTAGGTTCCGATTCTGAAAGATTCATTTTCTAGATTTTGTTGCTTGCTCACTTTGGAAAAATTGCTAAAAATATAAAAAAATAGGAGCGTTCTCACGGTAAGTCCTAAAACCTTAATTTTTCTTTCCATTTTGCATCTTTATCTATTTTCTCTCATCAAAATCAACATTTTGTTTTGGGTCTTAAAATGAACCATTTCATACTTCTTGATCATCTAGCTTTAAATAGGAAGTAAATTCATTGCATTCACTTATCTTCCCTCACACACAACCAAATCAGTCATAAATCAAAAACACATTTAAACAACTCCCACTCAAGTGAAACTGATTGGGATTTCATCACCTAATAGGGAAATTGACTCGGTGTTTTGTCTGAGTATAATCTTATGTCTATCGGTATGTTTTGGCTCAAAGCACAGAATCCCTTATCACGGTGGCATTGTGTGAAGTGAGGGGGTAGGCACTATATATACACACACACGCACGGAAACAATACGAGTAAAGCCTCATGTACCTTCATGTATATCAAGGAATCCTCCCTTAAACAAACCCGAAACCAACCATCTTACGACCATTTTCCTAAGACCCTCATTAACCATCTTACACATTTCAATTTTTCATAATTAATCAAGATAAATACAAAACAACATATCTTTCTTACATTTTCTTGTTGTTTGCAAATCAACCCAATTAGTTATGTTTCGTTTTATAGGTTTTTGTGTGTTTTTTTATCTTGGTACTTACTAGAAAACAAGCTCTTGTAACCAAACCTTCGAAAACATGTCCACCCCACTACCTACATTTCAACAACATGTGCCATTTTATACTATGGTAATTATGACACCAACACAAAAACAAATCCCATATTATCAAATGATTACATCCAATCCCTTTTCTAACACCCAATGCGAGACTTGGAATGAACAAGGGACTAACTATAATTATGAAACATGAAAACAACTCTTTCATTCCCCACATCAATATCATGGTCAAATCCTTCATACATCTGGACCACAAGAAACAAAACATCTCTTTTCTTCTATTCCTCAACCAAAAGCATCTAAACCTCCTTTCTATAATAGGGGAGACCCTTTTTTGAATAAATGCTAGATTCAAACCCTATTGCCCTTAATGCCTATCTAGCAGCCATAAATGTTCAGATGCAACCATTTACACCCCAACATACTTACAATCCTTCATCTTCCATTGCACATCTCATTGATCAAAATCAAGACCCCGTCATCCAGTAGTTGTACCCATACACTTCAAATCAACCTAAAAACCAAACAATAGTCAACCTGAGATATCTGTCCAACTCTACTAACCCCTTTGAAACATTGAATGAACAATATTCCACTTGTCAATCCAAAGCATCCAAGGTCTCTTTAGTCCCCATTTATGACCTCCACATGATTTCATCACAAAACACATATACTCAATAGTCTACATCCTCATCAAGTCCTTCTACAAGTTCCATACCTCCCCTAAGTAGTACCACTACTTACTTATCCACTCCATCGGACTCATAGGTGCAAATATCTCCATTGAGTTCCTTTGCTTTTTCTATTATTGTATCCTCCTAACAAGTTACTATTCCCATTCAAAACATCACCATGTCCATCCCTACAGCTACACCACTGATCAATACCAATGCCATTGCTAGCACCCACCTTGTTTCATAATACCATAACCTTCACAACCACTGATCTCTATGCTACAATCTACACCCCTACAAAACATTCCACAACACAATAATCCACATCAGAATATATCGCAACAAAATATTCCACAACAGAACCATATTTTGCTACCTCTGCCATATCCTTTTAGTAGACACCTACATATTCACAACCACTTACTTATACGTCCATGCCATCATAATATCAGTACATACAACCCTCACAACCTTTAGCTTCCCAACAAATTTTTCCATCTCGGTAGATAATTCCACAACAAAACATCCCACATCAACAACATATACCACACCAAACCATCACAAAATACCATATACCTCAATAATACATGCCTTAATAAAACATTCCACAATATGACATCCCACAAAAAAATTTCTCCTACCCAAAGAATGTTCCTCAGTAGAATGTTCCCCAACAAAAATTTCTTACAAAGAAAGCAATCCTTATAAGTATTAGACATACTCACTACCTATCCAGTAGTTTATTTCAACCTGGATCATCCTCACAACAACAAACACAACTTGATCCTCTCCAAGCCCTTTTAAATTGCATATCCAGTCTCAAAGCTGATTCATCCTCATCCAAGAATGTGCTCTCTTATGATAAAATTTGTAATGAGCCCATTCATCCTTCGGTACCATATAAACCATATCCACCTCACTGGGAACTTCCTAAGTTTATCAAATTTTACAACAAGGAAGATCCCCAACAACATATCTATGCCTTTGTCACACCTACTATCTAATAGCTCATGACCAAGACCTGATGTTGATGAATTTTCCCATGTCCCTTGTTGGTCCTACCTTAGATTGGTACAACAATTTTCCACAACATTCCCTATTCTTCCTTATATATCTTTCCCAACTTTTCTTAAACCACTTTTCCATAAACATATCCCACAAAATCACTATCAATAACCTATATGCCATTAGACAATGCAAAGACGAATCTATCACCAATTTTGTCACCTGTTGGATGGGTGCACCTAAGTAATTATCCTTTACATTACCTCAAAAAAATTAATCAAGGTCTTTAGTTGTGCATGTGCCAAACACATCTCATCCACTTTACAAATCCAATCATTCCAAAATTTTGATGAAGCCTTCGTCATGGCCCATAAATTGGAACTACAAGCTCTAGAAGATGGATGGGTTAAGCTTCATCCTAAGAAACCAAAATTTGAGTTCCCATCCAAGTCAAAATCCAACCCCGATAACTCAAAAATATTTTCCAACACCATCCTAGTCAAATCCGCTCCCAATGAAAAACCTATTTCCAAGTGTCCCCACAACAACGTATTACACACTTATAGGAGAGACTTATAGTGTAGTTTTTGACAAACTACTTGCCTCCCACATGATATCTCTCCCACCTACTCGGCCCATTGAAATATCAGTATATAAACCCATTTGGTACCGAGATAATGACTATTGTAAGTATCATAGGGTTAATAGACATGACATTGAAAGGTTTCACACTTTCCACCATATACTTAAAGATTTGATCAACAAAGGTGAAATTCACTTAGACAATCCAAACACACCCCTGAATTAGAATCTTGAAATATTTAAGTAACCTTTTCCAAATCACCCTTCATCTTCGAATCAACCACAAATTAATGTTGTCCACACCATCAATACAATAAAAAAATAGAGCTTATCCTTCCTACATACTTGTCACTTGGCAAATCAAAACCTGCAGAACCAACGCCAACAACCAATGATCCTAAAAATATGACTACTAAACATTCACCTATTGAGAACTTCACTAAACCCTTCCTACATCCTCGTCACTTATCAAATCAAATATTACAAAATCAACCCTAGAATCAAATGAGCCCAAAGCTATTGAGCCTCCATCTATTAAAAATATTACTAAAACTACTCCCACACCCTCGTCACATGCCATTACCAAATCCACACTGCATCCTCTATGCCTTCCAAAACTACACCTAAAACCACATTTGAAAAACAAATAAAAATACTCGTTACCCTGGGAAATCAAATCCTTCTATTGTGTCCTCATCAATCACACAAAATTTATCCAAAATAAAAAACGCACCTCATAAACAAGACATTGTTTAGGTTTTAAAAATCCCTCAATATGTTTTCTCGATTAGATTCCTTTGTGTGGACCTCACTCCCTTATACCTGTTAATCACCCTATTATTACAGGATCAAGATCCCCTAACCAAATCCATATATTAAGTCCATATCCTACACCTTTTACACAGTATAATCACCCTCACCAATGAACACCCATATAGGCTCTCCATCCACCATCTTCCGACACACAGAAAACATCCTCAACCAAAAAAATAGACATCCTATAACTAAACAACCCATCTTACCTCCTCCCGAGAGGAATGTAGAAGCATCCTCTTCACCATCCACATCAATTAAGGGGAGTTATGCTACTATTTTAAATGACCTCTTATAGCAATCACTTATTACATTACCAACTCCTAAGTCTTCAGATCATCATGGATGGAAACCATATTGGTATAAATTCAATATTTTCTATGATTACCCACGAACACAAGGCCATTCCATAGAAAATTGTAGATCCTTTCAATTTAAGTTACGGGAAAGTGGAAGTATGTTATTCCTTCCTCCTCAATCAAATGCAACATGAACATCAACATCATCCTCATAAAAACCTGAAAAATCTATCCCTAAAAATATGATCATCGAGTTGGTGTTGTACACATCACCACGTGTTCACAAAATTATAACAAAGAAACATCAGGGCCTAAAAAGGGTAAAATATCCTTCACTATACCTCCACCTCATGAATTATCAACCTCATCTGATAAACCTAAGATATCTATTTCCTTGGCCCCTAAAGATTCTAATCAAATGCTGCCATCAAAATCCAAAATTTCCATACAAGCAACAACACCTCCTTTCACCACAATACAGAAGGTTGTTATCAAACAATTACACCAATCTCCTATCCAGATGTCACTTTATGAACTAGTCCAAACATCACCTTTTCACAAACATGCCATGATATAGGCCCTCCAATCCATAACCATACTAGAAAATGACATGATCCCCTTCACAAACTTTGTGGGTGCTCTCAAAGCATCTACCTCTATATCATTTGAATCATATGAAATTTCCTCTCTCAGACTAGAGGACCACAACCTACCACTCTTCATCATCACTCAGATCAATGACATCTCCATCAAGAGGGTCATGATTAATAGTGGTGATGCCATCAATACTATATCTTCCTTGCTTTTGATTAGCTAAAATTACCCAACATCGTCATTGCTCAAACTCTGGTCCTATTATGATCCTTCAATGACACTATCAAACCCACACTAGGCACTATCATTCTACCACTCAAAGTCGCATCAAAACCCTTCCCAAACTCTTCTACATTATAGAAGGAGAGTTTCAATACAACATGTTATTAGGAAACCCTTGGATACGTACCATACATTGCGTCCCTTCACTCCTCCATCGTTGTCTCAAATACAAACATGAAGGTCAAACTTTCACTATTCCCGCTGATCTAAATCCATTCGCTAATTGTTACACGACATGTATCACCCAAACTATATCCTTATACCTAAATCCATACCTGAGTCATCAAATGAAACATCCACAAGCACATCTATCCCTACTTCCAAATTACTAGATGATTCCTCTCTTAGTGAGACTATAAAGTGCCTTACACTAGGGGAGTATTGTCTCCTCATGCTTAAATCCATCCCTTCACCTAAAACATATGGTCACTCTGACAAGCAACCCATGTATGTCCCATATGTAGGAGATGTTATCTCTTACGGTCCTATGTATCTCAAATCAAACCTTTTCTATGGAGGAATTTATAACCCTCCATCCCATGCTATTAATCTATACCATGTGATGCCATTCATTTTGAATTTTAAATCTCTTCACAATCCCAATGTCGCCGCATGTATCTTCATCCTTTCGTGCATGGAGAGGTTTTGTCCTCAGGTGCTATGAACAAGGGACACATGATCAACATGTCCCACATTCCCTTAAGCCTCATGAAACAAGTGGTTTAGGCTATAAAAGGTTCACCTTCAAAATATCCGAATCCACCACATCCAAACATGCTACATCCCTAACTATTTTTGAGCTAGAACCATCATCACCAGCAAACCCTGAAGATCCCATGGATACAAAAGACACTATACCCATCCCACCTATTTTTAAAAATCAATGCTATATCTTTAGGACCACTTAATTATCAATCCAATCACTCCACTAAGTCATTACTCCTTATCTAGCCGAAATGGTTGATGACGATTCACCCACTATAGATGTCCTCCAATGTTAAGATGACCATGATATCCTTTCCCACAATGGAGGTGGGAGTGTTCTCTTCATAAATACCTACCATCCGACACATCAAATATCCTTAATGAATCCACCCTAGATGTAAACTTAGGTACCCCACCGGATCCTCATATAGTTAAGGTCGGTTAATCCTTAAGTCCAAAAGAACTAGATGATTTCACTTAATTCTTTACAAATTATTATGAATCCTTTACCTGGTCATATAGTGATATGCCCAGAATCGATCCTAACATCGTCATGCACAACATAATCACATATCCCGATGCTAAGCCAATAGAACAAAAACTCGTAATATGCATCCCCATATAGATCTTCTTTTGAAGGAATATTTGTAATGTATCTTATCTACCAACTTTTTTATTCCCATTGGTTATCCACAATGGGTCTCCAATGTTGTCCCCATAACCAAAGCCTTAGGAAAAATACATATCTGCATTGATTTAGGGATCTCAATCTTTCCTTTCCTAAAGATGATTTCCCTCTTCCAAACATAGATAAGCTCGTTGATCTAATAGATGGCCACAAAATTATCTCCCCATGAATGGCTTCTCTCGGCTATAACCAAATTCTCATCACTCCTGATAATCAGCACAAAACTTCTTTCATTACCCCTTGGGGAACCTTTTTCTACCATGTCATACCATTTGGTCTTAAAAATGTAGGGGCTACGTATCAACATGCCATGACATACATTTTCTAAGATCTCATTCAAAAAATTGTTGAAGATTATGTGGATGACCTCTTAGGAAAATCCAAATCACAAAAGAGACAATCTTGATGTCCTTGAGTCTATCTTCACTCGTCTCATCTAGTTTTGTATTCGTCTTAATCCTGTGAAGTGTGATTTTGGTGTCCTCACAGGAAATATTTTAGGATTCATCATATCTGTCTGATGTATTGAAGTTGACCCAGAGAAGGTCAAAACAATCATCGAAATGCCTCCACCCTATAATATTAAAAAAATCCGTAGCCTCTAAGGTAAACTACAGTCTATTCACCATTTTATATAAGAATTGTCTGACCACTGTCAACCGTTTCACCATCTCCTTCACAAAGACATAAAATTTCATTAGGATTCCGATTGTCAGAAGGCCTTCGACAAGATGAAACAATAATTATAGTCATCATCTACATTCTTACTCCACCTTGTGAAGGAGCCATTCTAACTATACATATCCACCTCGAGAACATGTCCTCGAAGCTATGATTACCTACCGTGATAATCAAGGTTATGAATATGCCATATAATACATTAGTTGCACAATCCATGAATATGAAACACACTATACCAAAGTTGAAAAATTATGATGTGCAATATATTTCACCACCTTCAATCTCTGATATTAACTCCTCAATCACAATACATATGTTGTTACCAATTGAAATCCACTTGAATCCATGTACGCTAAACCTTGTCATAATGATTGCATAACCCAATGGCTTATGCTTATGACTGAATTTGACCTCAAAATCATATCTCAAAAATCTATTAAAGGTCAAGCCATTGCATATCATCTCACTTATGCACCCCTTTCAAATAGTCAACCACCTCAAGAATGCTTTCCCAATGAATCCATCAACAACATCGATGAATATGAATTCATCCCCATTAAAATGACCCTCTCCTTTGAAGGTTCTAAATGCCAAGAGGGGGAGGATTTGGAGTCATTAGCATACCGCCTGGAACATTCCACTTCCGTTATCATTCAAACTTAATTTCAAATGTACTAATAACATAGAAGAATACGAGTCCTTAATCATGGGTCTAAATACTACCATTCTCCTAGGTTCCCACATCCTAGAAATCTACGGAGATTCACAACTTATCATTAGTCAAGTCAAAGGAGAATACCAATGTAAGAATGAAATCCTTCAAAAATATAAAGTTGTTTTCGACTTTCTCCTTGGCGCATTTGATCATTATACCATTCAATCCATTCCACAATCTTCTAACTAGGTTTGTAGACACTATGACATCTCTTAGATCCCTCGTCCCTTTAGAAACAAAAAAATCAAAGGATAAAACTAAAATGTTTGTAGTTGTTCAACGCTTAGATCATCCTTCACATCAAAATGAGATACCTTCCATTAATAACATTGACAACAATCCACTTGATCTATGGTACACATAGATATATGACTATCTTGTCGAATGTAAACTACCATCATATTTATCACATGGTGCGAAACAATCATTTCTCTAATGTGTCACTCGCTTTGTCATCATAGGTGATATAATGTATAAATTTAGCTTGACGACATATTGTTATGATGTATTAAATCACATGAATCAACTAAAGCAATCAAAGAAGTCCATGATGGCATCTGTGGTGGTCACTTTAGTGGCAATGCCATTGTTAAATTTTCATATGGATAGGGTATTACTAGCATACCATCACCAAATATTGTTGTGTATATGTAAAGAGATGTCTCAAATGCCAACTCCACTCATATATCATTCACATCCCTAGTCAAACATTACAACCTGCTCAGGACCTATGGTCTTTCTCTCAATGGGGTTTAGACCTCATTGGTGCAATCAATCTGAAATAATCCCAAAAACACCATTCCATAATCACAACAATGGAATACTTCACTAAATGGGTTGAATCCATTCCTTTAACCTTGAAAAAATTAGGCCCTATCATCAATTTTATATATCAAAATATTATATGTCGTTTCAGCATCCCACATAAAATCATCACAGATAATGGAAAATCCTTCAAAAATAAAGAAGTTAAACATTTATGTGATGCATTCAACATCAAGCCTAGTTTCTCATCACCATAATATCATCAAGAACATGAACAAGTTAAGGCCTCTAACAAAACACTCAACAAAATCCTCATGAAAATAGTAGATGATGCGGGTAGGAATTGACATCTCCAAATCCCATTCGCTCTTTGGGCTTATCGAACTAGCATTCACACACCTACAGGTGCTATGACCTACTCACTTGTTTATGGATCTGAAGCCATTATACCTCTTGAAATTAAAATTCCATCACTATGTGTATCTCTCAAAGATTTCATCCCCGATGAAGAATATCACCAAGAAATGCTTAGCACAACTGGAATTGTTAGATGAAAAGCATCTAGCAGCCCTCGAACATCATCAAGTCTATCAAAAACACATTAACAAAGCATACAAAAAAACATGTCAAATAATGTGACTTTAAATTTTGTGATCTTGTACTCAAATAAAATCAAAATGTTACTACATTAGAATAAAGTAAACATGGAAAATTTATCCCTAATTGGATTGGTCCATACGTTATCACTCACAAGTATGGGTTAGGAGAATAAAATATCCTTTCTATTTATGGGGAACCAAAAATGGAACGTTTGAATGCTTCACACTTGTGGCATTTGTAATGTTAAATAATTAATCATCATGACAATAGTTCCATTTAAATTTTATCATTCCATCATATCATTGACATGTCTCCTCCTTTTGCTAGAATCCCTTAAATCACTACTCCCTTCCATAAAATACCATGACATGAGGCATGTGTGTGTAGGTTACATACACATTTTACCCCCTCCATGAAACCGTTTATTAGGGTTTTGACCTTCGATCAACAATAAAATTTCATTTGGATGTGTCTCTTAAAATTTCAATATAATAGACTGATCCCTTAAAGGACAACTATTCATAAGTCTAAAATCATTATAAAAACAAAATTAGACTTCTCCTTGAAGGAAATCTACCAGTCAAAATGATGGACCGATCCTTGAAGGGTGTTCATCCAGTCAAAAAGACAAATTGTAGACCATACACTTGAAGGATGGTTACTCATGTGAAAAGGATTCCCGCATCGATCAAATTTCCCATCATAGAAAACTTCCTACATCAATCAATTTCCTTCAAAAATCAAAATATAAGCTGGGGCATATTCCCTATGAAGTTGTTGAAGAGGAGATTCCTTTCTCCCATGTCGGCTTACATACATAAGGAACCTTTTATCATCCTAGTAAAATATGATTTCTCAAACCCACATTTCTATCGTAATTTGCGTAACTACCCATTGATGATATTACTTAACATTTGAGAAGGACACAAGTGAAAGTGTTATTTTTAAAACCCATTACGTATACATATCAATTTTATAGTGGGGAAATCTTTCCATTTTAAATTAATTTTCATTTAGTTACATTTTTATTTAACATGTTTATTGATCATATTTTTAAAATTCATTTAAATCAATCAAGCATCTAACCACATCCAAAAATATTTAACCAAACATTTTAACATATCACATTCATCAAAATCCATCTAAAAACATCAACACATTTTTGATAGAAACATACAACGTAAGTAAATTAAAATACAATATAAGCCATGATCCATAGTCAAAATCACACACACACAGATATATATATGAATAAAAGTCTGGTATACATCATAATCCATGTCCAAAATCAATATATGTGATCATATAAAAATGGGCTTCTATGAGCCTATCACATCATATACGATCAAGTAGTAAAATCCACATCTCCAAGCATCGTGCTAGCACCACCATCTCCTCCAAGAGTAGAAGTACCTCCAGCCTATACTAGTGTCTCCACCTCCTCTAGGGGACCTCGTGACAAAAACCTTAGCCTTTGGTTCCTCCATCTCCACCCTCCACTCTCCCCGGCCTTTGAGGTGGTCATCCCATGCTCACCACACTAGCATTAGGAATTCTTGTTGTTGTGGATGCCCCTTGGGAAGCCACATAATCAACATATAAGGTAACATCTAGGTAGCTCTTGGTAATAAAATCCACATAGTAATCTCTCTCTGGTCACACAACCTCATAGTGCACCACTAAAATCATACTAGGGAGGAGGTCTTTGCTAATGCTTCCCTTTGCCTACCGGACCTAGCCATATCGATAACTCTGCACTAGATATAGAATAACCTATGAAACCCAAGGCCTTCCTTAGTATATCCTGTGTCCCTTGTACTTGTCTCTATTAACAGAGACTTGTACAAGCTACACCTGAAGGCTATCTTGCTCAACAATTAATTAATACCTCTTTGTGATGAGAATATCCCAAACTTCCGAAGGTCATCATGCTCTCTCTAAGCTGCATCTCTTCCCCCTCAACTACATCCTTCTCACCATCACTACCTGAAATAGCTACATCTATGGCATCATCACCCTCACCCCTCTCATCCTCTGGTACTGTGCTCCTCCCGACCCCCGAGCACGTAATCATCTGATTGATTTCATTGTCTCATCTTCACTACCTTAGTCTAATCAAAAGTCCTCAATGATTGAGCCCATCATGCAAAGTAAAATCTAGACTCAAACTCGTATCATAAGGACCCATAACTCCTCGTTGCTTATCAATAAGCGTAGGCCTCACTACAACAACCCTCAGAGTCTCGGTATCCCCATCCTCCCTGCCTATACTACACTTTGGATCCTCGGGTATACCTGTGTCACCAAACTACCTCCTAACACGACTAAAATGCAGAAGCTCATCCTCTCCAGCTCTATGACCCTGTATCCAAATATCTGATATAAGCCTAGCAAGTCTTGAGGAAACTTGGGCCAATCATGGAAATCTAGGTACAGCCTCCACACCACATCTCCCACCTGTAATCCCGATACCAAGTCTCTATAATAACCAGGCCCCTTGGCCTTCCTCACTTGACCAGATTCTAGATCCATCTCATAAAGCCAAGATGTCTAACCTCAATATCACAAGGTAAGCCTAATGGACAAGCAATCACAATGTTCTCATGTGCCCAACATTGCAACAAGAATCCAACATCAATACCATAATGCTTGTGGGTTGTCCAAGCCCACAACTCTTTGAATGTTTGTGCCAATAAATTAGGTTCCCACTCAAAACATTGTATGGTGCTCCATCATCTCGGTAACAACACCGGTCATCATCTAAGGAAACAACGACCTCCTGAATCCATCAAAGCAAAGCATGAAATAGATATCATCATCATGGTAATTCGTAGATAACCATATCTCACAAGCTCATATAACACCTGGTAATCAAATGCCCCTGATGAATATCTCACATCCCAAGCATGCTCTCCATATAACCTTTGTATAGTATCTGGTCTCTCATCCTCAGTAATATAATAAATCTCTTGTCCACGAACCGGTAATCTCATAATATGATGAACATCCTCAAGAGTAATGGTCATCTCCCCTGTAGGAAGCCAAAAAGTATTGGTGGAAGGATTCCACCTCTCTAATAATGCCAATATCAAACTATGACATCTATGAACCCGTCTATAAGACCTCATACCACTAAAACCCACTACCTCAAGATGCTCCCAATCCTCATCTGATAAGTCTTCCCTCACCTCATCCAACATCAATGGTATACGATCACGGATAGTCAATTGTGCATCCACCTGCAAAACGTAAGAACACAAGATAAATATTAGTATCATCACATTAGTATTGAAAATATCATTCATTCCAAGTATTAAGACATCAACTTTATTATCCAAAATCTACTAATGAAAAAAATTATAATATCAACATCAATGATATTAACATCCAAAAATATACATCTAACACCAATGACAACCATAAACATTCCAAAAATTTAAAAACATTTATCAAAAACCATGCTTTTCTATTTAACATAAAATTTTTTTTATCACAGGTGAATCTCTGTGATTCACCTAAATAATCGGTGATTAAAGGAATCACCGATGATTCCTGCTACTCAAAACTAGGGCATCCACGTGCCCCCAATACGAAACAAATACCTCAAACCACCCAAAAATCCACAAAAATGACACAAAAATGGGATTAAAAGCCTACCTTGGCCATCGAAGGCTTGCATTTTCTACTTGAGGACACCATCTAATCAATTTTCCACTCCAAAACATGTTTTTCATGCCAAAATGGCTCGGTCAAAATGTTTTTACCACGCTCATAATGTGGTAAAGAAACATTACTTTTGGGATATTTATAGCCCTTCATTTTTATTCAATGCAATCACCGATGATTGCACTAATCACTCAGAAATTGTTCTCCCTTTAGGCATACATGCCCATATTTCCCTAAACCGTGACATTTTCACTTTTGCACAAGTGTGTCATGTTTTCAATGGACCTTAGCCCTTGAAATTTTGAATCAAACAAACATAGTCAATATTGGGATTCACCATTCGTCTACATGGGACACAAGCCCTCGAACCCCATCACTTGGTTTTATCATTTTTCAGTTTACCAAGAAAGGATCATATGTCTATGGTCACCCTGTCGATTGATTCCCAAGGTAACCCGTTCTACCCCCTTCGATTGGGGCAACCTTTGAAAAAAAATACAATGGTGTTCATTGTATTGCGTTGTAGTTGAATCACCCATACAAATAAACCTTCTCATCATTTTTTTCTAACGATTTGTCAAAAATTGTTAGACAAAAAGGGGCAAATGTAGACACCAAAATCTACACTCTCTCATATTCATTATCTAAACTCATTCACAATCGTTAAAATAATTAAAATGCACCACTATATTGTTTCATCTCAATTCACGACACTCCTTGACCTAGGTCACCCACTTGTACTCTTTAAATTAATTAATTAACACTCATATTTCCCAAGTCATCACATCCCTATGTCTAAATAATTAATTAAATAAATAAATTACACCTCACCCTCACATCTCACCATGAAAAACTCCTCCTAACTCACTAGTTGTAACTAGTCTAATAAGAAACCTTCTAAAAATACTACTCTAACCACCTCTAACTTATCCCTATAACCACTTCTCACCCCTCACTAGTTAGGACTAAATTAACTTGGGAAACCTTCTAAAAAAACCTCCACATTTATCCCAACCAACTTGGTCCTAATCCAAGTTCATCCCTCTAAGCATCTCAACCTCTCTTGAAATATCTTGCAAATCAAGTTCAAAATGGAAAGAAAATCACTCTTGTCATCCCCTAACTCGAATCACCTGAAATTGTCGTGCAATTATCCTAGTCGTCGATGATCTATATAAACATATTTCTCTACCTCTTTGGGGAGGATTTTACATGGAATTCACGTCCATTCACAAATATTTCTGAGTGTGAGCTTTTCAATAGAGCACCACTATTTCTACACCTCATCAAGGTGATCATTGTATCATCTAATATCATTGTCAAAATATCGTAGATTGATTTTCACCCATCTACCACACAAACTATAATATTTTTGCTTCCATTTCCAGGTAATTCTGCTCATCTTCATATTACTAATTTCATTTAAAATTTAAAATTCAGTATAGTCACAAACTAATTGAGTTATATCCTCTATTTTATTAGTCTGTTAGAATTCACAGTAATCATCGGTGATTTCTAGAATCACCTATGATTCTGCACAATCTTTTTCTTTCATAGATTTGTCCAAATCTGTTTAACAATCTATATCCATTTCCTTTTATTGCTAACATTTTTTCAAGTATGGATGCTATCAGATGGCCATAAGAGGTATCAATCATCCAATTACCAATATCAACTCACTTCCAATTGTCCAACACCCCTTGCACTGGGAGCAATATGACCTACTTCACGATTTAGAACTGTGTGCTATACACGCAACTCCTCTTGATAGGTTGGAAGCCATTTTTGCCTCTACCCAAAGAATTCATGAAGCCACCAAGGAATTTTGGGAAGCATAGTATGAGGTTCAAAGGATACAAGCTAACCTTACATGGTACGAATACAAATACATAGCAGATTTAACATCCCGAGGACACCCATACTACATCCAAATCTAACATTGAGAGTAACATTAGCCTTGAAAAATATGATTCAAGCCTTGTATGTCCGATTGAAATGGAGGAGGGCTCTCTTAATTATTTGTGGATGATTATATTGAAGAACCTGATTCCTACTTCACCGAGGATGATGATTTATCCTGTTCAGTGGGCTCTAACTTCTTTTATGAGAACTTAGATACCGACCTAGATTCTGACTTCGGATTCTAGACTTGTCAATTTTCATTTTATCACTATCAGCCGATGTATGTGTTAATATAAATAAGTGATAATACATTTTATCACACTTTTATGTCACATATTTTACTCCATTGTCATAAATAAATCATGAATTATCTAAAAGCAGGTTAACATCCACATAAGGAAGTCTTTGGGCTTCTAGGAACTGGCCTTTGCCAAACAACCTACCTACCTATTTTTACTAATTCCATTTTGTGTAGTGTCTTTGGTTTGTAGGTTTAATCTCAGGGAAATGAGCTTCATTTATTCATCACGAGTGCACAATAAACATCCATTAGCATCATATGTGGGTACCTTGGAAACCTCATCATGTTTGAGGTTGATCTAGTTTTACTTCCTTGAAATACCAAACCAAATTGTAACATGAAATTTTCATCGAAAACCCTATCCAAACTTCTATGCTCTCATCCTCAATCCTTTTCTTGGTAAAAGAGTGACATGAATGGTATTCACCCCATTATTTAAACACACCACATTTACACAACTACTTCTAGACCCGATTCAGACAACCAAAAAGAAGGATAAAACCTTCCTTAAGAGAAATTATAAAAATGGACATTGAGAAAATTCTTAGGGTAGGATTCATTTATCCAATTTCAAATAGTCGGTGGGTTTTTCCATTAGTGATAGTTCCTAAAAATAATGGGAAATGGAGAGTTTGTGTATATTATAGGGAGTTAAACAAGGCAACACATCAATATTATTTTCCATTACCTTTCTTTGATCAAGTCCTAGACAATTTATCTAGAAAAAGGTATTTCTCATTTCTTGATGGGTTCAATGGGTACAATCAAATAATAGTCACACTAGAGGATAACGATAAAACTACTTTTACCTACCCATGAGGAACAATTTATTACATGGTATTACCTTTTGGCTTAGGTAATGCTCCTGCCACTTTCCAAAGAGCCATATTTCCAATCTTTGCTAATCTCACTCATGATTGATGACTGCACTGTTTATGAGGAAAAATTCCAAGAGGAAGTTGATAATTTAGAAAAATTCCTCTCTATTTGTGAGAAACATCGAGTTATCTTTAAACCATGAAAAATGTTTATTCATGATGGAACAAGAGATAGTCTTGGGGCATCATGTTTTAGTTGAAGAAATCAAGGTAGATCCTAACAAGATCAACATTATTGTAAAACTTCCATCTCCCACAAATCAATTAGAGGTAAGAATTTTTCTCGGACATGATGGTTACTACAGAATATCATTTCACATTTGAGTAAGATAGCTTCTCTATTGTTTTCTCTCCTAATAAAGACTTTGAAATTGAATGGACAAGCACGTCAACAATCTTATGACATTATCAAAGAAAAATTAACAAATACCCCAGTATTGAGAGGTCAAAATTGGAAAATTCCCTTCCACATATAAAAAAATTCTTCTAATGACGTAGTGAGTGAGGTACTTAGACAAAAAGAGGAAGGAGAAGCAATGCATGTTATTTACTACATAAGAAAGCACCTCTCCCATGATGAAAGGAACTACACTACCATATTGAAGGATTTTTTTGTATTTGTTTATGTAATTAACAAGTTATTCCATTACATTACAAGATATGAAGAATTTAACATCAAAATAATTAATAAACCGGGTAAATCTAATATGGTGGCTGATTTCCTCTCAAGGCTAACCATTTCAAGTACTGAGAAGAACAAGTCAATGACGATTTTCCAAATGAATATCTTTTTGCAATTTCAATTGTCTCTCCTTGGTTTGTAGATATGGCTAAATACTTCACTACGGGGAAGTTTCTATCTTTCATTACACCTAAACAGAGGAAGAAACTAATTAGACAAAGTATAACATATACATGAATTAATGGAATTCTTTTCAAATGTGGATATGACCATGTATTACATCGGGGTGTAGTTGATGATGAAATCTTTGACATAATCAGAGCATGTCATGATGAGCCATTAGGAGGAAAATTTCAGTCAAGAGGATTATCCACAAAGTCTTTGGATCTGGTTACTATTGGCCTTCTCTGCATAAAGATGTCAAAAATTATGTATGGCAATGTGATAAGTGTCAAAGGATGGGAAATATGAAATTTACATCTAAGATGCCACTTCAACCTCATGTTATGTCAGAGCCATTTGAGAAGTGGGGGTTGGATTTCATTATACCAATTGACACATCTTCTCAAGGGAATGAATATATCTTGGTTTGTACCAAATATGTTACAAAATGGGATGAGGTACAAGATATCCAATATGCAAGAGATGAGAAAGTTGCAGACTTCTTATATGAATACATCTTCCAGTGGTTTGGAGCACATAAATCCGTTATTTCGGACCAAGGACCGCAATACATTTTAGGATTAATTAGCTCCTTTATAGAAACATATTAGCTTAAACACAAGAAATCATCTCCATACCATCCAAAGTCCAATGGTCAAGTATAAGTCACAAAAAGAGAGATGGAGAATATCCTAACCAATATATTAGACATTTCAAGGAAAATTTGGGTTCAAAAGTTATTTGAAGAAGTATGGGCCTACAACACCATTTGGAAAACAACCATAGTATTCACTCCTTATGAGTTGGTCTAAGGAAAGAAGCCTATTCTTCCTATAGAATTTGAAATTTAGACCTTAAGAATAGACGCTGCAGTGGGAATTGATTTATCAGAAGCACAACAAGCAAGGATTCTTCAATTGAATGTGTTGGATGAGATGAGATTATTACAAGCATTGCATCAGATATAAATCATCCAACACCAAAGGTAATTATGGCATGATAAACATATTAAACAAAGGAAGTTTCAAAAAGGATATTGGGCCCTACTATTTGATTCAAAGTACAAGGAATTTAAAGGAAATTACAAACAAGATGGTTGGGTCCATACCAAATTGAAGAATTCTTCAACAATGGAACAATCCAACTGATTCCAATTGATAGTGAAAGAAAAGGAATGCTAGTTAATGGACATATATTGAGGATATACCACAAACCAACATCTAAAGAGGAATTCTAGAATATACTACAAGAAGATGAAACTCGAATTATTTGGACAAAGTCTCTTTGTCCACTTTAACTCGGAGCTAAACTATTTTTTAGCAAAAATAAATAGGAGATGGTTGAGAAACATAAATGACAGCCATCCTCCTATGATGTATTGATTGGAAACCAGAAATAATAGTCATTAATTCTAAAAAAAAGAAAAAGACAAAAAATATAATTGAAAAAATAATAAGTGTAGGTGGCTGAAAACCAACAATGGCTGTCACCACCCTTGAATTATTCAATGAATGAATGAGGGAAAACATGTGGAGAGAGAAAAAAAGAAGGATTTAAATGTTGGCTAGCAAATTTGATAAGTGAAAATTGATAAGGTATGCACAATTACTTTTTTTAAATATTGTAAAGTTTAAATTACGAGGTGGTCATTATTATGCTTATGTGAATTAATAACTCCCACCATTTCCAATATTCTCTCATGTACCACATATCCCAATAAATATTCCACACATTCCCAAGTTAATCTCTCACCCATTACAAATTACTCTCCACCCTATCACCGTCTCATCATAATTCGTTATACCTTACCCATTTTTTGTTGTTTCTATATAAAACATTTGTTCCCCCTATTTTTCCACTTTCCATATTTGTCACTTCACTCTTGCACTGCTACCAATCTTAGTCTTGTGTCAACATAATTTTAATTCCCGTTTCATTACATCTATATTCATGTTCTTTAGTATCTTCCAATTCTACGCAATTGTTTTCCTTGTTTCAAGATTCAACCGTGAGAATTAGACTTTGAAAAGAAATGAAAAGTTTAGTTGAATTGCTCTATGATACAAAGTCGGTTGATTTTTTTGAGAAAGTAAGGTGGCTGGATTTTATACTAATATATGAAGAATTTAATCCAAGAATGACAGAGGATTTTGCAAAGAACATTGAGGAGGGACATGCCAAGGTAAAAGGTAAGAAATTTTTTTCAACCCTTCCATCAGTACTCATATTTTAGGAATTCTAGAGGAAGGATAACTAGTTAATTTTAGGACACTCTATTCTAAAATAATTAAGAGATTTTTTGTTGGAAAGAAAGAGAAATTAGAACTGGTCATGGATAATAAAGAGAATGCTAAAGGCATAAAAATGGGTACCAGAGGTAGTGAAATGGGCGATTAAATATTTCACATGTGAGGGTCAGTATGAGGTCATTCTAGGCCTTGTGTTAAGAATCCTTATCCACCTCTACCATGGCCAAGCTAAATCCCATAACATGGTTAATTTTCCCTAGTTTCTATTTGACTTTGTCTCCTTTGCTCAAAAAAAAATTCGTTGGGGTACTTCTTATTTGAAATTCCAAGGCCTGATACACTTAATCTGCAAGCACCATTTTATCAAGAAACATCATGGCATTAAGAAGTGGGTAAAATTCCAAAAAAGTATGCCTTAGAACCTACATTGGTTCTAGAAATAGGGCCCTCTTGCTTCGAACGGCCTAGAAAATGTCTTAGGACATCCTGACCTACTCAAACCCTTAACGAACATCTAACTAAAATTATTCCTTCTTAGGAGGAACAAGAAGTAGCTACCATCATGCAATCTCTACACCAGATACCTCATGGGTCTCCCCTTTATCATGTATATCCTCCAATCCTAGTTTTGAGATGGAATTGACCAAACCCCAATCACTGTTGAGGACTCTCCTAGTCGGGATAAAGGAAAAACACCCATGTTCGAAGGAGAACCTAGTTCCCCTCCTGATTTTGATACAATCATTCCCCAAGTATTGTCTCTCTCTAAGGTCCAGTATAAGCTCAAACAAGATTGGGAGAGAATTCCCCATTTACAACTCATTTTTCCAACAAAAGAGTCTAATTTATCTCGGTTGGAGTCGAGAGAAAGATCAGAAAATAAAATATCTACAACAAACAATATAACAAAAAGAAGAGGAAATCCTGCTGCAACTTCATCATACCGCAGAAGAGAAAGAGAAAAGGATTCAATTCCTTCAAACTAAATTTGAGTACTTAAACACATCACTTGTACTCTTGCAAGAAAATAGGAAGGAAAAAGATCCTATACATACCACATATCGGACAATTCAAAAAAACTTTGTATTTCATCGATCATTGTGTTGAGGGAATGGAGAAATGGATGCAATAATGTTATAAGCGTAGAAGAGTGGCGAAGAAAATAAAGTGTTGAAAGAAGAAAATAAAATGCTTCAAGATAATGTGCTTCATATTTGTCGGTTATATGACCAGGCCCTTTCTTGCAGAAATCTTTCTATTTTTATGTGTTATTTTTAAAGGAACAATTCTTTAAGTGGAAAATATCCACATTCTATTCCATGGAGTCTATAGAATTTGATGATGATAGAAAATTTGTTGGGGCATATACATCATCAGAAAATGTTGTCAAAAATATATTATGTGATTTTTATGTCCATAAGTTTATTCTTCCTGAGCAAATTAAAATTCCAATTAATACGTATGTGGGATGAGTACAATTTTGGTCATTTGTCTCCACCCTAAGAAACCAATCTATTTAGAGGGATAAAAGAGGGGCATACATAAGAGAAGAAGCTAATACAAGCCTCTTAATGAGGCATGATCTCCCTGCTCCAATCATATTTTTATAATATTTCATTCACAAGTTTATTATTTGCAGTAATCGGTCAACAAGTACAAGGTAAATATGACATTTTTCATATCATAACTCTGGAAGTATGTAATCACAAATTTTAATTTTAATTTTCTTGCTTGTCGTTAAGATATGGATTGATTCTAGAGGCTTGGAAAAAGAAGGAGGTTATTTCCCCAACCAACCTCCGCTGGTCATTAAAAAGGGCCAAAGACCTCTACAAAATTATTTTGGAAATGTAAGAGAAATGGATTGGTATGAGGTACAAATATCCATTAGTGATAGCGCAAGATTACCACGGTGGGAATCCACCCAAGATCAACTGAAGCTAGTTACAAATCATGGAGAGATATAATGATAGATTTCTTTGGTTTTTGTAATACAAAGCAAGATGAGACATGGCTTACTTTTTCCAATGAGTATAATTGCTTAAGAATTATTGATAACTTGATTAGATAGCAGGTGGACATGTTAAATATTAAGTGTGGGGTAGTGATGAGCCCTCCTAAATTCTATGTAAATCCCTATCTTTTCATGTCATCATTTTTCACTTGAGTATGATATTTTCATTTTGTAATTAATACTTTACTATATTTTGAAGGGAAGTGTTGTGCATAACCTGCTCGTTTATGCTTCTTAAAAAATGTGTTAAATGGATCTTTATGTGTATTAACAATTTGTTCGAAGAGAATATCTTAAGCCATTACAAGAATCACTCATGCACTATCGCATGACTCACTTTAGAGCATAGAACTCACCTGTTTATTAGTATAGAACTTAATGAGGAGTTCAGGACTCACCTAAAACACTAATGCGGGACTCATTTGGAATAGAAAAATCATGCAAAGGAGGAAAATGACTCGAGATGGAAAGGTGATGAGTTCATGTAGCTGGAACACTAGTTCACACAATGAGAGGATCATGAAACATGGGCTACCATATCAACCATCTTGCGGATTATGAGGACCATGCAAGCTCAAATTAACACCAGTTGATTGAAGACGTGGATCAAACAAATACAACAACTCTTAGACTTATAATAATCATGATTACAAGGATCTAATGCATGATATTTGACATATTCTCGGTGCTAATTGATTATCTAAACTAAGTTTCAATTATGGACCTCATCTATACTCAACAAGATGAATTTGATCTAAATGTGGCATGCAATAGTCTTTCCCTAGTTGTAACTCCTCAAAAAATTAGTTTTTATAGATATATTTTAGTTAAGTAGTTGTAATTAATTGCAAATAAGCAGTCCTCTTATAGATTGAATAGTATTTATATGGCTATAAAAGAGCATCTATAGTAAGATTTAAAAGTTAGTTCGTTTTATTGTTGAAAAATAAATTCTTCCATTTAATAAAGTACTTGATTCGGGGATAACTTAACCTGTGTGACTTATAACCTTAAACCGGATCAACAGGGGAAGGAGAAAGGGCCAGACTCCCCAATCGAAGGGAATGTCTCTTGTTTATTTCATATTTGTTATTTAGAATTTATTTCATTTACTAGAATTTCATTGTTTTCAGTATTTTCAATTCTGAGTTCATCAATCGTCTGTTTTAGAATTAGACTTCATTTCTTCATAACATTTAACATAGTATTTGATCTAGTTTATTAGTGAATAAGTATTCAACACGTTTCAACCATTTCTTTTTTTTGCAAATAGCCATGGACACCTCCTGGACTGAAAATCTTGAGGTAACTAAAGTGTGAGTATCAACGATGCTCGTCGATAGTGTCACCAAAGTGAATATTTTTCTTAATTAAGATTCATGCATATAACAACATACCGATGACATAGTAAAATAGTATGATGTGTGTGATTTTATGTTTATATTTGCCCCCCTTTATGCTATTTAAATGAAATTCAAGTAGTGTAAAGGAAGTAAGAAACATACTTGTATAGTACAGAAGAAGATGTGTTGCATAAAGTGCACGTAGAATATAGAAATTTGTAGTGTATGAGGAGATAACAAACCTTCATTAAGAGCGACTTGGAGAATTGATTGTGATGATTTTGGAGATTTTGTATTTTTTTGAAAAGGTGATAGAAAAAATAGGGAGTGATCAATTCCCAACATGATTTGTTGATAATTAAAGGATTTGGGAATCCTTCCATCAGAGGAAGAGTGTTGGGGAGAGAGATATATTTTTATTTCCTTCTATGACACTTCCCCAAAAGGTATAACCACCGCAAATGGATAAGAAGCGAATTGTTACTTTTTTCATGTTTGTCCTTGATTAAAAAACCCGCATAGGAGCATTATAGGAAATTCAATGATGTCTCATTTCCCCCACTCATATAGTAATGGGTGTCCAAATTTGAATAATATTAGATGGCTTTCAAGTTAGGTCATCCGGAGGCGGACGATGATGTAGAGTGGCTTCAAAGTTATGTCATCTAGAAGCAATAATAGCTAGGATTTTCGTATTGATTGATAAGAGTTGATTAAATGAGATGTATTTTGGTAATTACTCATGGAGAGGATTTTTTCCCAGTTAGATAATTTGGGGGAATGGATTTGAAGTAGCAAAAGTATTGATTGTTGTTTAGTACCATGTTTGAATGAAATCGGATAAAATATGATAGTAATGTATTAGGAATGTTTTTTTATTGTATTTTGTATCATGAGAGGGATTATTATATGATCTCGATTGTATTCCCCATTTTGATGAAAGGGTGGGGCTGGAGATACAAGAACGAACCTAAAGTAAAGGTGTGATTGATTGTAATAGGAATTGAGAAATATTATGGTAGGTATAATAGTTTTTTAAAAATTATGTATAGAAATGGACTAATGCATGTGTCGAATAGAAGATGGAGTGTTTAGGATTGTATAGTATGGTCCTAGATGAAACCATGATCCAAATGGCATAAAAAGGAGGGGAATCGAGTGCGAGGCTCAATATTTGAGCCAAATCGTGCATGTGTATTAATGGTAAGTAATAACCTAGTATATAGTAAAATAGAATTGCTATATATAGTAATATGGAAAATGTGAATAGTAATTGTTATCTAAAATTCACCCCAGTGGTTAATTTGATAACATGCATCAATATTCTCAAGTCCCAGCGTGAGATAAATTGATTCAGGGCAAAAAGTCATGTTTCTAGGGTCCCTTCAGAAATTTTTCTAACTCTCCGTCCAGGTTGAAAAGAGCAAGCTCTAAGAAGATGCGAAGAAGTTCGCAGAAGATAAGCTTGGGTCGGAAAAATGTGAAAATCGGCTAAGTCCTAGTCAGGAAAGTCGGGACATTTGGGACGCCAAGGCGCGGATCAGCCGAAAAGCCTACGGGCGGCCCAAACAAGTAAAGGGACAAGTGGGACAAATGGACGCGAACCGGCCGAATCAGCGAACCGGAGGATTTTGTCCCAAGCAGACCGGGACATCCGGGAAAAATGGACGCGGTGGACGCGAAGGAGCTGAAAGGGCCGAGAACCAACCAAATCATGACACGTGTCACAAGGGAAAAGGTCAAAGGGCGAGATTTGAAGGGTCAGCCCGAACCAATGGGATAGTGCCACGTGTCCCAGCTAGGGCCCACAAGGAAATTTCAAAAGAGAGCCCGCCGAGAGGTGGAGGAGAGAGAGTTGCTCAGTGAATCAGAACCTGCCACGTGTCATCCAGGTGGCAGAGTGCGGGAAGAAATTTAAAAATCTGTTTTCACCTGTTTTGTGCCCTAAATCTTCAGATCGACATATCTTTCGATCCAGAGCTCGGATTTGCACGTTCTTTATATCAACGGAAATCTTGTGAGATTCTCTACACGATTCCGAGGTCAATCTTGCATTTTGGTTCAGTTTGGAGAGAGAAAATCAAGAAACGCCTGGCGCAAAATAACAAGCAGAAGTAATGCTTCAACAAACAACTTTAATGCAGCAGACAGGTTCACCGCACATTCAAAGCCCAACATTTTGCAGGATCCGCCGCTTTCGCCATAATGAGATGAATTGAATGCAACCTGGAGGTGGTTGAAGTAGATTTGGGCTTCCCCTTCTCTCTTTCCTCTCTCATTCTTTCTATATATTGTAAGAGGAGCTTCTTTTCAAGGGTCGAACATTTTTCTGTTTTGCCTCTCCCTTCTTCTCCTCAGGCGAATTTGTGGAGTTCGAACCTCTCATTTGAATTGTAATACTATTCTACCTCATGGCATTCTGTAGTGTATTGTATCAATCTTTGGAGCAAGTAATGCATGTCTGTGGATGATTCTCAGCCCTCTCTGTGTTCATTTTGCATCCTCCCTGGTCTTTCACTGCGAGGTTTTGTCATCGTGCATGATCTTATATCACATTCAAATGGTCTCGTGTTCTTTGGAAAAATAGGTATTCTTCATTCCTCGGTGCATCACCTCTATTAGCTTAGATTTATTTTATGCATCTTCTTACCTTGTCTCCTTGGCAGATCAGATTAGGTTTTGAGAAAACCCTCTGCATATTTCGTGTGCATCTGAACAGAGGAATAGGAACCAGCCTTCTCTGGAGAATCCTTTCTCATTTTTTCAAGTCCCACACTTGGAGAAAGGATTCAATGTTATGCAATCACACTGGATGCCAAAGTGATCAACCTAGAAACCTGATCTGCATCCAGGGGTGCTGTGATTTTGCACTAACGGTTTTGCACGCCTTGAGTGGGATGTAGAGGTCTCATTTTTATTGCAGCAAAGTTGATATGCATCTGCTGCAATTTTCTTGCTTGAAAAGAGCTATTATTCGCATATCTAGCGACTCCAAGAGGAAGATCAACTGGTTTCAGCAGTGCAGGCCTGAGAGCTTATGAGAAGAATCACAAGGTCAAGAGTTGGAGAAGAAGAGGTGCTGTTTGAATACCTGCAATTATCTCCAAGAAGAAGGCAAAGAGGAAGAAGGCAAAGAGGAAGAAGGATTCAAAGGTCTCCATCTCCACCAAACAGAACTCTCTCAACTCCTCCACCTGATCGGCCCTTCATTCAGTATTCAAGAGTTCTTCGACCAATCAGAATGGCGCAACCACTGAACCCCTATGTCAACTTCACAGGCAGCAGCCCACTTGCTCTCAATGCACAAAATCCAATCCCAGTTGCAGCATTGAAGAACATTCCGTACTTCTTTGGAGAAAATCAAACCACTCTGGTGATCATGTCAAAGACATTGCTAACATTTGTGCAATCCATGAGATTGATGAGATGCAAGTAGTTTGTCAAATTCTTTGGCGTCTTCATTCAAGGGGAAACCATTGCAATGGTTTAGGAGCCTTGGAGTGGCTCTATCAAAAGCGGAATCAGTGTGTATTGCACTTCATGATCAATTTGGAGAGAAGGGATACAACTTGTCTCTTTTGGAGCGGTGACAACCATCAAGAGAGCTTCAATGAGCAGCTAACCGACTTCAACCTCGATTTCAAAGGTCTTGGGATAGAATTCCAGTAGCAGTCAGGCCAACAGCAGAAGGTGCTTTTCTATATTACCTTAAAGCTTTAAATTCTGATATTTCTATGTTGGTTCAATCTATGGGAGGCACAACTATCCCTGCTGCTTATAGTATTGCCATTAGAGCTGAAAATTGTCTGATTCAAGCTGGCAAGCTAGCTCCTAGGCCTCCAATGCCATTATATCCAAGTTTAGAGAACCCAAGTACTAGTCAAGTACCTGTCTTAGCTCCTTCTCCCACTCCTAGAAATCAAAGTTCAAATGAAGCTTCCACTTCATCTCCAAGTGCCCCAAATGAGCTTCAAGAAGTCATGAAGCAACTGCATAATTTAGGTAATGAGCTGGTTACACTCAAGAGACAGCAAGCTCAAGGTTTTAGACCTTCGTATCAGCCTCAAGCTCAACCTAATAGGTAGCTATATCAGCCTCAAAGGCCACCCAATCCAGCTGCAAATCAGAATCAAGCAAGGCCTCCTGCCAATAGACCATTCCAGCCCTATAATCCAAATGCCATATCTACCTCTAAGGCATTAGTACCAGCACAAAACAACATTGCCCAGGAGTATGATTGGTGTTTTCCATGTAATGAGCCTCATAATCAATCCATGTGCTTCAATGGTGCTTTGACTCAAGCTTTAATGGTAACAACTACTGGTGTGGAGGGTGAGAACAGTCAAGAAAACAGCCAACAACAAGAAACATTCCAACAAAGAATCGGCCCTAAATGACACCACATTGGTAAATTGGAAAGTAGAGGATTTTTGTGGCATGAATCAGGCAGTTTCTCAAGGTGTTGCAGCCAACACAAGGTCAAAAAGGAGAAATTTGGGTGAAGAACAGCCATTAGCCCTAGCCAATCCACAACCTTCCACGGCTCCACAAATGATTGGCAAGCGAATCCGTTTCAAATGCACAAGGGCAGCCAAGAACAGCCCCTAGGCCAACTCAAATGCAGTATTGCTGCCCACATACAAGGAGTAAATGTGCAAACCAAGGGACAGCGAGAGAGATCCTTCATCACCATTCAAGATTATCATTGATCAGATGAAGAAGACAAACGTCAATATATCTATGTGGGAATCCCTATCCATCCCAGGCCAAAGAGATCTGCTGCAAGCTGCCATGAAGGACTGGCCAGCTTCGAATCAGCAGATGCAAGACAAAGTGCTTACAAATGCTGCCCAATCTGAAGGAAATCATGGAGGACAACAAGGTAAGATGTTGAAACCCCCTCCTTTCTATGTTTCATTAATCATTGGAAATCAGCTAGTGCATAATTGCATGATTGATTCTGGAGCAAGTAGCTCTGTCATGCCCAAACAAATAGCTGATCAGCTAGGGCTTCAGTATGAAACAACATCCAAAGGGGTAGTGCAGTTGGATGGGACAGCAATAGCAACAGTTGGAGTGATTAGAAATTTGAGTCTTACCTTGCACGCATGTCCAAATGTTGTTGTTTTACAAGATGTGTCAGTCATAGACCTTCCACCACTCTTTGCCCTATGTTTGTCAAGGGACTTCACTGCCAAGATTGGGGGATATTTGTCCGCTGATTGGTCTCACATGCTATTTAGGACAAGATATGGAACTAAGACCACAATTAGATCTGAACCTATTGCAAACTTCCATATTGAGCCCTACACTCCAAGTCAGATTAATGCCAATTGCTCGGCATTTGATCAAGAAGATCACCCAAGCACGAATGAAACTGACACTAAAGTTGGAAATATACCGGATCTAACTCTTGATGAATGGGCAAGCAAGGTGCATGCTTTTGATCCTTATCAAGGAATAGAAGAATCTAAGCTAGGAGTCTATTATATACATGAAGAAAGTCAACCTATTCCTAGCATCACTAAGCCAAACCACAAGGATGACAATGAGGTATGGCAGCTGTTTTTTGATGGATCAAGGAGTAGACAAGGTGCAGGAGGTGGAGCTGTGCTTGTTTCACCTCAAGGAGTAAAGTACTATTCAAATTTTAGATTTCAATTTGCATGCTCCAATAACACTGCTGAATATGAAGCCTTGGTGCAAGGGATGCATTGGGCAATCAAGAAAAAAATAAAGAACTTGCAAGTTTTTGGGGACAGTGAATTGATTGTAAATCAGGTCAAGGGACAACATGCTGCCAAAAATGATCTACTCAGGTGCTACAAGAACAGGGTGTGGGACCTCATGGAAGATTTTGAGGGTTTCGGCATCAAAGCCATTCCTAGGAAAGAGAATCAAGCTGCTGACAGGCTTGCAGCAGTAGGGGCAGCCTTTGACATTGTAGAAAACATTCAACAAGACAAGGTACAACCAAACATCCACGTGATTGTGAGGCCTTCAGTGCCGGATAACGATGTCAGTTGGCAGGTATTTGAGAATGACCAGCAAATCATCCACTTCTTGCAAGAAGAAGCTGAGTTCTCAGCTAAGAATCAAGAAAAGTTGGAACAACAATATGGTGACCAAGTGATACAGCTGAGAACTGACAAGCTGCCCAAGGGACTTATCACTTTGGAGTCCATTTTTAACCCCAATGATCAGTTTAGAAAGGAGAAAGCAAACATTCAGGTCAAGAGAGAAGATTCGGTATCCATCTTGGTAGAAGAGAACAAGCCATTGCAAATTGGAAAGATGACAACTGAGCAAGAAAGGTGTGAGTTCATACAGCTATGTCAAGAATTCCCTGACGTGTTTGCTTGGAGCTATGAAGACTTGAAAGGTTTCAATCCCAACTTAGCTCAAAGATACCATCGGTGGATCCAAATACTAAGCTGTCGGTAGAAACAGAGACAGTCAATCCACACATGGAGCCTCTCATGAGGAAAGAATTGGACAAGCTGATTGAGTCAAGAATCATATTCCCAATCAAACATTCTAGTTGGGTTGCCAACTTAGTTCGGTCAAAGAAAGAAGAATCGAGAGATCAGGCTGTGTGTTGACTTCAGAGATTTGAATAGAGCCTCTCTCAAGGACCATTATCCACTCCCTTCCATGGAGCAAATATTGCAAGTTGTAGCTGGTTCAGAAAGGTTTTCACTACTTGATGGTTACTCAGGCTTCAATCAGATTATGGTAAAGGAGGAAGACCAGTTCAAGACAGCCTTCACAACCAAATGGGGCACATATGCTTACAAGAAGATGCCATTTGGACTATCGAACGCCGGAGCAACATTCCAGTGAGCTATGGATATGGCATTCAAAGGCTTGATCAACAAGATAGTGCTAGTATACCTAGATGATATTACTGTCTTCTCAAAGAATGCAGCAGACCATTTCTTTCACCTCAGGCAAGTGTTTCAGAGGTGTAGAAAGTTGAGTGTCCTTAAATCCTAAGAAGTGCATCTTTCTTGCACATGAAGGGAAGCTCCTTGGCCATATTGTCTCCAGGGAAGGATTAGCAATTGATCCAGAGAGGGTTGAAGCCATAAGAGCTCTACCATTGCAAGCCACAAGAAAGCCCTTCGAGTTTCCCGGGAAGGATAAACTTTGTTCGGAGGTTTGTCCCAGATTTTGCAGCCCTTGTCAAGCCCATCACCAAAATGTTAAGGAAAAGCATGGCTTTCAAGTGGGCGGAAGGCAAGGAGAGTTTTGAAGCAATCAAAGAAGCCATCTCCCAAGCACCCACTCTCATCAACCCAGACTTTTCCAAGGATTTCATCCTCTATGCATTTGGAGGTGATGACACTATTTCTGCCATTCTGGTACAGCAGAACAAAGATAATGATGAACAGCTGATTTCCTTCTTCAGCCAGAGCCTAGATGACTGCGAAGTGAGGTACTCTTTTATTGAAAAGCATGTGCTTGCAGTAATCAGAAGCTTGAAGAAATTCAAGCATTTAGTCTCAAACAACAAGGTCCAGTTGCTGGTCTCACATGCTGGGGTTAAGGACTTCCTCCTCAACAAGGATTTGAATGAGAAAAGGGCAGGTTGGATCACCCGTGTCATGGAGTATGACATTGAGATCAAGATCACCAAGCTGGTAAGAGGGAAAGGATTGTGTGAGCAGCTGGTTTTGGGGAAGCAAAAAGAAGTATGCAATGAAGAAGAGGTTGTTTTGACAGTTCAAGACAGCCATGAGCCGAGTGGCAGGCAAGAAGAAGACAATGCTGCCCCGACTCCTTGCTGGACCCAAGGCATTATGCACTTCCTACAAACAGGCCTATGCCCTCCAGAAATGAGCAAAGTGAAGAGGAGATACTTCAGGTTGCAGGCTATTCCATATACCATCATTGATGGAGTTTTGTTCAAGAAGGATGTGAATGGAGTGCTGCTGAGATGCATTAACACAAGTCAGATCCAAAGGGTATTAAAAGAGTTTCATGATGGACCAGTGGTGGCCATTTTGCACCAAGAGTGACAAGCTCTAAAAATCATGAAGGCTGGTTATTATTGGCCTAGAATATTTAGTGATTGCTATGCATGGATCAAGAGATGTAAGAATTGTGCATTCTTCACGGGGAAAAGAGAGACTCGCTGCCCTTCCACTACAACCAATCTCGGTTGACCAGCCATTCATGCAATGGGGTTTAGACTTCATTGGAGCCATCAATCCCAATTCAAGCCAAGGGCACAAATGGATTTTAACACCACGGACTACTTCACCGGATGGATGAAGCAGTAGCACTCAAAGAGGTGAATGAGTCTAGCATCTTGGACTTTTACGAGGGGATAACTACCAGATTTGGCATACTTGCTACAATAATCTCTGATAACGCATTGGCATTCATTGGATCTAAGGTGACCGAGTAGGTGTCAAGAATGGGATCTACCTAAGCACTTCATCAAACTATTACCCTCAAGGTAATGGCCGGCCGAGTCTACAAACAAGAACTGGTTGAGGATCATTAGGAGGACTCTTGATGAGAACCGAGAGGGCTTGGCATACCAAATCGAAATCAGTCTTATGGGCTGATAGGATCACTCCCAAAAGATCCACAGGTAATTCTCCATTTAAGCTTGTCTATGGAAGAGAGGTAATCTTGCCCATGTCACTTGAGTTGCCAACATTGGAACTCATGAAGGCATTTGGAGTTGCTTGAATTTGAGCCTATGGAGGTGAGATATGCGGAGAGCTGATGGAGCTGCAAGAGATCAGAAATCAGGCATCCCAAGCAATGGAAAAGGATCAAGCTTTGATCAAGAAGACCTTTGACAGAAAGGCCAAGGATAGATCTTTTCAAGTTGGAGATCTAGTGTTGAAATGGGATGCAGATCGGGCAAAACCAGGAAGGCATTTCAAATTTGATGCCATTTGGAGTGGCCCATACATGGTCACGAAACGCAAGAGCAGCAATGCTTTCCAATTGGCCTCATTGGATGGTGAAGAACTGCAGATTCCAGTCAATGGAATCTATCTCAAGCGTTGCCTCTAGAGGGAAGTCCATTACCTTGTAAATATTAATTAGATTTTCATTCCTCCAAGTGCTTGTGCACATTGTCCTGTTGTAGTTAGGTTTCAGTTTTCCTAAGTGCTTCGGCACAGGTTTTGCTGCTCTCAGGTTGTTTTCTATAGTTCAGAGTGTTGTTGGAGAAGAAGTTGCAGTATCAGGCTCGAGATTAGATATCAGGCTCATTTCAGGTTATTGCTTATGACTCCATGCCCAATAGATCGCTAAAGGCCACTGATCTTCTACCTAGCAGGCAGGTGACCCCGCTGAGTCGCCAAATTGTTATCCAAAATTCACCCCCCCAGGGTTAATTTGATAACATGCATCAGAATTCTCAAGTCCAGGCAGATAAATTGATTCAGGGCAAAAAGTCATGTTTCTAGGGTCCCTTCAGAAATTTTTCTAACTCTCCCGTCCAGGTTGAAAAGAGCAAGCTCTGAGAAGATGCGAAGAAGTTGCAGAAGATAAGCTTGGGCCCGAAAAAAATGTGAAAATCGGCTAAGTCCTAGTCCCCGGGACAGTCGGGACATTTGGGACGTCAAGGCGCGGATCGGCCGAAAATCCTACAGGCGGCCCAAACAGCAAAGGGACAAGTGGGACAAATGGACGCGAACCGGTTTGAATCGGGCGAACCAGGAGGATTTTTTGTCCCAAGCAAAGACTGGGACATCTGGGACAAATGGATGCGGTGGACGCGAAGGAGCTGAAAGGGCCGAGAACCAACCAAATCATGACACGTGTCACAAGGGAAAAGGTCAAAGGGTGAGATTTGAAGGGTCGGCCCGAACCCGGGTGGGATAGTGCCACGTGTCCCAGCTAGGGCCCACAAGGAAATTTCAAAAGAGATCCCGCCGAGAGGTGGAGGAGAGAGAGTTGCTTAGCGAATCAGAACCTGCCACGTGTCATCTAGGTGGCAGAGCGCGGGAAGAAATTTAAAAATCCGTTTTCACCTGTTTTGTGCCCTAAATCTTCAGATCGACATATCTTTCGATCCAGAGCTCAGATTTGCACGTTCTTTATATCAACGGAAATCTTGTGAGATTCTCTACATGATTCCGGGGTCAATCTTGCATTTTGGTTCAGTTTGGAGAGAGAAAATCAAGAAATGCCTCTGGCACAAAATAACAAGCAGAAGTAATGCTTCAACAAACAACTTTAATGCAGCAGACAGTTCGCCGCTTCTGTTAGACAGCCCGCCGTTTTGCCAGGATCCGCCGCTTCTGCCATAATGAGATGAACTGAATGCAACCTGGAGGTGGTTGAAGTAGATTTGGGCTTCCCCCTCTCTCTTTCCTCTCTCATTCTTTCTATATATTGTAAGAGGAGCTTCTTTTCAAGGGTCGAACATTTTTTCTGTTTTGCCTCTCCCTTCTTCTCCTCAGGCGAATTTGTGGAGTTTGAACCTCTCATTTGAACTGTAATACTATTCTACCTCATGGCATTCTGTAGTGTATTGTATCAATCTTTGGAGCAAGTAATGCATGTCTGTGGATGATTCTCAGCCCTCTCTGTGTTCATTTTTGCATCCTCCTGGTCTTTCACTGCAGGTTTTGTCATCTGTGCATGATCTTATATCACATTCAAATGGTCTGTGTTCACTGGCAAAATAGGTGTTCTTCATTCCTCGGTGCATCACCTCTATTAGCTTAGATTTATTTTATGCATCTTCTTACCTTGTCTCCTTAGCAGATCAGATTAGGTTTTGAGAAAACCCTCTGCATATTTCGTGTGCATCTGAACAGAGGAATAGGAACCAGCCTTCTCTGGAGAATCCTTTCTCATTTTTCAAGTCCCACACTTGGAGAAAGGATTCAATGTTATGCAATCACACCTTTGGATGCCAAAGTGATCAACCTAGAAACCCGATCTACATCCGTGGGTGCTATGATTTGCACACTAAAAAGTAATTTCATTTGAACTTAGTGTCATTGAGATTTTATTTTCTCCGAGGTGCAAAGATGTTACACATTAGAGAGGTTTTTCGGATGAGATTTAAGAGGGTGAGGATGGTCGTGGCCATGCGAGACAATTGAGGACATGGTGTGTATGATAAATTTTGTTATTTTTTGTCAAATTTGTCTGTTTTTATTCATTTTAGAAAAATTTGAACTTTTTAAGATTTAGGTATTTCTCACCAAGATTGAAGTGGACAGGGTGTTTCTATCCTTTTAGACACTAATGCCTAGTTATGGGTGCTACTATCCTACACGATGGCACTAGTGACTAGCTCCTAGGCGCTAGTGTCCGGGGAGGTCTTTGGCGATGTTTAGGTATTATATGTTGTTTTGATAGTATTATAGTTAATTTTGAATGATGTAGCATGTTAATATTGTGTATTGTCACTTGTTTGTGTTGTGTAGAGGGATATCCACTCGAGGGAGTTCCGTGTAGGCCGTCACTTGAGCACATTACTTGGTTTGGGGTTGACTGATGATGAGTGGGATATATTGGACCATTCCAACCTATGGCATAGATTGGGGGAGATATCCCATAATATGCCTATATTGATAGCTCTATACGCAAGATATGGTGTGTAGATACTTGTATATTCTAGATCGACAAAGTAGATGACTGGTGACATTGGAGGATGTTGTAGACACTGTAGATTGATCGGAATAATATTATTATTAATATTACACTAACTATTCTACTCCTTGTAAATTGACAACACATCATCAATTAGACCACCTAACTCCCATTTTATGACATTCTGATTGATTGTATTCCTCTTGTAATCAATTAAATAGGCTAATATAACATCGTATTGGCTAAACCCTCTTCTTATCCTCTTCTAGACTACTTCTACTAACTTCCTATACTATTAATCAATTTCATTGGATTGATTAGACCTCTCTAAACCCTCTTAAACTCCTAATTCCTCTCTAAACAAGATTAACTAGCCTAACCTAGTTTAACTAGTCCTAATCATGTTTTGACCTTTTCTAAACCAAAAAGTGACTTTTGGACTATCCTTTTGTCCCACATTCACCCAAACCTTTCCATTCTTGGAAATCAAAACCTATAAATAGCCCACTACCCCAAGTCTTTTCTAAGAACACTTCCCCTCTCTAGGCTAAACTATAGTATTATTGCTAGGATTAGAGCTTTTCTTCATTTGTCATATTGAGCTAATATTACTTTGCTTTGTTATTTCCATTCAAGTTTGAGTAAATGGAAGAAACCATGTGGCTCTTTAGCCATTAATGGAGAGCTTCCATTCTCACAATCATAAACTGATTGCTTAGAATCTAACTAGGTTCATTTATAAAGCTTTCAAGAGTAGAGGATAACTAGATTTTCTTGTTTACTTCAAGATTAATGCATGCAAAGTAATGAATCCTTGTTTATCTCTTATCTGATGGTCCATTGAGTTGTTTGTTCAAATCTTTGGGGTTTCTTGAGTGTTCTTACCCCATTTTCATAGCTTTTACAAACTTTTCCTTGTACACATTTGGCACGCCTGATGGGACTTACTCCATAGTCATTTAGAAGTCTTTTCTAGGCTTTACATGTCCATTTCTAACCACTTTTATGCTTTCTAGGTTAAAATGCTTGTTTTTTAATAGATTTCACATTTTAAATGGGATAAATCTCCCTTTTGCTTAAGCATTTAGTGGGTTCAAGCTAGAAATAGGTTTTTATGGTCAATAACTAACCTATTTGATTCTTTAAATTTTTCATTTCCGTAAATTTTGAAGGTTTTACAGGGGGTATGTGAAGGTGACATGGATCAACGTGCATCCATTGAAACATGAGCACATTTGTTAAACTAGTCGTACATCTATTTGTTTGTACTTTGAGTTGTCAATCCTTTTACAAAGGGACGTGTATTTGTTCTATCCCACGTGCATCAAGAAAATCCTAACATACCCACTTTTCTCGGATGCACGGGTGTCTTTCAAATATTGTGTTAACGGAATTTTACCCTTCCCGTGTACCCTTCTATTGGGATGCATATATGTTGAAACCCTAGCACATACACTATTTTTCCCACGTAGGTGTCAAAACCCACACTTCCATTCTATAGCCAAGCGCATCCATCGGTAGGGGCGTGTATCCGTTAGTTGGGATGTGCATACATCATTCTAGGTGTGCAGCATCATACGTGTTAAAAGTTAAAACTTATTGTGAGTTGTAAGATGAAAAATCTCTGGTTTTGCTAACTTGTTTGCAGGTTCTTAACAATTGTTTGTAGGGTCTTTTGGTTTTGTTTTGACTAACTTAGTTAAGTGTTTGTATTTTTAGTTTGTAGGGTCTTTTCAAACGTGTATGATCTTCCCTCACACCTTCTAGGTGATCTTGGGAACCAAAAAACGTTTCAAAACCTCCTTTTTGCTTTCAAAAACACTTAAATTTAAGATTCATAATGAATTAATATTCAAATTTTGGTTAAAACAAATTCCTTTTCACAAGTTACTTCAAGTATTTTCCATTACTTATTTATAGTTGAGTTTTTGCATTGTGTATGCTCTTCCCTCACACCTTTTGGGTGACCTTGGGAATCAAAACAACACGTAAACTCTCTTTCATATTTTGATCTTGTGGAAAATTACTAACCTTTTGCGTATAAGGCCTATTTTTTATTATCAAAGAAAGGAGGTTTGATACAAAAACCTACTAATACACGTGTGATTGTAGGTTGCCAAATGGTGTGCTACGTAAAACCACATTAAGATAAAAAGATAAAAAAACACACCACATACATCACACTGTATTGTAGGTTTCAAAAAAGGGTACATCCTAACACCTTAAGCTACAAAAATGGGGGTGGTTATAGGAACACTAAAGTAATCCACCATTGAGTAACATCGTGGAAAAATTAGGAAGTGCTCCACACATCCACTTGACTAGATTTTACATTGTGAATTAGAGTCCAAGTTGTCTCGTATCGTGACCCCAGTGACAATACAATTGAACGCACTAGTTGCTCATTGTATTAGAAGGGGGTAAAGTAAATATGAGATAATCCAATATTAGTCATCGCAACTTTCTTTGAAAATCGAGCTCTGTATTAAACAAACTTATGACACCTAGTTGAGTGAACTACTTAGGAATGTCATATCTTCTTGGAACACACTTTTCTAGTCCATATCAAGTCTTTCCAAGCTCTCACGAAGTGACGAATTACTTGGAGTCCAAACCTTGTTTTAAACAAGGAAAAGAGTCCACTTAAGTTGAAACTAAGTGTCACTCATCATGAGATTTACGACGTATTACTTAGCTTAGTTTATTTCTCACCTTAGGATGAGGCAAAACTTTTCCCAAGTAACACTTAGTTCATTTCCACCCCATTTGATCTATACCTTTGCATTCTTGTTGCCCATTTGGGACAAGGGAAGGCATATTTCGCGAGTGTTATCAATAGATTGTGTTCACCACTTTTATGTTCATTTACACTCATCCATGTTTGTGGCTGAGTCAATAAACGTCTAAAGTGTGTGGGTACATTTTTATATCTTGCTAGCCACTTGAATTTGATTTCAAGATCATCATCATAGTTAGGATTGATTCATCATTTGATCTCCCTTAGACATGTTACCTTATTCACATTGTCTCGACACAATTAAGATATTTACATCACATTTCTTATAAATGTGATCTAAGTGTCCGCATTTTTGCATTACTCTACCCACATTTTAACACATCCTTAATATAATTTAACTTAGTTTTACTTCAAACATTGTCCAAAATTTTGAAGAGTGTCGTTTACTTTTTTTCGTCATTTCGATACCACTTTGGCAATAATATCTCACTTCTTTGCGAAGCTTGATTAACGTGTCCAATAAGTGTGGTTACACAACTTACATTTGTAATCCTCACCCTTTGGCGTTTATGACTTGTTGCTTGTTAAAATCATCGTGGTATCATTTGATTGGGAGTCACATCTACCCCTTTCTAATACTTACGCCTCGTTCATATTGAACTTGACATAAATATTAACATTGAGTTGATTATCTAACATCAAACTATCGTTGAGAAACATAAGGTGTAAATATTAGATTGGTTAATCGGTTTACTCATAGACTTGCATGATTGTTCCTTATGTGTTATCAATCTCATAGACTTATTCTAGGAAAATCTTGTTGGATTATCAAAATAGTGTCATTACGATGTATATTTTCCTTAGATATTCTATGGAGAATCACACAAACATCCCCATATCTACCAAATGTCTAGTTGGATGTCATTATGCTTCCTTGAATCAACATGTCACTTCCTTCCCTTTGAAGGAGTTCCATCACACTATCTAGGTCTAGGAATTTTTACCTAAATGACACCAATAATGAATGAATATCACACGAGTTCCTCACACTTATAACAATATGAAACCTAGGTTTAAGAATTCATATCAAAAGATGCCCATTACAACTAAACCTCGTCTAGTTATTCGTGCTTAGAGGACTCATTCGGAAACCTCATTCCCCATCTTCAACTCATAGTAAGTGGTATGGTTTGGATGATTTTGATCTAAATTATTATTCAGGTTCCCCCACTCTTCTTTTGATTTAGATCTAAACTACTCTTCGGATTCCCACTATTATTCTGAAGATTCAGATCCCAACTATAATTCAGATACCCCTACATCAAATCTTGAATCACGATCCTCCCTTTCTTCAAAATACCTTCATTTCCAATCACCTCATTTATGTCTTCCTCCTTTAAATACTCGTGTGACTCTAAGTTCCATCGATTGAACATATAATTTGGTTCTTGAGTCACGATCCTCCCTTCCTTCATAGGACCACCTTTATCAGTCATTCAACAACCCCTTCCTCCGTCAAAGAGTTCCACGACTCAGATTACCTCTAGTCAATCATCCAATTTGACTCCTACGTCACAACTTAATATATGGCTATGTGATCCTATTTTCCTTCCCACATTAGGTGCATCTTTTAGTCCTAGTTATTTGGGTAACTTGTATACATATTTTGGCTCTCAGCTCCTCATTGAAGCCAGCGTGTGCTCAAGTTCCATTGGCATAATTCTTTGGTTGCAGTTTTCCTTTGGCTCCCCTTATTTTCCTCATGCACCCTTGCGCACTTTCTATTCTCTCCTTCCGATTTCCTTTTCCTCTTTGTTTTACTCCTCCCTTGCGTTCACCTTTCTCGTGCATTCACTTTCTTCCCAAGTAATTTCTTCCCTGTATGTGTGCCTCACACTTGCTTCAAATCAGAAAAGTCCTTGGCCCTCTCATGCATTGCGCCCATTACTTTGTAATGGTTGTGCCTTGACCATGTGTTCTCTGCTCACTTTGGTTTGCCTCATTTCCCGTGCACATCACACATGCATTCTTCTATGAATTACTCTATTTTCTTTCATGTGCCCTTCTCGTGCAATGTCATCTTATGACATACTTGAGGTCATTTTCTTGAGTGTGCGTGCAACCAGCCAAAGTGCACCTACATGGATCGAATCCTTGCAACAAATAAATGATTGAAACGTGGTAGAAATGAAAAATATTTACACAGTTGGCCATCATTTCAGCCAATCCATGTGTGCACCATGTGTCTTGCTTGCACATGTGGCTTTGACATCTTCGACAGCCATATCTTTTGCTACAGAGCTTAGATCGACATGCGCCTGAACTTTTCAAAGATCTGTTGACATTAGCTACAATGATAGACATTCAAATTCAAATTCTTTGAGGATCTAGTAGGTGAGAAATGGGAAAACATATCTCTGAGAATTGATGAGCAGATCTGATTTCTCCAACCACTCGATTTAATTTAATTCACCCTTCTTCCTTCTTCAACATGCTAAACATGTTTAGGGAAGTGCATCTAACAGATTCTTAGGTGGATTTGTAGGCATTGAATGCCTCTTATTGGTGGTTGTATTTCAAATTCGGGTTTTCCCTCCTTCTCTTCTTTTTCTATAAATTCATCTATAAATGTAAGAGTTGGGCTCATTATTAATGTTGGAAACTCTCAGATCCTTATGCATTTTGCTAAGGACTTCATATTTTATGTATTTTGAGTTAAAGACCTCTAGATATGGCTCATGCATGTGGATATTTTCATCCTTCACCATTGTAACAACTCTGTGCATTTAGAAGTAATAGAAGCATCATTTTGTGACTATTATCTGTCTTAACATGTTTCAATTCCTTCTTTCCTTTTCTTTTGCATTTTGTGTTGGTTATGCCATTTCACATCCCTAGCAATTCCTTATTTTTTGTGTTCCATGAGAACAATCTGGTAAATACGTGTTTATCTATGTTACTTGTGCCTAGCCTCCTTTCACACATTTCTTTTCATTCCCATTCCGAAGAGATAGTGTTCATCCCTCTTTTTCGGTGCTATCACCTTCTAGTGTAGGTTTTCTTTCATGTTATCTTTCTATCCCTGGTCCTTGGCATTTATTATCTTAGTTTTCCCTTCCAACACTAGGAGTAGTAGTAGTAGTAGAAATAGATAGAGGAACCAACCTTCTCAGAGATCCGTCCCAAGTGCGCAAGGTCCCACAACTTGGGGATGGTTCCATTGTGGTCTCAAACAGCTCATCCCTTCCAAGATCTAAGATGTGGGTGCACATTTGAGCAACCAACAGTTTCAGCATGTGGGACCAACATTGAAAGCTCTTAAATTTCATATCTCTAAGTTCTAGTGTGTGGACTTAGTATTTCATCCTTTGGAGGCTCATTTAAACACATATGGTGACTCCTAACATTTCCAAATCTCTATTTTAGTAGTCCTGAGTACCTTTCATGAGAAGAGTGCATACAAGAAGAAGTGCAACAAGCTGAAGATTCTTTTGAGTACCTCCAGCTATCCCCAAGAAGAGTTCATTCTAGAAAATCATGCGTGGGCATCTCCATCTCTAGCACGTCACGCCCATTCAACTCCTCCTCAAAATAGACAACATCTGCATGCCCTGCAATGGCGCATCACCACCTCCTCCACTTAGGAACTTTACAAAATTTCTCTTGGAGGAAGTCCCTTAGTTTTGGTTGTGCAACATGATATGCCAAATGGCACGCTCAAAAGTATTCCATACTTTACTGGTGAGAATCAAGTCACCCCTCAGGAGCATATCTAGGATATAGCAAATATGTGTTCACTCTATTTGATCACACATGATGATGTAGTCAGTTAGGCTACTTATGACCTTTCAAAGGTAAAGTGCTTCAATGGTACCGAGGCTTGAGACTTGGATCTATTACCACCTAGGATGAGATGGGAACAACTCTTTACAATTACTTTGAAGATAAGTCAGATCACCTATCTTTGGTGGAGCAATTAACAACAACAAGGAGGGCACCCAATGAGCAGATGATTGATTTCAACATCAGATTTCAAAAGACTTGGGACAGAATCCCTCTTGTGGTAAGACCTACAACCCAACATGCTTTCTGTATTATCTGAAGGTACTCAATAGTGATATCTCAGTCATGATTCAATCCATGGGAGGTAGGAATTTACCAGCTGCTTATAGTATTGTAGTAAGGGCAGAAAATAGTCTTATTCAAGTGGGAAAGATAGCTCCTAGACGCCTATGCCCTTGTTCCTAGAAATGTCACAAGTTCCCTAGCCTTTTATGGCCCCTATCCTTGTTCCTTAGAAAATCATGTAACCAATTGCCTCAACATCCTACTCTCAGTAGCAAAGAAGGAAGATGAAGAGTTGAAGAAGAGATTAAAGGTCAAACCTGATCATATCATTAGAAAAAACAAGGTCATATCAAGCCTATAGAAGGTAATTCTAATAGGTGCATGTCTAAAGAAATCATCCTTAGTGGAATCAGTATGGAAATCAAAGATACACACCCAACTAGCAGAATGATAGATGGACATCCCAATGCACATCTTCCCTTGCAAGTTGTTCCTCCCCGCCTTCTCTTCTAGCACCCAGTGTGAGTTGGGTGCTTATTCTAGTTCAAAACAATTTGGCGCAAGAGTTAGAATGGTGCTTCCCTTGCAACATGCCTCATAGTCAATATCATTGTGCCAATGTTGTGCGTGCCCAAGCTTTCATGATCAGAATGCTTCACTGTGAGCCTTCAACAAGTTCCCCTGAAGTAGATAACCAAGAAAGACCAAAAGCTCCTCTAGAGACAAATTTGATGTTCTTTGGTGTTGAGGACTTTATGTGTAATCAACCAAGCTGCAAAAGATATAAATAGACCACGCACCCAAGTTGTAGACAACACAAGATACAAGAAAATAATGTTAGAATTAGGCACACAAGTCACTGATCCTAGCAACACAAGTAGATCCTAGAAGTAGAAGATGTATCCAAGGCATCTAGTAGTAAAAGAACTCAAGTCCCTACACAATAAGCCCCATGCAAAAAGCTCTTCAAGCAAAGCGTGTGCCCCTCCTTTGGTAGGTCAAGCCTCTGCTCTAGCTAAATTTCAGGCTTCCATGAACTAGTCAAGAAGGGATGTTGTTCCCCAAATACACAAGACAAGGGGCCTTCCATTTAGCATTGTGGACCAGATGAAGAGAACAAACATAAATGTCACAATGTGGGATGCCCTGACCATTCCATCTCAGTGGGATCTATTGCATGAAGCTCTGGACACTCCCACGCATTGATTTAGTTGTCCAAAAAGCCATGCGCGTGCTTCTATCAATATCTTCCAAGAAGGAGAAGAGAAACAAGTAAGTAAATTATTAAAACCCCACCCTTTTATATGTCCTTGATCATAGGCAAACACCTAGTGCATAATTGCATGATTGACTCAGTGCTAGTACTTCTGTTATGCCTAAGAAAATTGTTGATGTCTTAGGTCTGAAATATAGCCCTTTGTCTAAAGGAGTCTGCAACTTGATGGCTCAACTGTCACCACCTTAGGATTCATCAAGGATCTTGAGTTAACCCTCCATGCATGTCCAATCCTAATAATAACTCAAGATGTGTCAATCATTGACCTACCTCCTTTGTTTGCCCTATGTTTGTCAAGAGACTTTACTGCTAAAGTGGGTGGTTACTTGTCTTCTGATTGGTCTCATATGTTACTCAAGACAAGGTATGGTACCCGGTTTACCATACAAGTTGAGCCTATATTTTCCTATCATGTAGAGTCATATGTCCCATCCCCTCTCCAAGCCAACTGTTTAATCAAGAAGAACAAGCTTCAGTTCTGAAGAGAGTCTCTTCCACCCTCTGTTCCTGACCTAGTACTTGATGAATGGGTAGAGAGGCACCATAAATTTGATCCATATGCTGAAGAATTGGAAGCTTATGAAACTGGGCTTGGTACTTACTGCATTCTTGAAGAAGAAGTTATGCTTTCCATGCACGCTCAAGAAAGACAAAGTTGAATCGGGTTTATGGAATTTTGTACTTTGATGGATCTAGAAGTAGAAATGGTGTGGGAGTAGGAGTGGTTCTCATTTCCCTAAGGATGAGAAATTATTCTTCACGCACAAAGGCTACATTTCACATGTTCTAACAATGTGGTAGAGTATGAAGCGTTGGTGCATGGCTTGCTCATTGTTGAGAAGAAGAAAATTAAGACGTTGCAGATCTTTGGGGACACATAATTGGTTATCCACAGGTTACCAAAAATTCCAGGACAAAGAATAATCTTCTCAAAGCTTATAAACATAGAGTTTGGGACCTCCTTGAGAGATTTGATGCTCTAAATCTATAGGTGGTGTCACGCAAAATGAACAAGGAAGATGATCAAATGGCCACACTTGGTTCACAGTTCTCTCCTGTTGAGGAATTTTTCAAAGGAAACACTCAACACATTAAGATGGTGATCAAACCATCCATTATAGATAATAACAACAACTAGTAAGTGTTTGAAAGTGACACGTAGATCATCCAGTTTATCCATAATGAAGTTGAATTTTCATCAAGTATGCAAGTTGACTTGCATGAAAACTATGGTGACCAAGTGATACAAGCTGAAGACAAACAAGTTTCCTAAAGGGATGGTCACCTTAGAGAAAAATGTTTAGCCCTGATGATGAGTTCAAGGGTGAAGAAAGGTACATGCACACCATGCAAGAAGACTGTTCCCTAGTCACTATTGCATGTGGAAAATAGTTGTTTCTCAAGTAAACTTGTGCACATGATGAAAAACATGCCTTTATCTCTCTCTATCAAAATATAGTGATATCTTCTCGTGGGAGTATGAAGACCTCAAAGGTTTTGATCCAAGTGTTTCTCAACACTCCATTGACCTTGATCCTAGTATCAATCCCATTAGATAGAAGCAACGACTAGTCAATCCAAAGATAGATCCCCTCATGAGAAAGGAATTATCCAAACTCATTGAGGAAAAAATATTTTTCCCATTAAATACTCTACTTGGGTCACAAATCTAGTTCTAGTGCATAAAAATGGTGAAATCAGACTATGTGTTGATTTCAGAGATATTTGAATAAGGCATCTTTAAAGGATCATTATCCTTTGCCTTAAATGGAGTAGATTTTGTAGAACTTTGGCCGGCGCATAGAGATTCTCCATGCTAGATGGATATTTAGGTTTCAATCAGATCCTGGTCAAGGAAGAGGATCAATTCAAAACAACATTTACAACCAAATGGGGAACATATGCATATCAGAAGATGCCCTTTGGTCTGTCAAATGCGGGCACCACATTTTAGCGTGCCATGGATATTACCTTCAAAGGTTACATCAATGAGTTCATCTTGGTTTACCTTGATGACATAATAGTCTTCTCAAAGTAGAGCATGGATCATATGGCACACCTGGAAAAGTATTTGAGAGATGTAGGAAAGTTTGGGGTGTCTCTTAACCCTAAGAAGTGCAATTTTGTAGTGGCGCAGGGAAAGCTTTTGGGCCATGTGGTTTCAAAGGATGGCATCACAATTGATTGATCCTGAGCATGTCTCGAGCCATCCTAGCTCTTTCCTACTACCAAAGCACACAAAAAGGCCTTGTAGTCCTTCCTTGGTAAGATCAATTTTGTTAGGCATTTTATCCCTAACTTTGTAGGATTGGTTCAGCCCATCACCTTGATGCTCAAGAAGGACATAACCTTCAGATGGAAAATAGAAGGAAGAGAAAGCTTCAACAAAATCAAGCAAGAAATTTCTTGCGTACCAACACTCATCAACCCATATTATTCAAAGGATTTCATCTTTATGTTTATGGTGTTAATGTGAGTGTTGTTGTTCCTAACACAAGAAAATGAACAAGGGATAGAACAACCAAGTGGCTTTCTTTAGCTAGATCGCTGAAGTATTATGAACTAAAGTAAATTCACATGGAGAAACAAGTCTTCACCATCATGCATGCATGCTCAATAAATTCAAGAGTATGCTTTCACCACCAATCATATCAAGGTGTTAGTCTCCCACTCTTCTTATTAGAGACTTCATCATGGGAGCAGAAATAGTGAGAAAAGAGCATGATGGGTGACCAAAATCATGGAGTATGATGTGACTATCAAAGCCACAAAAATTGGTAAGATAGTAGCACTCTGTAGGGAATATTGTTGAGGATGTGCAAATTAAAGATGAGACTTCATTATTTCTGGATGAGGATCTCCCTCGCGTAGAACTTGAGCAGAGCATAGATCTGGCGTGTGTGACTGGATGAAGGACATGATCACATTCCTTTCGAGGGTGCATACCCTCCTAGTTTAAACAAAAAGAGAAGACATCTGAGGTTACAATCTATCCCTTATGTTTTGATTGATGGAATTATCTTCAAGAAAAATATTGATGGCGTGTTGTTAAGATGTATCAACGACGCGCAGACTAAAAAAGTGTTAGCAAAATTTCACGATGGATTCTCTGGTGGACACTTCTCTGCCAAAACTACAACAATGAAAATCATAATGGTAGGTATCTTTTGGCTACTTTTTTGTAGATGCACACAAGTGGGTCAAAAATGCAAGGAATGCACTTTCTTTGTAGGAAAGAAAAGATTGGCAGCACTTCCCCTTGACCAATCTAGGAAGATCAGCCTTTTGTGCAATGGGGTCTTGACTTCATAGGCATGATCAATCTTCCTTCAAGTGTTGGACATAAGTGGGTGTTGAAAACTATGATTACTTCACCAAATGGACAAAGTTGTTGCACTCAAGGAATCAACTGAGTTAATCATCCTTGACTTTCTTGAAGGTATAGTCACAAGGTTTGGCATTCCTCAAACCATTATCTCTGATAATGCAAAAGCCTTCCTTGGTACCAAAATCACTTGATTGGGCTCTAAATCTAGGCATTTATCTAAAAACCTCTTCCAACTATTACCCCCAAGGAAATGGTCTAGCAGAGTCAACAAACAAGAACCTGATCAGAATCATGAAGCACACAATGAACATCAGCCAAAGACAGTGGCATACAAAGGTCTTGCATGCACGCTCTAGGTAGATAGAATCACAGTAAAAAAGGAAATAGGAAATTCACCTTACAAGATTGTCTATGGTAAGGAGGCTACCCTTCCTTTGACACTAGAATTGAATTCATTAGTGCTTTTTCCCAACAACTGGAATTGAAGGTGCATGGACCGAGAGAAATCAAAATGGAAGAGTTGGTTGATCTTGAAGAACTAAGGAACTCTGCCATGATCAAGATAGAACAACATCAACAAGCAATAAAGAAATGGTTTTGACAGAAAAGGCTAGGCCTCAAGATTTCAAGTTTGGGGACTTGGTTTTAAAATGGATGTTGATAGAGCTAAAATAGGGCACCATTCAAATTTTGATGCACTTTGGAGTGGCCCATACATCATCAATTCCTATAAAGAGGATAACTCTTTTGAGTTAACTCATCTTGATGGAAGTGTGTGAATCCTAGTAAATGGGATCTATCTCAAACCCTTCCATTAAGTTTTTGCCACATCATTTGTATATGTTAGAGTAGTTTCAATTCCTCCAAGTTGCATGCACACATTGTCTATTTGTACATAGTTCTTTCTTCTCATGTGCTTCTCGCATGCACTCTTCCATTGCTTCCAAAATGTAGACCTTTCTCTCGTAGTTGCCAAATTCATAATTTAGTCAAGAGATGATCTTCAAGTGACTACGAAGGTAGTTTCATGATTACATAACAGACTCCATGCCCAATGGATGCTCCAGGATATTGATCTCCTTCATCTAGTAGGTAGATGGCCCCAAAAGTTGCCAAAACTGTTATCCAAATAACTCTCCTAGTTATTTGGGTAACTTATATACATATTTTGGCTCTCAACTCCTCATTGAAGGTTGTGCATGCTCAAGTTCAATTGGCACAATTCCTTGGTTACATTTTTCCCTTAGCGCCCCTTCTTTTCCTCACACGCCCTTACACACTTTCTATTCTCTCCTTCCACTTTCCTTTTCCTCTTTGTTCTACTCCTCCCTTACGCCCACCTTCTGCGCATTCGCTTTCTTCCAGTGCTTCTTCCCTATGTGCATGCTCTGCACTTGCTTCAAATAAGCTAATTCTCTTTCCCTCTCACACGTTGTTCCCATTACTTTGTAATGGTTTCACCTTGACCATGTGTTCTCTGCTCATCAATTTGCCTCATTCCCTGTGTGAACATGCGCACGCGTTCTCCTCTACGTGTATACCTCTATTTTCTTCCATGTGCCCTTCCCTCACCCTCCTTTGCACCCTTCTATGCTAGGTCATCTTCTTGACATACTTGAGTGTCTGTCACACATAACCAGCCAAAGCACACCTAATAGGCGCCGAATCCTTACAACAAATCAATAGTGAAACATGGTAGAAATGACAAATATTTGCATAGTTGGCCATCATTTTAGCCAATTTGCGTGCGCCACATGTCTTATGTGCACAAATGACTCTAACATCTTCTTAAAACCATATCTTTTGTTACAAAGCTCAAATCATCATGCACATGGAGTTTTCAGAAATCTGTTGACATCAACTATAGTGTTAGACATTCAAATTCAAATTCTTGGTAGATTTGGTAGGTGAGAAATGGAAAATGTCTCTTTGAGCATTGATGAGCAGATTTGATTGCTCCAACCACCTAATTTAATCTGATTCACCCTTCTTCCTTCTTCAACATGCCAAACAGGTTTAGGGAAGCGCATCTGATAGATTCTTAGGTGGATTTTAGGCATTGAATGCCTCTTGTTGGTGGTTGTATTTCAAACATGGGTTTTCTCTCTTCTTCTTTTCTATAGATTCATCTATAAATTTAAGAGTTGGGCTCATTATTAATGTTGGACACTCTAGATCCTTACGCATTTGCTAAGGACTTCATATTTTATGTATTTTGAGTTGCAAACCTCTAGATCTAGCTCTTGCATGTGGATATCGACCTCCTTTGCCATTGTAATGGTTTTGTGCATTTTTAAAGTAATAGAAGCATCGTTTTGTGACTATTATTTGTCCTAACATGTTTGAATTCCTTATTCTATCCTTTTTTTGTGTTTTGTGTTAGTTGTGCCATTTCACATCCCTTGTAGTTCCTTATTTAGCTTTGTTCCATTAGAATGATCGGTAAATTCATGTTTAGTTGTGCTACTCATGCCTAGCCTCCTTTCATACATTTACTTTCATTACCACTTAGAAAAAATAGTGTTCATCCCTCTTTTTCTGGTGCTATCGCCTTATAGTGTATGTTTCCTTTCATGCTATCCTTATATTCCTGGTGCCTTGGCATTTATTAGCTTAGTTTTCCCTTCCAACACTAGGAGTAGCGGTAGTAGTAGATATAGATAGAGTAACTGACCTTCTCCGGAGATCCGTCCCAAGCGGACAAGGTACCACAACTTGGGGATAGTTCCATTTTGGTCTCAAACAACTTGACCCTTCCAATATCTAAGATATGGGTGCACGTTTGAGCAACCAACATGTCCATTGAGCCCTTTCAACCATATCATACCATTTCCTCATCCATCTTCTAAAGATCAATATTTGCGACCACGTTAAACCATTAGAAAGAAGCCATGTGTTGATATATCTTTTCAAAAAACTATCAAAAATCTTTGTGGGAGTGATAAGGTCAAGCCTTCCCTCATCTACATCATCAAACATCTTCATCTTCTTCTGTCAATCAATCTTCCCCACTTATCAGACCTGTTTCTTTTAGTCAACCTCCCATGGTCGAAGAACAAAAACCTCTATTGATTGATTTCTCTCATAATGAAGGAACAATAAGACTTCATGAAGATATCCCTCTACAAGGATTATTTCTAGAACTCGATACGCTCACATATGGGGAGGAAGAAGTTGATTCCTTTTATCAGAATGTAGAGGAAAATCCTAAGGTCATGGAACTTTATTCTTCTTCTGTTATTCCATCTTCACCTTCCTCTGAGCATGATGAGATGTCAGGGTCTAACATTGATCCATGGCCCTTCTTCTCATTACCCAATCATTCTTTATCTATCACAATTCCTCATTCACAATCTCACCTTGGGTCTACTCCTGGTAGCCCATCCTCATCCATTCTTGGGTCACATCCTAGTAGCCCATCATCTTCTACTATTATTGGGCCACCAAATGGTAGCCCTCCATTTTCTATTTTTGGGTCACTTACTAGTATCCCATCATCTTCTGCTATCCTTGGGCCACCACCTGGTAGCCCTCCATTTTTGTTTGTGGGTCACCTCCTAGTATCCCCTCGTCATCTTCTTCCATTCTAGGGCCACATCCTAGTAGCCCTCCATTATAATTTATTTATGAGTCACCATGGGGTAACCCATTACCTTATATTCTTGGGATGCGTCCTAGTAGCCCTTCATCCTCTTCTATCTATGGGAAACCTACGAGCAGTTGTTTATCTTCCATCTTGGGGCCACATCATAGTATCCCTTCCTCATATTCTTGTCATGGCTCACCTCCGGGTAGTCCATCCTCTTCAATACTTAGACCACATTATATTTTTCCATCATATCATTCTAAACATCCACATTCTTCTTCTACTTCTCGGGATCATAAAATTCACGCTTGAAACTTATAAGAAACCTAAACAGTTTCTTAATCAAAAGCGAAAAGAGCTCCAAAGCTCCCAACAACTCAAACAATCTCAAAGTTTTAAATCAAACGGGATTCAAGAACAAACACCAACACAACCATCAAGTATGGTGCAGAGTGCATAAACCCTCTGGATAGGTAACTCAAGCTCCCACATATGAAATCCATGTTTTAAGACAAGTCATAGTCATTTATTGAGTACGATCTCGATCACGATCATTGAGATCGAGATAATATGACTCTTGATAAGAAAACATGCCTAATCACCCTTATCAAGGAAATCGTAAACATTGTTGTTGGTTCCTATCACACAGATTGACATTGTTGGTCTCGATCTTCCAAAAATTATCAAAAATCTCAAAATCATCAAAATAATTCAAAAATACAAAACATGAGAAAACAAAAAAATCGAAGGTAAAAAGATCACATTGTAATCGGTATTACGTACACATAGATGTTCTTTCTTCCCCTTCTTTTCATTCCTTTGCAAGTTACCCATCATTTTCATCCCTTCAATGATATTTTGGTTAGCTTATTCACACACATTTTACGAAATTTATCTATATGGTATCTATTTGACCTTGGTCTTTTATCACCTTAGTAAATTAAAGAACAGTGATCTCTTAGAGATCATATTAAACAATCAACATTTAATAAACTTGTTGCAAAGAAATTTTGGATATATTTGTTGACACTAGCCAATGTCATCCTCACAATCACTTCCACCCTCCTTCCATCCAGCCATGAGTGGTTCTTAACCCCTTGTCAAAAAGTAAGAGAGCTGAAATAACTTTTCAAAAATAAAAATAAATCAAGATCCATCAAAAATCAAAAGCTCAAGGCTAAAAGAAAAATAAAATTGATATATAACTCTCTCTTGGGGTATTTTCCAATAATCTCTATCGATGCTTATTGACACTTGACCGAAAGTAGATAAATGTTGTGATTAGAATCAAATACATCTCCATCGGGGCTATGGATGCCTAAGCAGCAGAGTAGTGTACAACTATCCTTCCACTCTCCATTCACAAATCAACTTTGAAAATAAATCATTCCTACACATTAGCTAGTTTGTCCTCATTTTTTCCCTATTAATCTTCCCTTCAAGAGGTAATTAATTTCCACATGTACACATTGGATCTCTATGAGAGAATAGGATTAGTATGTTAGCAAGTGTTTTTTTTTACCTTGTTCGAGACTCTTTCCTTAGTCCACATCTCGTCTCATGATTTTTGCCTTTGGCTAATGAATTTTTCATTATGAAGATTCTAAGATACATTCACATTCACATCATTCTTATGCTTCATTCAAAAATATATGTGTATAAGATTTCCTTTTGGACAAGTTTGCGACACACCTTTGTCCCCTTTCACAAAAACAATCTCTCCACTTCCTTTCTATCATGTGTTTCTTGGCCAGCTTACACTGGAGGCATCCTTTCTCCTTCCCGACACTCCATTCTTTTATGTTCATCGTTATGTTGAACATATCTATTTTTTCCTTGATCCCCCATTCATCATCTTGCCACATGAAGAGTTTTCTTCCGAATACTCCCACTTAATCGCTAGGTAAATTTTGCATCTTCACTTCCTTAGGCATACACATGGTATTCTTCCCTTGTATATCCCATATATTTTGGGGCCATCCACGTTTCCTCATCTTCTGTACATAGTTTTGAGAAAACTTTCAAAAATAAAAACATTCAAATATACTATAAAAATAAAAAACATTCAAATATGTTTTAAAAGCTGCTAAAATTTGAAAATCATCCTATAAAACATCACTCTTTGGTCCTTGCTTATTATTTTCCTAAAAATGATTCATAGATCATTATGATCTACCTTCATTAATAAATCTAGTTTGCATGCGTCGTCTATACGGGGCACAACGAGTTGTCTAAGTACTATTTTGTAACGCACAATGCTTTTTATTGACCCCAAGTGTCCTCCATTCTTCCCCTTACATGTACAATTTTCTTGGGGCATCATTTTTAACCCTTGTCATTAATTTGCATAGGTCAAAACTAAAGATCGATAACAAAACCATTGTACTTGTTTCTTTGTTAGGTTAGCTTGTTTACTTTCTCATAGTGCATTGCATTATGTATGTTGCATGGAGTTAGGCATATTTTACTTTCTCATATTGCATTGCATTTTGTATGTTGCATGGAGTTGGTGTTTTTAGCATTAGAAATTTGTTCATATATGGATTTTCATGTCATACTACACTTTTTTCATTCTTTTTAGAAGGACCAATGATGAATATCACTAGCAATATGATGAAAATAATTTTTTTTTAAAGGCTGAATGGATGTTAGCTCATTCCCCCTTCCTCATAGTCCTTTTCTCTTATATCCCCTTTCTTTTCTTCACACTATTCTTTCTTTTTTTCTTTTTGTCATCTTTTTTTATCATCAATCGAGTTATTCCTTCACCCCATCAATAATCAAGGGGGTAAGTGCAGCAAGTTGGGGGACCAAAAAGTGGACATCAAATCCCAAATTTTACGAACCACGATCGCGGTATTAAAAATTGTGATCACGGTCTATTTTTCCAGACTTGGGAAATTCCAAATCTAAAAGTGTGATTGTACTTTATGAACTACACTCACACTTTGTAAAAACCACGATCACACTTTATAAAGTGCGATTACGGTTCTTTGATACCAAAAATAGCCGCAACCCTCATTTTTCCCACCATTTTAGAACCACGATCGTGGTTTATAAACCATGATCATGGTTCTTACTATATCATCAAATCCAACCCTCAAGGCTCGGGAAATCTCTTTTTCTGAAACCAGAGCTTTAGGAGGTCATTATGGCATGTGAAAGGCCAAAAACTTCAATTTTTCTCTTCTGTGGACTTGAACCATGCCAAAAACAAAAACATGTCACAAAAATGGTACCATTACGTAGGGGAGACTATTAGCTTCGTATAAATATTGATTTTAAAGTGAATAGAATAAGATAAATATCATTTTATAATTTTTTTACTAATAGTAGGTCTTTAAGACACTTTTTCCCATGAATTTTCATGTCTACGTTTAAGACTGCAACTTTTTTTTCACTTATTAGAATGTGATAAAACCTATACCATCCCAAGCGTGGAAAAATTCTATACACGTTCAAAAAAATTTATTTGATTTCGATATCTTTTGATGTAGTTATGGTAGGCAAACGGAAAGTGCTTCGTTTTCTTAAAAAATCTGACCACTTTCACGAAAAAAATCATAAAAAAATATTGCTCAAAAAAATACAAAATAAAATCCATCCCAAGATAGATAGCGGTATCTAACTTTTCACCAAAGGGAAAAAAATAACAAGTTTTGGTCATCCAAATCACGGGCAAACAGACTACAATCTTATAGGTGTTTTAAAAAAAAATCAAGTCATAGAATTTGGAGTGTTTAATATAGCTAAACTTGTCCATTTTTAAAAAATTAGTATTTTAGAAACTAGATTCTGGATTCTACGATTCATATTTATATAAATTTTTCCAATTTTGAGTGCATGTATTGCTAATAATCCCTACAAGTTGAGATTTTTTTGTTTTTTGCAATATGACGTCTACTTATGACCTCTTTTTGGTCCCCCAACTTGTTGCACTTACCCAAGGGGGAATCATTCATTCTTCTCATTTCTCTTCTACCTCTTTAAAATTTAAGTTTTTTTCTTGTTTACTTTCTTTGAAGTGATGTCACTTACGCCACCCCAAAGATGGGTAAATGTAAAAACCTAAAATATGCTTACACTTAGCATTTCCTCTAATTCAACCAATTGACAACACTTCACTATTTAGCTATTATTCACTCCATTATCAGATGCCCATTCACGACACCTTCTTGGTCATATTATTCTTATATTCAACTCATTTGGCTAATAACCCCTTTTATTAGCTAAACATCTCCCTAGTTCTCTTTGAACCACTTCGCATGATTTCTTAGGCTATTTATCGAGTTACATCTAGTTAATCAAAATCCTCCCAAATCTTAATGAGTCTCTAATCACTTGCTAATCAATTTTAACTAGCCTAAACCTAGCTTAACCAATCTAAAGCATGTTTATCACTTCTAATCATAAAGTGATTTTTGACTTGCCTTTAGTCCCACATGCACCAAAATTCCAAACTCTCCCAAGTGGAAAACTATAAATAGAAGGGTCACCCCTCCCTTTCAACCTTACACATGATTAACATCTTGATCTTGATATCATATCTCATCTTGACATAGCTTAAGAGCTCATTTGCATTAGCCAAGCTAATAAGGCATTTGATCTTGAGACATCCACCATTAAAATAGCTTCATATTGCATCCATGATAGGTTAGTAATGGAATATGCTAAACTTGTACTTATATCCATTTAATAAGATTCATTCACCTTCATGGACTAAACAATAAAACTGATTGCTAAAATATTCTAGGTTCATTTAAATTAGCATTCAAAGAGTAGAGAGTAGTATATATGATAGGTTTTGATGTTTTTGTCAAAGTTATGATGCATGTATAGGAGTAACTCTTGTTTAGCTCTTATCTAATGGTGCATAGTTGAGTTAGTTAAACTTTGAGGTTTTCTAACCTCATTTCTAATGTCAAATGTCTACAAGTAAAAGTACACATTTGACATTAGAAATGAGGTTAGAAAACCTCAAAGCTTAACTAACTCAACTATGCACCATGATATAAGATCTAAACAAGATTTTCTCCTATACATGCATCATAAATTTGACAAAAACATCAAAACCTAGCATATATACTACTCTCTACTCTTTGAATGCTAATTTAAATGAACCTAGAATATCCTAGCAATCAGTTTTGTTGTTTACTCCATGAAGGTGAATGAATCTTACTAAATAGATACAAGGCCAAGTTTAGCATTTTCCATTACTAACCTATCATGGATGTAAGATGACATTATTTTAATGGTGGATGTCTCAAGATCAAATGCCTTATTAGCTTGGATAATACAAACGATCTCTTAAGATATCTCAAGGTGAGATATGATATGATGATCAAGATGTTAATCATGTGTAAGGTTGAAAGGGAGGGTTGACCCTTCTATTTATAGTTTTCCACTTGGGAGATTTTGGAATTTTGGTGCATGTGGGACTAAAGGAAAGCCAAAAAGAACTTTATGATTAGGAGTGATAAACATGCTTTAGACTAGTTAAGCTAGGTTTAGGTTAGTTAAACTTGATTAGCAAGTGATTAGAGACTCATTGAGAGTTGGGAGGAGTATGATTAACCAGATGTGAATGATAAATAGCCAGAAGCTTGTAGAAGTGGTTCGAGAAAACTAGGAGATGTTTAGCTAATAAAAAGGGTTCTTATCCAAATGAGTTGAATGTAGGAAGAATACAACTAAGAATGTGTCATGAATGGGCATCCGAGAATGGAGTGAAGAATAGATGATTAACAAAGTGTCGTCAATTAGTTGAATTGGAGGAAATGTTAAGTGTAAGCATATTTTAGGTGTCTACAAATGTATATAGAATTTTGTGGTTGCCTATTTTTGGAGATACGGTGGAGGTGATGGCGGTAGTAGATGCACGTGGCCGATGATAGGGAAACATGGTGATACTTTTTAGCATCTTGAGTATAAGCCGAGACATATATTTGTCTGGATGTGATTGTGAGATATGGGGTTACTTGATTGTGGAAATTTATTGTAGTGATTTTAACTTTGTTGGTAGTTGTGGAAGGTGTTGGAGTTGGGATTGAAAGGAGCGATAATCAAATCGTACCAAGCCAAGAACAAAGATGCTAATTAAACACCATAATCAATAAGATGAAAGAAATTCACCATAATAGCTTTACATAAACCTTTGTAAATAAATGAGCAAAGTAATATCATATATTATTTTGGAACTCAATGCAATACATTGAGAATGGGTCTTGCTTAAATAGGAAAGGAATAACAATCTAAGAACCATTCAAGGTCGTAGATCAAGCCATAAATCAAGGAAATAACTAGTCATCAAAGTACTAGTCAAGACCATAGATTTAGGAGAGAACTAGACATCAAGGATCTAGTCAATATCATAGATCAAGGAAAGAACTAAACCTAATAACTAGATAATATCTCCTAATATCTAAATAAGATAAAAGAAATATCCACACACATAAGTGGGTGAGGATAAATACAATAAAGGTAAATAAAGTACCTAGGTGAACATGGGCTAAGGTAAATACCTACTCTAACACCGCCCCTAAGTGAAGCTAGGGGCCAAAATAGAAGTGGCATGTCCACAGTATGAGTCTCGACAACTAGGCCTAATGAGGTACTCATGTACAATAATTGGGAAAAAAGGGACACCGCAAGGTACCCAAAACCAGAAACAACAAAGTAAAGAGAGTAAAGATCCACTCCAAGGCATCCCAAGAAGCTTGGCTCAAAAAACTTGTATAATGTTGAAGAAGTTTGGTGTGCACTATGGTCTGAATCCACTGCTTGATCACAAAACTCAAAAACAACTAACACTAGGTTTCACCAAAATAGCTCCATACAAGGAGACTGTCAACGGAGTGATGTCAAAAGTGCAAAAACACCAAACATAATTCAATCAACTGCTACAAATAGGTGTGCCACGATCCAAGATTAAAAACCAAAGCAACAAGGCAAGGACACAAAATCCAGAGTGTCACGATGCAAGAAAAGCCAAGGTAACAAGGCAAGGACACAAAACCCAAAGAAGAAGGATCAACACCACACCCTCGCATACTACTGAATGGGTGCAATGGCGCTACAAATATGTATGAGTTTTCCAAAATCAACTACTCGAACACTGAAAAAATAACACTGGACTTCACTAGAATAGATCCCCCATAAGAGATATTGTCAACATGCCAAAAGTGTCGAAAATACAGATACAAAATCTCTCAAAAAATAAGAGAGATACACTATACCCTCACATACCAAGCCATGAACACAGATGTTAATCAAACACCACGATCAATAAAATGGAAGCAATTCACTAGAATAACTTTACATAAAACCTTTGCAAACAAATGAGAAACAATATCATATATTATTATGGAACTCAATGCAATACATTGAGAATGGGCCTTGCTTAAATAGGCAAGGAATAACAATCTAAGAACCAGTCAAGGTCGTAGATCAAGCCATAAATCAAGGAAATAACTAGTCATCAAAGAACTAGTCAAGACCATAGATTTAGGAGAGAACTAGACATCAAGGATCTAGTCAATACCATAGATCAAGGAAAGAACTATACCTAACAACTAGATAATATCTCCTAATATCTAAATAAGATAAAAGAAATATCCACACACATAAGTGGGTGAGGATAAATACAATAAAGGTAAATAAAGTACCTAGGTGAACATGAGCTAAGGTAAATACCTACTCTAACAGGATTGTGTACAAAATACATGATATTTTCTAGAGTATAAAGGAGCATGGTACTAGATACGCATGGGCACAATGTGTTGGCCTATTTATATAGGGACATGTACATGTTTACTCATGGGGAACATGACAATGGATTAGAAGATGTCACTCTATTACATGTATGGGTGTATGAGCATATAGCTATATTGAGGCCACTTAGTGGGACACGAGTCGATTGGGCTCGGCCGAGAGATATTTATAGCAAGATGGGTGGGGAATCGTAGTAGGAGGATGTATATGAATCCATATAGGTCGATCTTTGGATAAGATGGGCCATGTGGTAGTTATTTGGAGGCCGTATAGAGAATATAGATCTTTGGGTAGAGGATGGTGTGGATTTGTGGTGCATTCAACGCACCATGTGGTTAGAGGATCAATTTTTAGGGGTATTTGAGCTATTTTAGGGTGAGCATGTATCAAAAGAGTTTGGCAAGGCACATGATGTGTCTCTATAGACGTATATATGGTGTCAATGTACTAGATCAAAGAGGTGAGCGGGGAGGATACTAGGTCCTACAGGAGCATAGCTAGTGCCTATAGGTCCGGATGAGGCAAATCGATGATAGGGCCTATATAGGTAGATGATGTTGGATGCATCGATTCATATAAACAGTGGTGGGAAACATATTAATGGGTGTTTTTGTTTCCCATGATCATAGATGTAGTAGGTGAGCCAATACATGGAGGATTCGGGGTCATGCACCCGCTCGTGATGAAGATAATGCAAGACCAATGCAAGAAGAGTGTACATATTATATATTGTTATTGGTTTTTATGTATATAACTATGTATGGTTATTAATGGGATGTGTTTAACTTTTGGTTGTAGGTGTTTTGTATTGGAATTTTATTTTTGATACTTTTATACACACATTGATGTTAAACGTGCCTCAGGATGTGCTTGTGGGTAGAGGTATATTAGAGAGAATGGACATGATTATGAGTGAGCATGCCCATCTATGTGATCCCATGGCCATATCGGTGACCATATACAAATTTTTGTTGAGTGAGCGCGGCGAGGCTCGCACATAGGTAGAATGGTCGAGGTAGGTGGTGGAAGGTGGTAGTATATCTTAGGAAGTATTCAAGTGATATATGGAGCTTTAGGGTCAATATGAAAAACAAGCGGTAGAGATTTCCATATTATGGAGCCATCTAGAGAGATACGAGAGGTTGTGATCGACAACGTAGAGTGAGCGAGTGAAACATCTAGTTCTACATCTCCCACGGTTATAAATAGTGATAGCGATGATGATGTATGATGTATTAAATATGGGGTATTGAGGCATTAAGGATTTTCCCTAGTGATTGTATTGAATAACTTTGATTTTGGAGATGTATAAATGTATATATATTGACATGTCGAGTTTTGAATTTTTCATTGATGTTTATTTGATACTATGCGATGATTGTGATTTGTACTTGGTAGTGATTATATAGGTTTTGCATTCTATATGCATTGTTGATATGGTTAAATGAGTAGATAGTGGTGATTTTTTAGATTCTTGATGAAGTGTAAAGAATTTTTAGTGATGACTTAAATAAGTATTATAGTTGAGTGACGAGTGAATGATATAGCATATGGAATACACACACACACACACACACACACACACACACACACACACACACACACACATACACACACACACACACACACACACACACACACACATATATATATATATGTGTGTGTGTGTGTGTGTGTGTGTGTGTGTGTGTGTGTGTGTGTGTAGTGGAACATAACAATGAGTAGTAAATATAATTGTATAGTAATGTGTGATAATGATGTGATGATAACCATAGGATATTGAGATGTACCACGATGTAAATGATTAAGTGTGATGAAAATGAGTGGGGAAGAGGAATTTTCCACCTAGTGTGAGAGTGAGATTTGTTTAAGTAAAAATTCCCTCAAGTCATGTATTAACCTTAAGAACATAACTACATCATCGGGTAATGATATGAGTATTATATACCATAGAGCAAGTGACATGTGTTGCATATGAGGAACATGTAGAATAATAAGATCATGTGTATAGCTATCAAATTGGATGTTAGAGGAGATAGTGCCAACAATGGGAGGTGTGATGGAATGCAATGTGGAAGTGAGTTGCTTAGGAAGCCGGTGGTGTGTAGTAATAATGTGAGTAGATTGAGAGGATGTGGAAAGATGCTAAAAAACTAGAGGAGGTGAATGGATGATGACCTTAGGAGGTAGACGGATGAACACCTTAGGTAGTGATGAATGAGATAAGGTGACATGTGCAGAGGCTAACTTACGTGGAAGTGGAGAGAGATACCGATAAGGAGGGAAGGTAAGGAAGGCAATGACACACTTATCTTCTAATTGTTGTAACCTATCATGAAGGGAATAAAAATCATTATCACGGTGTTCATTGATGCGGTGAAAATTTCATAAAGGGAGGTCAAAATGAAGATACAAGTGGTGAGAGGGGTGATGTTGATTGAAAGAAAGATGAATCAACCACTTATCAAGTAATGTACACAAGACATCATGTGGTTTTGCAACATGTGAGAAGTAGATTGGTGCATTGTTGGAAGATGGGGAAGTCCTAGGTGGAGGTTGACGTGTTGGTGGAGGGTAGGGATGCTTATGTGGAGGAGGAGGTGGTGGTCATGAAGGTGGTGTAATAGATGGGAGAACGGAGGAATTAGTAGGTGAAGGAGGAGTAGAAGTAGGTATTATAACATGATCTGCAATTAAGTATTTTTCTAAATCAATGACCTTATAACAAAGAAGAGTAAATGAATCACATGTATCATATAATAGCTTTTCTTTTAATGGAGGAATTAAGCCACGAAAAAATATATATTGCATTTCTAAATCAATGGGATGGAAAATTAAATGATGCATGAAAGAATTAAAGCGTAAAATGTAATCTAATATTGGTTTGGTTTTTCCTTTATGAAAAGAAGAAAAACGGTCATATGTAACTCTAGGTCCATTATTAGAAATAAAATTCCTAAGAAAATCCTCAATATAATAGTAAGTACTAATAGATCCATTAGGAAGATGAGTATACCAAAAAAGCAACATCGATAAGACTATGATGAAAATATTTGAGTAACAACCGATCATTAGAATAAGGCCATGTCAAATAAAAAAGGTTTTATATGTAAATAGGGATTGCTAGTGCCATCAAAAAATGATAAAGTAGGCATAATTAAACCCTTGGGGAAAAAGAAATTGTGAATCTTCTTAAGAATGGGATTTCTAGGAAGGGTATTATTGTCAATGTAGGCATAATAAGCTTTACTCTCGAGGGTAAGGGTATGGACTTGATTTTGCAAATTAGCAACAATATGCATGAGAGAGAGGATGTATATGGGAGGGATATCTTGGGAAGTGAGAGGCACATTGAGGGATTCAATCTTGTCGTTGCAAGTGATCATGGGAACTTGAGAAGGGGGAGTGGATGTGGAAGGAGGGAATATAGGTGGAGACTTGATAGGTGTAGCATGTGAGGATACAACTAGTAGTAAGATCATAATGAATAGGAGGAGGTGTAGTAGGATTAATATTGGATTAAAAATTGTAATCATTGGAAATCATTTCATAAGGAGGGATAGATGAAATATATTCACATTTAACAGGCTTAATAAAAGAAATGTTGAAAATCACATGCGCATTATCATTATTAGAATCGAGTCGTATTATCCATATATTAGTAACCAATAAGTTCATTAAGAAAATCATCAGCATATAAAGAATCTATATTAGTTCTAGCATTGGATGTAACATGGCAATACATAGAAACAATTTTAGAAGTAGGAAGGATAGGAGACAAAGATTCACATTCATCAAGCTTAATATAAGAAACATCGTCATTCACATGGGAATCATCATTATCAAAATCAAAGTCGCTATCATCTATATTTTCACAAGAAAAAACTTCATCATGCAAAGAATCTATATTAATGATATCATTTTCCATAGTACAAGGAGAAGAGGATGGAGAAGGGGAAACTATGCAAAAATCTTGACTTTGGAAACCAACAAGAAGGTATTCTTGGAAGGCAAGGAGTTCTTGGAGGACTTTTGGATCATATACAAGGTTGTGCATGATGCCATGAAATTTATATTCTTTAGAGACATTGGAAAAAATGGTTGAATGCTTATAAAGGTCATAGGGTGATTTGGAGATGGGTACCTTTTATTAGCCATAAGGGATTTGGATCCTAGGGCAAGGAGTTCGAGTAAGGGGTTCACCAAATGATATAATACAATTTGATTTAAACCTTATTCTAGAGTAACTAATGATATACAATTGATATTATATAGTATTATACAAGGGCCAAACTTTCAAAAATGTAAAACTCTAAGAAAATGAGAGATAGATGACTTAGTTGATTTCTATGTGACTTGGAGGTAGTCGAGACTATGTATCTATTGGATATGGATGGAACTGATGTCATAGTGACTTGCAGAGAGTTCTAGGGCTTTGACTATGCTAGAAAGAAGCACCCATAGGAAGACAGGAACGTCCAGGGTACTAATGTCTATTTTGGGTGCTATTGTCTATGTGAATACTCAGGATCTCGCTCTTTTCCGGGTCTAGAGGTCTTCGCTCCAATATCTGCTTTGTCACTCTGACTTCATTGTTATGGTTTCGAGCACACATGTAACCTAAAAACCAAACCCTACCTATCTACACAATCTCACAAAAACATTTGGTATGAATAAAATATGCATTTTTTGAATTTCGATTGACCCTAGAAGTCTCCCGATGAGTGAACTTAGTACCAAGTGTTGCACTACATTTTAGACTTCATGTAGTTCTATGTGTTTGTGTGTGAAATAGTGTCCTTAGGCTTGACCTTACACCAATGACGCCAAGATAATGAGCTATAAATAGCTTTGATACAAATGTGTGGTATGGAATTCAAAACTTCCCTTCATATGAAATGTATGTAGCCCAAAATTTGGTCCCTTTTGATGGTAATGATAGTATGTAGATGTGTTAGCCCTCTTGAATTTCCAGCTAGAATAATAGATGTTATTTTGTGTATATATATGATTATCTTGCTTGAATTTCAACACTAGTGACACTGAAAGTCAACTAGGAAAACAGGATAAGGATAAGAAAAGAATAAAGGCTAAATAAAAATATCAAAATGTGTAAAAAGAATAAGTTGGACAGAAGCACCCAAATTGGACACAAGCATATGGGCATTAGTGTTTAGAATGTGCACTAGTGTCCTAGAGCCAAGAACGACAAATTTGATAAGATAGATAGACGGGGATCCCTATGATGCGAAGAAATGTACATAGACATGAGAGATGTAAAGAAGAGTAAAAATATAAATCAATCAAAGAGGGTAGATGGACAAGGGATAGTGTCACTAGTGAGTAATTTTCTTACTTAAGATTCATGCATATAACAACATATCGATGGCATAATAAAATAGTAATATGTGCATGATTTTATGTCTATACACATGACCAAGGGTTGAATGGGAGATGAGGGAGCAAATTTTCTTATCCCTATTGTCCTCTTTTTTATTGGGAAAATTCAAGGGGACAACATCAGCTCAAAAGTATTACATGGGTGCATGTAACATGAAGAAGGGGACAAATTTGAGTTGGGGTTCTATTTTGCATGTTTTACACTTCCCTAGCACCAAGGTTTTCACTTTAAGTGATGAAGAATTTTCCAGTAATGGGGAGTACAATTTATTTTCCCTCATGTCTGCTTACACTAAGGGAAAAGGGAAAAAAAATCTCCAAAAAGGTACGAGGGTCAGCTCAACATGAGGAGGGGGGTCAGATTTGATTAATTACAACTTCCCTAACAACTTAAGTTGTCACTTAAGTGATGAAACATGTCAATGTATAGGCAGAAAACACATTTATATCCATCATTTCCCCTTATACCTTGGGAAAAAGAACATGGGAAACATGATCTTCAAAATTGCATTCAAGCTTATTTCATTTGTTGATGTCATCATCCTAACTCAAAATTTAAACACCGAGAGTGCTTTTTCTACCCAGGAGCGTGACATGGAGTTTAGGGGACATTCCTTATATGATTTTGACTCCAAAACACGTTTTAGGACCATTATAATCATTTAAAATATATAATTCTATCCAAAATTTTAATTTTATACCCAATCACTCTTTTGGCTCAAAGGGGCAGTTGTAGTGACTCAGGTTACCACAGAAGATTTTGAAGTCTTGGGTAAAAATTGATGTGTCCACTATGTGAATAATTACAAGATATTTCCATTTCCCATTTTTAGCTTGAAAATCCTCTCGTAACTCCCAAAACCTTCAGGACAAGTATACTTTATCTGCCGAGGCGTGACATTCCCTATACCATAAATGACCTTATTTTTCTTGGTTGATTCCCGACATCATATGGCTCCACATAATCCCTTAAAAATTCTTTGGATACATTAAATATTCCTATGTATAGGTTTTGTCCTTGATATCACCTTTTAAATGATATTCTTTAGTTGTAAAATGGTTGAAATTAACCCTTTTATGCCTCCAGGGAGAGTTGTTCTACTTCGGACCTCAGTAACTCCCTTAATCCACCTAGGTATACTTCCCTACACATGAAAGACACTTGAAAATAATGTTATAATGTTCATATTATTTAGAATGAGAATGAAACTATGGACATGATGGCTAGAGGAAAGGTTTACAATGACACGAGGGCTTGGTTATGACTAAAATTTTAATTTTTGCATATTAGAAATTTGAAATGACAACAACCGGCTTTAACTTAGGGACATAGAACATAATGGATAATGAATTAATTCATAATTATCATAGATAATTAGACCATTACCATGATAATTACGAAACCTTCACCAACTAGTACAAGTAACAAACACATTTAAGGAAAAAAAATCAAACACATGATAGAAAAAGGGAAACACACAATGAAAATGGAAACTATGGTACATGGTTAGGGACAACCAACATTAATAATTATAGATATTTTGATGTTTCCCATTATGAGGAAAATCCAATGGGGTCCCATCAAGATATGTGAGATAGTATGTGTTTTCTCCACAGAAGTTCCTTATCTTGAAAGAGCCAAGCTAGAGAGAGTCAAATTTTCTATGGCCTCCTTTGGGCTCTCGCTCTCTTGTACTAGAGTAGGACAAGGTATCCAATCTAAAAATTTATATTCTATACCTTTTGATCAAAAAATTTATTTACCTTCAATTGTAATTTTATTAGTACATCCACTTGCTACTTGTTTATCTTCATTCAATTTCTCTAGGTAGTATATCCTATTATTGAGAGCACTATGTATTCTTCGGTATTTACTACCGTCGCGGTTGTAAGGTAGGTAACTCTAGTGAAATTATAATATGACCTTAAAATTTGTACAACAATTAGAAAGGATAAATTTTGATGTCTTTATTGAGTGTTATTCGATTAGCCCACAATGCATCATATAATATTTTATGCCAATCTCTTTGATTAACATCTACCAATTTTTGAACAATAGTAATAATGTTCTTGTTACTATAATCCGCATGTCCATTTCCTTACGGGTATTGATCAACAAAGTGTGATAGTGAAATACCATGGTTGTAGAACAAATCCATCAAATCAAAATAGGAGAAGAAAAGTAACATTGTCACTCTTATCTTGTTTGACACTCAAAACCGAAAATGATATTTTTAAGAAATTGAACACCGCCTCGAGTTGGCATGCTTGGTTGGAATGGATTCCACCCACTTTGTGAAATAAAATGTGGTGGTGAGGACATACATATGACCTACATTGCAGTGTAGATTCAATACATAAACAAAGTCCAAACCCCATTGTTGGAAGGGTTCTTCTATGATCACAAGATGAAGTGGTAAAGCTAAAAGCCTTGGTTTTCCTACAAATTATTGGAATGGGTCTCATTTTCCACCCATTTGTATGCATCTCAGAAGAGGGTAGGCCAATAATAGCCACCTCTCAAGATTTTGTGAGTTATTATTATTGAATTTTCAAGTCACCTTTCCTAGATTGCTTTGCTCTTTTCATGACTAACTCCCTAGAAAACCCTAGCTCTAAATTTTTTTACGAAGGACCATTTTTATGGAAAATATCAAAAATGCCTAACTATAATATTTTTTTTCTGTTGTATTTCAGATTTCGGTGTTTCGGGAAATGATTTGCATATTACTTGTAAATTCTTCCCAAAACCCAAAATATAAATGAATGAGAGCAAGTTGGGATTCAGGTTTCATATTACAAATTGCATGCAATATACAAAATGAAAAATGAAATACCATGGTTGTAGAAAAAATCCATCAAATCAAAATAGGAGAAGAAAAGTAACATTGTCAACTACTATCTTGTTTGACACTCAAAACCTAAAAATGATATATTTTTAAGAAATCACACACCGCCTTAGAGTTGGCATGCTTGGTTGGAATGGATTCCACCCACTTTGTGAAATAAAATGTGGTGGTGAGGACATGCATATGACCTACATTACAGTGCAGATTCAATACACAAAAAAGTCCAAACCCCATTGTTGGAAGGGTTCTTCTATGATCACAAGATGAAGTGGCAAAGCTAAAAGCCTTGGTTTTCCTACAAATTATTGGAATGGGTCTCATTTTTCACCCATTTTTAAGCATCTCAAAAGAGGGTGGGCGATAATAGCCACCTCTCAAAATTTTGTGAGTTGTTATTGTTGAATTTTCAAGTCACCTTGCCTAGATTGCTTTTCTCTTTTTCATGACTAACTCCCTGGAAAACCATAGCTCTAAATTTTTTACAAAGGACCATTTTTATGGAAAATATCAAAAATTCCTAACTATAAGATTTTTTTTTGTTGTATTTGATTTCGTGTTTCGGGAAATGATTTGCATATTGCTTGTAAATTCTTCCCCAAAACCCAAAATATAAATGAATGAGAGCAAGTTGGGATTCAGGGTTCATATTAGAAATTGCATACGCAATATACAAAATGAAACACGAACACGAAACCTAAAAATATTTGCATTTCAAAATTCAAGTTTTATATTGTAATTTACATGCAAATTACAATCCCAACCATGAAACTTGAAATACAAAGAAATTCATGCATTTCAGGATTCATGTTTTAGATTGCAATTTGTATGCAAATTATAACCCCAACCTTGAATCCTAAACCCCTATTTCCTTGCTTTTCACGGTAAAAATCTCGACTTCCGGAGTGCATTTAATTCCAAGTGGGATGTTCTTTACATGTGTCACCTACATGTAATAAATGTGGTTTTTCTATATAATGCCAAATTTTCACGTCATTCCCACTTGTCTCTCGTATGCTCGACTTGCAAACGACCCTCCAACTTCCGATCGTGATTTTTCTTGATTTTTTCAAGCATTTATTTGTGTTTTCTTTTTCAAACCATCAATTTTATCAAGTAGGATCTTGCGTTTCTAACATTTTTTGAAAATATTTTTCATGGTTTATGGGGTTTTTTCCACCTTTATTTAAGTGTCTAGGGTTTTGGGGTTTAAAATTTCAATGGCTAGGGTTTTTCTTTGTTTCACCTGCCTCACTGTATGTAATTTCTCCATTTCCTTGTTTTTGATCATGGTATGGTGTGGAAAAAAAAATTCGGGGCTACCCAAGTATTCATCAACACTTAGAATCTTACAAAATGTGTTCCAAGTAATTTTTAGAGTTTATTGACCACAAGGCAGGAAGGGTTCAACCTCTACCTTGATCATTTTGGGAATCTACAGGTGTTAAACAAATGTCAACTTCTGCCCAAGACTATTCTGGAAGTCGACTCGTGCAAAACAACACCTAAATTTTGGACTTTATTTTTCAAAATTCAGAATTGTAAAGTGGGTGCCAAGTTCTACCCTCATTTCTCAGGACTGTAGGGTTGTATTTCAAAGGAATCACCTGCTGCATCAATTTCAAGATATTATGAGGGCTTTTCCAAGAGGATTTTTGAGAAAATGACAAAGTCTTCATCAAAGGAAAGGGAAAAATCATGAAATACAACTTTCTCATGGTGAATCCCCCTTCAAACATCACGTCATTATTTGATAACATCGGGTACACCAACCTCAGCCATATTGACCTCCTTGATTTATGGAACAAAAACAAGGGCCCATCCAAGTATTCTTGGATTAAAAGTATCTACAATAGTGGTATAGCCCTAGCATTTGCTTTCCTATCTTCATGTAATTCCTGAAGTTCGTACACACAATAGCTACACAATATGATTTTGAATCTTAGACAGTTAAGGATCATGATAGGTGGTAGTAATAAAATAGGATGTTGGTTACCTTGAAGATTTTTTCAAACTTCCGGCGTTGAAAATTATGCAATAATATCACCTAAAACGATTATGTGGTATTGAAAGAATAATTATGATACCTACATCAAGATTCTTAACAAGAGTTACCTGAAAAAGCCAAGACTATTAGTAACAAGGTTCCCAAAGACCATTCCCCATTTTGACTTCATTCAGGAAGTTAAGGATTTAATTACCTTACTAAGCGAGTTTTGGGACTTCCTTCTTCCGGGTTTTTAGGTGTGGATGTGTACTAGTAAATCTCTACTATTCAGAAGAACACCACCCTCATTCGATGGGATGAGCACATTAGTGATGCCTTACACTCATAATTTATAGAATTTCATACCATGGGAATTATCTATGACTTCCTACCTTGTGTATGTTGTAACAGGGATGAGGAACTATCCAGGACTGAAATATGTTGGTTTAAGGAATCAAGTACAAATATATGAGTTTTACCATCAATTGACAATGAAGGGAAGACCACAACATTTCATATAGGTGAATGACACTATATTTTATGTTATAATGTGTACTTTTGAAAGAGACTTGTGTACAACCATCAAGTCACAGATGAAGCCTAGAACATGGTTAACATATGGGGATGTATCTTCTTGTAGTTCCCAACCTTCACATACCTTAGAGTAGGGGGATTTTTAGGTGCTCCTTACATGATTCCAAGGTTCCCTAGAAAAATGGGTCTTGATGGAATTGGTCAAGTAAATTACTCCATCTCCATAAATACCAACAAAGAAAACATAAGGCATGTATTCACTTTCCTATCATAATTGGCCGATATGCATGTGCATCATCTTACAAGGCCAAAAATGGAAAGGGATAAATGAAAAATATGAAAATAAATACCTTTCATCAGTGAGTTAGCTTTGATTTTTGAGGTGTCATAGGCGGGTTCAGACTGGTCAGTGTTCATATGCCTCAATTAGAAGATATCTGGATTGGTTACAGAGATGAGGTGTCACCGAGGAAGAAAGAATATTGTAAGTTAACACTTGAAGAAGTGATAAAATACAACATCATAGATGTTCCAAAAGGAACCTATGATGATGATGAGGTCTTGGATCCCATATACACTCAAGAAGGTGTAGAGACACTACCACTTCCCTCAGTTAATTGGTCACTTAAGGGGTACACGCTCAACAAGGAATGCATAGAGGGAATCGTCAATCACACCAATCAGTGGTTACTTTCCTTAGGAATTCCATCTAAGAATCTTAAGTATACCATAACTTCCAATCACAAGTACAACCAAAGGTGGGCCACTCTACCACTATAAAGGAAGAAAGGCCCCTTTCCAAGCCTCTCAAAATAAAATTTGTAACCAAGAGCGTGCAACCTTCTTCTTCTACTCCGACCACCGAATTTATAGACTTGAGTTTTTCTTTGTCTTCTACCTTGCCCAAGTGTTGTAATCTCCTCTCTCACCTTCTCTTCCTTCTTCCTTGTTTTCATTTCCTTCCCTTCCTCCACCTCTTGTGTTTCCTCCACTCACGAATTATATTCCTTTTCTGTCCACTTCCTCTTTTTGTCTTTTCCACCACCTCTCCTTCCATAGACCAAGTTTTTTCTTCCCGTCCTCCTCTTTCATCTAGAGATATTCTGGATTTGATTTCTCCCTTAAGGAATCCTCTTCCCCAACTCCCCCTTCCCACTTCTCCTCCTATCATCCTTCTTGTTTCATCCATTTCCATACCTACGGTCGTGATGTCCATCCCTTCTCCTTTGGTTAATCCTTCCTTTCCACTCATCATCTTTGTAGCGGTTGTCTTCTCATTAACCATTCTTTCAACCCCCATGGTTTCCTTGCCCTTTCCATCCTCTCAAAGCAAATGATCTCTTCCTCCACTCCTTCCTGGCTAATTGGTCAAACTCCTAAGAAGAATAAGAAAGTATCCATTCGTTGATGAATTTGATCTTAGCAGTCTAGATCTTTCTCCCCAACGTCAGTCAAAGAATCCAAAGACAATCTCTCATCTAATAGTTAATCAATTTGGGGAGAGGTTTGTTGAAATTGCAACACATGTTACTAAAAATCCAAAGAAGATATCACATCAGTTGATAACAAAATATCTAAGGTATCCTTGGGAAAGGCTACACATGAAGGTGTGAAACAAGATGTCCATATTTCCCTTGGAAACCTTCTAGAAAATTTTGATAAAGACAAGGTCACCAAGAACGAGCTCAAAAATAATGTTGAGAAATTGACATCCGTCCTTTATAAGATAATGCAACATCCTCATACCACTACCCTCACAATCACGACAAGCTTCAACACCACTTCCTTCTCTAGATTGGAGAAAATTGGTCAGCGAGGGTGAGTAGTTGGACCACGGGTGCACCATCTCGATCCGAAAGAGAGAAAGTAATCAAATATGCGATGGTTATGCACAATGAGATCAAAACAAAGAAGTTTACTATGATCAAGTTGTGCAACATTTTGGGAGATGAATGCGATAACTGGGAATTCACTCTAGAAACTTTGAGAGAGTTATAGAAGTTGAATCCAAATGTCCTCATTAGTGAAGGGTTCATTGATGATCCTACCAAGCTCTTTGAATACTTCAAGGCCATCGAGTTCCACATTTGAATGCTCAAAGAAGAAACTCAAAATTTGGTCGAGTGTCGGGAGTGAGGGAATCGATGCCATTAATGATATCATCAATGAATCTAACAATATCCATTGTAAATTTCAAGACAATGATATAAACATACTCCCAAATGATGATGTAGTTGTTAAATTCAATAGCCTAGTTGAGGAGGGGACAAGAGTAGCCCAGATATTTTATCTTCACTCCATTAAAAGACTAGTGTTGTATCAAGGTTTTTTGGGTCAACTTGAAATATTATGGGTGGGGTCAAGAGATTTCTGAAAAAGCGAGTTGAATGATTGTCTCCACTTTGAAATCTGAACCGTTATGCATGCGGAGTCGATGATAGAGATATAAGAAATTATAAAAAAATCTTGAATATCGAAAAAACAAACTAAAGAAGATACTAAGGAGACCAATACAATGAAATATTAGGATGCACAAGTAAAGGATAACACTAGCCTTGATTGAATCTTCCTTTGCACTTCCTTTTGTGGATACTTTTTTGCACATCCCTCCAGCCTATAGTTTGACCATTTCAAGTTGAAGGTTTGACCAATCAAAGTTGCACAAACATTTAGCTATTTTTAGGAAGAATTTGTCTTAGATATAAATACATCATATTCTTATAATGTAATTAGTTAAGAGGTGCAGCTAATGTTTCTCAACTTCTTTGGCTATATATAAGGATGTACATTGTATTAAACACTTTTTGATTTATTTTGTAAAGAGGCTCGCCATTTTTGACTACTTGTACATAGGCTCAGGTCTTAATATTCAATACAAAACTGATATTTTTCCTTCTTTCCACTTGCATGTGTTGTGTATGTCAATGGTTGATTATCGTACTTGTGAATCTTTCTTTCCTAGTGCTTATATGATCCATTTTACCTTCACGTAGAGTGAAATTCTTCTCTTTGTAGGTTGTATGTTGTGTTAAAATAATCTTATTTGTGATAGTTATGGAATTACATGTGAATCCATTCTATTATTGTTTGAGTTTCTAACCTCCATACAAAACACTTATGTAAAGAGGCTAAGATAGGGAGTTGTGCACATTATTGTCTTTTATGTTGAATATTTTGTGCTTATACAAGCCGGTCATTTTGTTCCCTTACTATTGGTGAATTGCCACACTTTTACTTTCAGTTATCTTTCTTCCCTTTTTCTTAAAAAAGTATTGAATAACTGCACGTAGTTTTATTTCCAATAGTTGTAGGTTTTGTAACTTGATCTTTAATCACATGCATGTAATTTAGGCCAACCTATTTTGAAGGTTCATCTCAAGGAGCCAAGGTCCCACACCTTGGGTATGTTCCCATGTTACACTGGATCAACTTATTGATCTAATGGATGAACAATCCGAGTGACAACAATTTTTGGCATGCCCGGTGGGACATAATATCATGATAAGAGTTAATACTTCTCTTAGCAAATGCATTTTCAAAGGGTACCTGACGATTCCATATCTCTAGCTTTCAAATGACAGTGCATGCACTTATGCAAAATATTCAAACAAGGGATTCTTCACGGAAAGGAAACCAATAGACAAGTGATCTTTCTTTGTCCCGACCAAAAAGAATAAAATGGGAGTTGCATCCTCCTCCTTTAGAGAATAGTCAACACCTCTCTGTTTCAACCAAAGTTTGTTACAATGGTAATAAGAAACCAATTCTTTGCCAACTTCAATGGTGACAGTCCTCTTGTTCTCATTCAACGAAACGACATACCTATAACAGCATTGAAAAGCATACCATACTTCACTGGTGACTACAATGTTACCCCAATAGAGCACATACAAGATGTTACCAATATTTTCTCGGGACATAATATTACGCAGGGACAATGTATCATTCAAGCTTCTTACCACTTCCCTTAAAGGGAAGGTGCTTCAATGATACCGAGGCTTACAACCCAACTCCATATGCAACTGGGACGAGTTGGGGGAGTAACTGTGCAAACAATTCGAAGACAAGAGTGATCATTTGTCCCTCGTGGAACAATTAAATACCATCAAGAGAGCTCCTAAAGAGTTCATGAGAGATTTCAAATTCCATTTTTAGAAGACATGGGATAGGATCCCACCTTTGATTAAACCCTGCCCAAATGATGTGTTTTTGTATTATTTGCGGGCATTAAAGCAGAATACGTGGCTGTAATGATTCAATCAATGGGAAGAACGACCCTCTCGGGCTCTTACAAGATCACTATACGAGCTGAAAATTGCCTAATCCAAGCTAGAAAAATAGCTCCAAGGCCACCAATGCCCATGTTTCACCTTTGTTAAAAAAATGGTTCCTTGTGCATAACTTTTTTAGCTCAAATATTGACCAATGTTGAGCCTGATAGAGACCTGTATTAGAGACACAAATGTTAAACCTTCGTACTCTTCATCCATCCACCCACCCGCCATACCCCAGATCCAATGTTAGAGTGTTAATAATATATATCCGGATATTTTTTCATTTATAGGGTTTATCGTATCAAGGAATTTTTCAAACAGATGGAGGAGTCAAATTGATATTTTACCTAAACCGATGAGAACAAGGTCTCAAGGAACTTTTGTGCAGGGCCGAATTAAAGGTCACGAGCGCCCTAGGCAATAGTTTGAGTGGGCGTCCTCCTCAAAAAATTATTTAATATTTTTTCCATAAAGTAAATAAATAAAATATGTCTATATTTTTGTATTTTTAAATTTACATCATGGTCATAATAAAATAATAATAAAAATATATTATTAAATTATCACAGAAGGATGAAAAATATACTGTGGATGGAAAAAATTAATCATAGGAGATGCTTAGAATGTAAAAATACAATATTTTATACAAGGCTTCTTACAAGTCTAATTTAGCCTTATCAAGTAGGTGACATGAACTCTATCTTGAAATAAAGCACCATTTTTTTCCAAAGAAACAAAAACGTTTATGTAGCTCCCATGGTTTTGTGAAGAGTCATATTTGGACTAGGCCTACGGATTCCTCCATAAAAAAATAATACAAATTTTCCCATAGAATTAAGAATAGAAAATTAAATACTTTTTTCCTTTAATTATACTCACCTCTACTAGATACACCAACAACATTATAAAAATACATTAACCTTTTTGTAGAACAAATTACACACCTACATAATTTGGAGCTACATCAGAGAATGGGTAACAATACCAAAAAAATCATATGTGCTTATAAATATGTGATATTTTCTTTTACTTGGAAAAATATTACAAAACTTTTTTATGTGTATGCGTGAAATTTATGTTACTATACAATAATATCTATAAATGGGTTGATCAATATTAAGTCTTCAGATAAATTATTTTAAAGTTAAGTTCTAAAATTAATAAACAAAAAGATTTTTTTAGATTCAGACACCCCCTAATGTTGGCGCCTAGGCAACTGCCTAGTTTGCCTAAGGCTTAATCCTCCTCTGCTTTTGTGGAAAGTCCGAGAGCATTTAGATTGTATCTAGTAGATAACACTAGAACTCACCCATCCGTATCCCCACCGAAAACAATTTATATGGATTAAGTCTACTTCACGTTGTTACTTGAAGTATAAATATACACACAGAGATGTAATTCTATGGAAATACTTATATACCCATATACGAATACCCTCCTTAATAAGCTTAAGATAAGTTGACAATACACATGTTCATGAGTCATTCCACTCATCGAGGATATCATAAGCTGCGTTGCAGATCGGTATCCTCATGAGTCATTTTAATAAGACATACTACATAATGAATATAAAATCAAGAAAATCGATTCACCAAAATCTTACAAGAGGATTTTGAAGGGTACTGGATGACATGAAGAGCTTTCGAACATCATATCAATTGTAATAACTTAGAGTCCATCCATTACTTAACAAGGATCATAACTTCACTTTGTCATTATTCTCTCCTCAATCACAGTAGTAGCTTCAAAAAACCAATAGAAAAGAGCTCTTCCATAACACTTATATGTGCAGAGATCTACGAGATTCTGAGACATTTCAAAAAACAAGAGGGAAGTAATGGTGGAAGGCGAAGTCCCAATTTGCAATTTGTACATATCTTCTAACATTATTCCTACAAAAATAAAAACTCAAAAGAAAAAAATCAAAAATCAAAAAGTAAAAAAGCATTAAACTTTCATAATATAAACTAGTTAAAAATTAAATTTATTCCATAAATGGTTTTGAAAAATCTAGAACTGAAGTTAGTTATTCAATTTTTTTACTTCTCTGTTTTGATTGACCACTAAAATTTGAGTAATATAAATTCAACATATCAAACTTTAGTCATATATTATCAAAATTCACATGAAAAATTGTAATAGATTTATTGAAAAATAAATATTTGTTAATGTGGAGACTATAAAATTAATGGGTCAAAGATCCCCAAACATAATGGGGAGGAGCCATAATTATCCGGTTAATTATTTAAAATAAAAAATTAAATAGTCCATACCTACTTACCACCACAAAAACATTGAAGTCCTTGAAATGCAAAAAATGGAGGTCCTTAATATGTCTAACATACGCTTACCCAGGACTTTATATTGTATCATTTAATATGGTAAAAATTAATAATTTCATATAACCATATAATGTGGTGGTTTTTAATTAGTGAAACAGCCTTTATATTAAATAAAAAATATAAAATCTTACATAATAAGAGGTAAAGGGCAGCGGACACTGCCCAAGAAAAACAAAATCCAAAATTTCTCCGAAATTCTAGCAAAGGATAAACAACCCCCTATAATGTGGCGTTCATTAATGATATTTTCCTTAAATGATTTTAATTTGAATGACGTTTCATATCTTGTATTTTTCTATAAGAAGAATATGTTGAAGAGAACTCCAAACAAAGATTTTGATCTCACTACAATCCAGATTGGTCCAACATTTGCAAGTTGTCGAGTTCTATTTATCTACTATTATGGCTGCTGCATCTCTGTTAAGAATGTTTATGAATTCTGTATTTTTGGGAGGATTTGTCATGTGGAACCTCTTTCTTTCTCCTTGCAATGCCAATGTTGAAGTCGATGCACTGATTGCTGTGAAGAATATGCTGCATGACCCTCAAAATCAATTGAAATCCTGGGATCCATCTCTGGTCGATCCTTGCACATGGCTTCTTATCAGCTGTGACACCAACCAGCGTGTTATCAATGTGTAAGTCTACATTTTTCATCTTTCTTTATGCCATGCAATTCTTTTATTCATTTCATTTGACAAATATTGAATTTTTGTAGCAATCTGCAACGCAAAATGCTTTCTGGGAGTCTGTCTCCGCGGATCGGTGATCTTCCTAATTTACAATATCTGTAAGTTTGTTTTCACGTAACCTGATTTTTTGGTGTAGTGTCAAGGATTGAGGAGTATTTATTCCACTAAATTCATTCTAGATAAGATATCAGCTTCATCCCTCTTTATTATTTAGGTATTTGTTACAGAAGAGCATATCCTTTACATGTGTTTGTAAAGCCCACTGGTCAACCAATCAATGGGCTGTTTCCCACTTTTTTGGGGGGATTTATCATTTGTTGGTTAACCAATCAACCATGCAAACATATGTGATGTTTAGGCTGAGCGGTTTGGTACATTAGTTCTAACTTAAAATATGTATGTATATGTGTTTCAGGAATATATGGAGTAACTCGATTAGTGGAAATTTACCAACAAGTTTAGGAAACTTAAAAAATATAATCGCCTTTCGTCTTTCTGATAACAAATTCACTGGACAAATACCCACCTCCCTTGGCCAACTCTCCAAACTAAGTATTCTGTATGTTACATCCCTCCCTTTCATTATATTACAGATTACGACTTATGCATGGCACACCTCTAAATGATACTATTTTTTCAATGTCTGTTTTCAGAGATCTTTCCAACAACAAACTTAGTGGAAGAATACCAATCTCGCTCGGCCAACTCTCCAACTTAAACCTTTTGTATGATATCATCTTTCCTTTGATTACAAATTATCCATGTCATGCGTATAATGATATCATCTTTCCAAATTTGTGAGTGCTAGTTACATCATAATTGTTTTCCATATTTGTATTCAGAGATCTTTCCAACAACCAACTCAGTGGCCCTGTCCCAACAGGCGGGGTGTTCTCTAAATTTAGAAATGACAGGTAAACGATTTTTAATTTGGTCATTTCAATGAATTTTCATTTAGCAAGCTAGCAATTATAATTTTCTATCCTTTCGTGTGTGGATGCAGCTTTAAAGGCAATCCAGGCTTGTGTGGCCCTGTTGTGCAGAAAGCAATGTCCACCAAAAATGATATAAGACCACAAGATTCTCCTAATCTAATTAGACATAAGATTTTATGAAATAACACTTCTGTGCTACGCTTG